>JARVJO010000002.1:21171462-21182813 GCA_031762555.1 Cynodonichthys magdalenae
TGGCTGATTAGAAATTAAGTGTTAACGAGCAGTTGGACAGGTGTACCTAATAAAGTGGCCGGTGAGTGTATATGTTTGCTTTTAAATTAATTAATACATTTAAAACAGCTGTTGAAAAGAATATTATTGGGATATACTGTAATGTATAAATATTTAAAAATAGTTTTGCTGCAATAGAAGGTTCTACAGTTGTTTTACAAGAAACAAGTTTTACCTTCAGCAATAGGAACAAGAAACACAAACTTGTAATTATTGAGTTGAAACAGGAAGTTCTCCCTCAAAACCTTTTTATATTGAGAGTATGATTTTGTGTTATTGTAAATCTGTTCTTTCTAACGCTGTTATTTAAAGAATAGTAAATTTGCTACTAATGTCAACATTACAATGTAAACATTTGACATTTCTCACTTCAGTATCTCAGAAATTAGTAGCAGGAAAAACAATATCTGACTCTGTCAGAGTAACTGCCTGCTGCTGGAGCAGCTGTAAGGACCCCGTTTTTAATTGGTTGGGATTAAACTTTCATTATTTCCTTTTGTTGAACAGACATGCTCATCATGTCTGCCTCTAAAATTGTTTTTGTCCTCCTGTTTATCATTATCAAGCTCCTGCTCTGAGCCTCTTTTACCCCCTCTCTTTCTTAGATTAGGGTTATTTTAGGAAGTGATTGTGCACACCACATTTAAATATGGAATAATATTTTAAAGAAGATCTCTTAAAATAACAAAAAGAACCATATTGAATAGATTTTTTTTTGGACTTTGACAGAACGAGTTTGTCTCTAAACTTGCAAAAAGTGGACTCATGTCAACATGTGAAAACTCTGGACAATCTGACTTCATTTTTTTATTTAAGCAGAGGTGACCACATATTTATTTTGTATTCTGTTGTGCTGATTTTTCTTTTCCAAAATAAAATAACAGTCACGAAAGCTCTTAGGGTTTATTTACATTGCGTTTCAGTCTGTCCATGTTTTATTTTAAACACTGTTTGTCTCCTCCCCACTGATGTTTGGTTGCCATGCAGTTACATGCCTTTTTAATGCTGTTGGTTTGGGTTTTACAGACCAGTGAGCTTTCTAGCCCCAATCTGTCAGGAAGTCCTAATATGAAGTCCTTGTGAAGCCACTGCACTGACTTTGAACCCAAAGAGAAAGTTTGGCTTTTTAAAGCCTTGTTTTATCTGGGAAAGCATGATTTGTCTGAGTAGAGCCTTGCTATGCTCAATTCCCTCAAGACCCACATATATACACTTAAAATAGCAAATCCTCACAAACACACATTTCTTCCTACAGCTGATCATAGTGGACCTGATCTAAAGTGTGTGCCAACACATTTAAAGGCAAATTGAATAAATTTAATTAATTCAATGCCTAGAAAGTTAACCCCCCACTTTCTCTGTTCATCTAAGTGCCCTAACAAGTCTTAAGTGTTTTATTCTCTTTAATTAAGTAATAAACACTGTTTTTCTTCCATAGCATCACATCATACCAGACGCTGCCTAGAAATCTGCCAAGCCATCGGGTACCCTACATGCCTCATTATGGAGATGGCTACCGCACTATGCCCAGAAATAGCATGGCCCAGCGGGACAGCATTTGCAGCATGTCGCCGTCTCTGTACGACCAAGCCCTGGGCCCGGCGGCGGCTGAGAAGCGCCGCTCCATGAGAGACGACACCATGTGGCAGCTATACGAGTGGCAGCAAAGACAGGCCTTCAGCAGGCAGCCGGGGCTCTATAGCAACATGGCCAGTCCCAAAACCATGATCAACTTATCAGAGCACACGGCACCGAGCCACTCCATCCCGCCTTCGCCGTCCCACGGGTCCTTGTCCATGTACGGTGGCTACTCGCCGCTGAGGTCTTACAACATGGCCAATGCTCGTTCCGAATTGTCCTCCCCCATCTACAGACGAGAGTCGAGCCTTGACAGACGGCAGCGGCCACAAATCAACAAGGTTTCAAACGCTTTTATCTTCAGTCTCCACGCAGATAGTGTGGCTCTCGGTTTTTGTATTTTTTAAATGTCTTCCTTTGTTTTTGTTTAATGGAAGTGAATTGAACTTTGTAGTTCTTGTAAACAAGCAGTTTGTGTTACCCCAGGAAAACATTACAGAAGAAACAGATATTTTAAAGCATGTTGACAAAGTCAGAGCTGATTATCTAAGGGTAAATGTTTTGAGACATTTTAAATTGTTGCAACCTAATTGTTTTAAATGTTAACTTGCGGTCTAATTGAGTAATTATTATTGCATGCACATTATGGTTATGAAAACTGGATGACTGAATAATACTAACAGGTGTGTTTGAATATATATATATATTTTTTTTATATATAAAATTGTCTTCTCCAGTACGCCTACCCACCTGATAGGAGGTCCATGCCTGCAGGGATCCCAATCCAGACCATCTCTGCCCATTCTCTGCAAGGCAAATCTGTAAGTCTTCTTCTGAATTTTCCTCGTTTCTTTTTTGTTGACCCACAAATGTTTATATGACTGTGGTTCTCAGTTGAAACATTTCAAACTTGGGTTTAGGCAGACGTCTGTGACAAACAATGCTATTTTTATAATAGTGCTTACTCTCACTGTCTCACTTTTTCCTCTCCGACCAGAACATTTTCAAAGGTCTTTCAGAGGCAGATTTAGGCAGAAGGGCTGCATGCTCCAAGTTGGAAGATTTAAAATCCGTTCACTTCAGAGCGCCTTAGACTCACTTCACATCAGTGGAGACTTAAAAACCCTGTCACTCACAACTCTCTAAGCCAGATTGGGAATTTATGTCAAAGCTGCACCCTGTGCTATTCTGTCTTGACAGAGCTGGTAAAGTCTGACCCGGATCCTGCAATAAATGCAAACTTTTCTGTTTTTAGCAAATCTAAAAAGCTTTTATGCCTTCGACTGTGATAGCACCTGGGATAATCTCAAGTTCCTGAAGTGCATGAAAACCCAACGCCAGGATATGCTCACCTATTTTGATGCTTTCTGCCTCCTAATCTCTTATCCTGGTGTGCTCTTTCCTTTCCTTTCCCAC
Source organism: Cynodonichthys magdalenae (assembly GCA_031762555.1). Taxonomy (NCBI): domain Eukaryota; kingdom Metazoa; phylum Chordata; class Actinopteri; order Cyprinodontiformes; family Rivulidae; genus Cynodonichthys; species Cynodonichthys magdalenae. The sequence goes on from JARVJO010000002.1 coordinate 21,174,496, forward strand.
CCCCTTGCGGTGTGTCCCTGTTTCGATGTGGCTGTGCGTCCCTCCTCCCCTTCCTTGCAGCCTGAAGAATTGACTTTGCTGTTGATAAAGCTGCGGCGGCAGCAGGCAGAGCTAAACAGTATCCGGGAGCACACTGTAGCACAGCTTATGCAACTAAACATGGATGGCGACAACCCAAAGGTCAGGCCCCCCAGAGACATCTCTGCAGGCGTGTGTGCTACCTTGTGGTGTGTGTGCCATCTTTACCCATCTTCATTATTCATCTATAGCCAGAGATTTTGGTTGGTCTTCATACATTTATTCTCTTCAGGGATCAGCTACGTTGAGATTCACTTTGCTTTAAACATGCAAGAAAAAATGTTTGAAACATTAACATTTGCCAAATCATTTTTCTGCTTGCTTCACTTAGTTTTTTAGGTCATTTGACATATTTGAGCTGGACGAGTGATTGATTTACTTATTTTGTACACCCAAAAGAGTCCAGACAGATGTTTGATTGAAATAAAAGTTAAAGTCCTTGTCAAGTTTAAAGAGATTAAAACCAGTGACCTACTATCTATATAGTTATTTAAGATTTTTGTCCTGTATAGGTTATTTACTGCTTATTTAAACATTATTAACGTGGCTTTGTGGTCACTTTTACATAGATTTTAACCATCTATAGTACAATTTATTTGATGCCTCCATGTATCCATACAATGATAATTACTGGATGTCGTTGACTTGCTGTTTCTTGTGATATCTTTGCACTTGGTCAAAATTGCATGGCCCATTTTGTCATAGTGAAGCTGCACTCCCTCACATCCAGAAGTAGCATCATATTGTTACCCTCTAAAGTCTGTGTGACGCCTGACCTGCTTTCTACACTGTGAACTGTCCTGCTTCCTTTTCTTTACATGGTTATATTTGGAAACATGACATGCTTGTGTGATATGTAAGTAACAAAGAGGCATACAAGAGGAGCATCAGGTTAAGAAAAGGGGGGGGCTTTGATTTTTTTTCTTCTTTATCTCACTTTTCTGCTGCCTTTTCTCTCCTCCTTTTCTGCTGACTGTAGAACGACATTCTCTCCCATCACCTCCAAAGGAACCTCATGTATTTGGACAATCAGGTGGGGTGATGCATGAGCGCATGCCCTCTCTTCACTACCAATGAACTGAACTCGTTTAGTACTTGGTTGTAGTTGTGTGTGAAAATTTTCCTTCCTTTTAAGCCAGTGTTGAACAAAGGTACAGTTGCAAAAGGAGCTGCATATTATGGACAAATACGATGTTTTTTTTTTTTTTTTTATAAGTGTATGCATGTATATATGTGTAGTATATATGTTTGGTTTAGTCTAATGACTGCTTTTATATGTAAATTGTTTTTTTTTAAACTTAAAACACTTACTGTAGTTAATCTTATATTACCAGGCACAAAACCCACGACTGTGTAACAGTTTTCACAATTACAACTAAAGTCCTGAAATGTTTTAAAGATATAAAACTACCTAGTACATTTTTTTACATGGTTTCCTGTTGAGATGCAGCATCATTAAAAAAATGTTAAAAATAAATATTTTTGACTCTATGAAGTAAAGATATAAATGCCAAATTCATCATCAGCAATTCTCATCCATTCTTTTTTTTTTCCCTAAATTTCATTTATGAGCTAAAAATCTCTTGTACTTGTGTGAACAGCAGTTACAAAAAAATAACAAACCAGTGGCTGCACATGTTCCTAGAGTTTTTGTTTTATGTAAACACAAAAACAGCTCATAACTGCCATTATATTTTGGCTCAATATATTAATTTAAAATGTCATGTATTTGCCCAAACTGATCTCAGAGGTATACTGAACCATGTCTTATTAAATGTTTTTTTTTTTTTTGCTTTAGGATGACATTCACATTCATTTTTACACTTTTATTTGAAGTGTGGGGTGATCATTTGAAGACTCAAACATTTTGATTATGTGTTTGTAGCGAGTTCAAGACGGAAAGCTTTTATTTTATTTAATTTGCATTATTCAACATTACAGATCCTGTCATTTGACTATTGTGCATTCTGATACGCTGTGCAGCCCTAGTTTGCATTGTGTTTTCTGATGGGTCTATTTGTTTTTGTACAATTTTAATGAATAGCCTAAAGTCTACTACAATTACAAAGTAACTGGCTCTCATTGTATTATTTGAAGCAGCACAGTGCACATGCTTTATCTCTGCCTTGTAGTTTACATAAAAAAGCTGTAGGAACTGAACTTTTATCTTCTGCTCTTAGGGGGGTTTATTAACTGCAGTGGTACACACAGGAACACTTAAGCAATTCTTGTAATTGGCATTTAATATCTAGTCTCAGATTTGTGTGAACGCAGAAAAATAATTGCCTGGTGTTTATTGTTTATCATCACACACATAACTGTATAAAGTAACTGTAGTGCTTCCTGTATTTGCACCAATATGTTAAATGGAAGTTTTTAAGGAGGAGCTTTTCATTAAGAAGAAATAAGCTTCTTTGCATTATAACGTGTTCCTGATCCTGTTTGTAAGTATCACTTACTGCTGCAGCCTTCCCTGTCCTGTGTGAAAGCACATGTTTATGTCTGAGTCTGGTCCTTTTTAAAGTGAGTGAAGTGAGGTGTAATCATGCTGTGGCTGTTGTCTCAAAAATCAAGTGCACTGCTCTAAACTCTCTGACACTTGCTATATTGCTCCTCTCCGCACTGAACTAGATGAAGGAAAATGACCCTTTAATCGCCATGACTCACAAATTGATTGAGAACTCTGCTCCAAGGCCTCAACTTTACCATCAAGTAAGGCCAGCCAAAGGCTTTGCTCCACGTCATCCTCACCAGTCGCTGTTGTTCTTTTTGGTCTGTTTTGCAATGCTCCTCTTCCGATGTCCAAGTCTTCATCCTGAGAACGGTTTCAGTGTTATCGTTTGCTATGCCAGCACTTCCCCCATCCATTGCTTTTTGATTGTTCTCCTCGTATTAGAAGTCATGTTCATGTGGGCATGACTTTAAAAAGTATTTTGTTGTATGTATGTACTTTTCGCTGTTCCGTTAAATCCCTCTTTATTTTGAGGTTTGTGTGCTCAGGTTGTATGTAGTTACTGATGAAGCTGAAACCTGTTGATAGAACATTCTCTTAGGCATGGGGCTTTTTTAAATGCCTGGGGCGTAGTTGCACATTTCTTACTTTGGCTGCAAAGCATGTAGGCCTTCCTCATCATTCTTTTTTTATTTGTGTCTTAGACAGTGTTAGATTTCCATAACTCTGTGTGTGCAGAATCCCTTCACTTCGATTAGCTGAGTCACCAGAACTTGGCAGGGAGGCTTTGATTATTATCTAAATTCTGTGTTAGCAAACACGTCACGAGTTTCATGCTGAATACTTTTCCCCAAGTTAAAGGGATGGTTAAGATCTTTTGAGGCTGTGTTTTCTGAGTTTATATCCTGCTTGTTGTAGGCAGCTCTTAAAAAGATCTCAATTTGGAAAAATGAACTTTAACTGATTGATGAGCTAACATCTAGACCAAAGTAAATTGCTGCTGTCCTAAAACAAATTTAATATTAAAACCTTCATAATGTTTCATATAAATAGTATTTTATCCACTTTTACAGCCCTGTTTGGTTTGCTTTGCTAAAAAACTTTTTTTTTAATTTTATTTCCCAGTCAGATGTGCTCAGACAAGCTCCAGCCTCTGTAGGAACTTTTATACTTGCAAATAATCACATAATTATTTTTAAATAACTGTGCTATGCAAAATTAATTGCAGTGTTAAAGTTGATAAATGTCCTTTGCATAAACCACTACAGAATTTTTCAGCCTCTTTCCACTCAGGTCTTGGCCCTGCCTGTCAGTACGATCACAATTTAGTTTTATTTTCAAAAACTGAGGCCATTAGAATATCTACAACAGGTAGGATGTTGATTTGTCATAAGCTCCACTTCAAAAAATTATTTGAACTGTCCCTTTTAGAGCCAGCAGGAAATGCTTTTTTGATATTTTAGTACAACAGAACAGTGATTTTTCATGTTTAGCGCTTAGCATGCTTGAGTTAAATTTTCAGGTCGACCCACTGCACCGCTCACTGTGGTGAGTGCGAATCAGTCACAGTTCATTTGTATTAGTTGTTCAAGACCTGCTGTTGAACACAGTAGACCTTTAACCTTTAAAGCCCCAGGGGCATACTGATGAAAAAGAAGTCATATGTGTTTTGGGGTCAGTTTTAATCCTCTTTACCTGTCTTCACTGCTTCCTCCTCACCTCCTCTTGTTGCTCTGCTGATGAAGAGCATAAACAAGTTGGCTTGTAGGTGATGATCACTGTGACATCACTTTGCTACCTGGGTGATCCCCCATGTGTTAAAGTTCTGCCTTTAACTCCTTCGTAGGCTCCACTACAGCTGCATTCCCACCTGTTCAGCACAGTCAGAAATCTGTCTTCCTCCTCCTCCTCCCCATGTCACTTGTAGTCCACACGACACCACCATGAAAGCGTCCCAAGCTGTGGGAGCATCTGCATGTTCAGTGTGGAATGCCATGTGGTTCCTACTGCTTTAAATGTACCATGCGGTTCAACTGAGAAGAAGCGTGTGAAAGAGTGCAGGTGTGGGAGTGAAATGTTGACAGCCGGTCTCAAAGTATTCGGGCAGTGAGTCATTTTCTGTGTTTTGTTTTTTGCTTTTTTTTTCAATAACGTTAGAATTGAAATTACATGCTTTTTGTGGGAAAATGTTAAAGTTTATAAATTTAATTTATTTATGCATAGGTGTTCTTTCTGACATGAAACGGGGTTGTGTGTTTTTCTTCGTAAAGAAAACCAAAAATTATTAATCAAACAGAAGGAAAACACAATAATCCATAAAAAATATCTCAAAGGAAAAAATAGAAAAAAAATATCTTAAACGTTGCATCATAACTTAAATTAAAGTTGTCACTTTGATTTATTAGTCATTCTGCCATTTCACATTATATAAAACAGCAGAATTAGCTATTATCTAATGTGGGTAGGAACATAAAACAACACAGAAATATGCCACTGTCATAATATTGGTGGGCTGTATTGTTTCAGATTTCAAAGAGCGGCTAAATGAGTGAGTGATTTGTATATTTTTGGAAACATGGGATCCAATGCAGATGTCATAATGTTCCCTGTTTGAATTATATTATTACAAGTGGCAAGAGCAATGAATCATTGAAGCACATAAAACACAGTTCTGCATAAACAAAGAAGTTACTGCAGTTTATTTGAATGTTAGACAACTTTTTTATTTATTTATTTGTTAGTATATTTGTATGTATAGGTGGACACAGAACCAGCTAGATTTAGTAATTGGGACTGTTTTTGATGTGCTTGTTTTGAGTAGCCAATAAAACCAAAGTGTGCCAATAAAGATAAATGAAAGGTTAGAAAAGGAAACACGAGGCCCAATAAGCATCAGCAGGGAGATTGTGATTAGACTGGCTGCTTTTTCACAGGTTTTATAATGCAGATTGTCTGATTTAGTGAAATAAAAGCTCCATTTGACAAATAAATCCCCTGGCTCAGTGAGAGAGCCGTGTTTTAGCACTGCATTAGATCTCCAGATCCTGAAGTGTATGTGGAGATTTGTTGTCTCTGTTTAATGCTCACTCTGTCTTCACAGCTGAGTCCAGAAGACTACAGGGAACAAGCCTACACGTGTATGCCAGAGGAAGTGGATACTGATGTAAGATTAGTGTTGCAATGTTGCATGACACACTGCTTCATTCAACTAATAAAAAAAAAAGTGTTTTACAATGTTTTTATTTTTATTGTTTTGTCTTCAGACTAAGCTCAGCCGGTTGTGTGAGCAGGATAAAGTGGTGAGGACGCATGAGGAGAAACTTCAGCAGCTGTACAGAGAGAAGGTCAAAAATCTGCTCATTCCTGATTACATTTTCACACAAAACATTGTTTAAATTGTTATACTTAATGTGTTTTTTTTTTTCCTCCCCAGCACACACTGGAGACTGCCCTTCTGTCGGCCAGCCAGGAGATCGAGCTGGGCTCCGACGACCCGGCTGTCGTTCAGCAGAGAGACTTGCTGCAGAGCGGCCTCCTCAGCACCTGCAGAGAGCTGTCCAGACTCACCGCTGTGAGTCACACAGCACACCCATTCACTCTGGACACTCATACTTTCATTCCAAGGTGAGAGGTTTACTTTTGTATTTCCTTCCCACCCAAACCAGGAGTTGGAGCGATCATGTAGGGAATATGACAAGTTGGAAGGAGATGTGACTTTAGCCAAGAGTAACTTACTGGAGCAGCTAGAAGCACTGGGAAGCCCGCAGGTAAGATCATTTTTGAAAGAAGGAAACAAAATCCACTCTTTAAGCTGTTAAATACATTTTGTTGTGTACTTAGTACTCTAGGAATTCAGAAAATTTAAATTTAGTCTCTCGGTGCTGCGTAGAGATCTTTAAATTCTGTTTGGGTCATATTTTTCAATTCTTTCCGTTTTCTCTATTCTCTGTTACATTTTCTAAACTATTACATCACCATATTTGTGGTGGAACTTCTAAATAAGGTCTGGACTCACCAACTAATATTTGGTGGTCTTCATTGTCCTCTGATTCTGGTTCAGACTCTGGCTCCAACATGTAAGGCTGGATGGACAAATCTTCTGTTGTTGGCATCTTTTAAATATTTTGAAAATAAAAAGTTTCTGCGCCACAAGGTAATTATATCTTATATCAAACTAGAATAGACCACTCTAGAAGCTGGAGAGGGGCGGGGTCTGAAGCGCATCGTTTGGATTTAAAGAGACAGACTTAAAATGAGTTGATCTGAGGCACACCTCAGTAAAGGGGTGAAAGAGGGGCTTGTGGAGTTACAATAAGGAGAAAGTTCCACTTTATAGACCCCAACTGAATGATTTAAACGTGAAAAAGAAGGATTTTAAACATATGTCTACTTTAAAGAACTGATTGTTTATGCAAAACCTCTTATGTTCAGAAACCAGTGTTTTATTCCTCCTAGTTGAAACAAAAGAAAAACTGTACAGCTGCAGACAGCTCTGGATCTGCATTTTTCTAGACACCTTTCGACTTTACTCAAGTATGTCTGCTCCAGGATGCCTGGATGCTTCCACTGAGAGTTAAATGAGAGCTTAAAGCTGCTGATTGATGACTTGAGTGCAGGCTTCAGTGACGTCTGTATTTTATCTTCTTTATCTTAATAGAGGTGTAGAAACCGATACAAACACTTCTGAGAGTTATTTCTGGCTGAGCGTGAGTCAGAGCTAACACTCATTCAGAACGGAGACGTCAGAACACCAGCATGGAGTCTGGACATCCTCTCTAACTTTCATTAGAAAGGGGGTAGTTAAATGCATATCCTCTTCTAATTGTCTTCTGCCACCTGCTTGTCTATTGAAACTTCAACCTTTTTTATCTTGTGGTTGCTACTGTTTTTTTTTTCTCACAAGCTGAAGAATCACATCAGCACTTATAGGACACTTTAGCAGACAGATCCATTTTCATATATCTGTTTACTTATCTTTGTGCATTATTTTCTGTATTTTACATGTTAGTTTTACAAATTACCCCCAGAGCTACAAAGATTTTTACTTATTCTTTATGTGCACTCAGACGGAGCCTCCTAGTCAGCAGCACGTTCGCATCCAGAAGGAGCTGTGGAGGATTCAAGATGTAATGGAAGCTCTCAATAAAAACAAAGCTCAGAGAAACGCTGTCGATGGGATGGGTTTCTCTGGACCCAAAACCAACTTGAGCAAGCTCAAAAATGAGGTAAAGTATAAAAAACATATTGGCTTTCCACTGTTGAGACAATTAGAGACACAGTGAATAACTTAAGGAACTTAAAATTAACTGCTTTAGCTAAATATTTAACTGTTAAATTCATTTGATCAAAATGTGTGAGAATTTTGATTATTTTATTCCTGATAGACAATAGAATATAAAACAATATTAATTGTGTGGTATAACTGGTGTTTAAAGAATAGTTCTGCTTTGTTGCACTAGGGTTGTATGAAACCTTTATCAGTAGCCAGTATCTAACCTGCAGATTATAGTTTGTAAAATGCAAGAGAAATTCATCTGGAGCTGTCAAGCTAACTGCTCTTCATAACAGGGCCCAACCAGGAGCAGGTTTCCCTCATTACAACTGTTCAAACAAACAAATTTAAATTCTTTCACACATTGTCTGATTTTTTTTTTCTTTTTTTTGCACAAGTCAGCAGTTAGCTTCATGTCGTTGCATGTGCACAGGTTGCCTCACAAGCCGTGTTTCCATCAACGTTTCTTAATTCGCATTTTGAAATTTCGCATCAGAAAAGCTGAATGGAAACGGC
>JARVJO010000002.1:21188193-21198823 GCA_031762555.1 Cynodonichthys magdalenae
TGCAATAGATTTTGCCATTTTTGTTTTTAAGTACTTTATATGAGGTTTCCAGGCCAGTTTTTCGTCAATGATGACACCCAGAAACTTAACCTCACTGACTCTACTGATCACAACACCCTCGACTCTAAATGGAACATCAGTTGCTTTTTTTCTATTACTAAATATCATGTAATTGTGTCGAACTGTATTTCCTCCCTCCCGGAGTGTAACTTGTTTAATAGGCCTGTGCTCACATGGCCGGACTCTGACTCAGGCTCTCAGAAAATAGATGCCAAGTGTTGTTTGTACAGTTTTCAGCCTCAAACGCTATCATTTTCCATACACTAACCATGTTATTAGTTGTACCGCACCGTAGTGTGTAGTCCTGTTTTTAGTGTGTCTGCAGGGCTTGCTGCTGATGGAAGGATGAGTATATAAAATAAATTAGCTTTGTGTCAATTTGACACAGCATCACAGGCCAAGCCCTTGGATTCTTAGATCTTAAATAACAAGTCCACATCTGCCAGTCCTCCAGCAGGGCACCAACCTGAAAATTAACATTGTCACATCCTCAGCTTCTCCTGTTCAGGCATTAACAAGACCCCCCAAAATCCCTCTGAGCGCACCCATGTGTGTCAGTGTGTGAGCACTCAGCCATCAGGGGGTTTGGACTTTTGTTCGGTTCAGTTCAAATAGAGCAAACTCTAATGAGCCATTTAACAATTAGAAAAGCTTTTTTTTCAGTGTACGCTGTGTTTGCAGAGACAGTTTTACTTGGTTGGGTTTAGCAGTACCTGGTATTCACAGTGAATCCTGCATTATGTAATCTGACTTAACCAGGGCACAACACCTTTTAAATACACAATCGCACCAAACATAAGAATTCAACCTTTGCAAAATACTCCACCACCATGGTGACATTTATGTCACAGTGCTGATTATTATGATAGTAATTTCATGATATTGCTTCCTCTTTAGAGCTTTCGCTTCAGATCATACTCTTATATTTTTGTTCGTACATTTTCACATTACAGTATTCTAAATAGTGTATTTTTATCTTATTTTTCCGTTAAAGTACATATTTTTAGTTGCTTATTTCTGTAAGTGTAACCTAGTTGTTTTTTCTATCCATCTTTTGCCAGGAGCGTCCACGCAGTGCAGCGGAGCAGCAGCTGTGTGCTGCAGAGGGCAGCCGGCCCAGAATGAGCGTAGAGGAGCAGATGGAGAGGATCCGTCGCCACCAGCAAGGTACCCTCAGGGAGAAGAAACGAGCCCTGGGCGTTCGGGGTGGCAGCCTGGAGAACACTCCCTCTCGTAGTCACTCCTTCACTACTAAAGAAAATCACTTCCGCACCCTGCAGGTAACTTGATGACCAGCATACCTAAGTGGTGCTAAAGTCAGATGTATGCTAAATCAGATCCTGTCACGGAATTTCAGATTGAATATTTTCTTCTTGTTTGTTTTCTGCCTTCAGTCCCAAATGAGGCGCAGAGATGACTTGATGGGTTTTGACATCCAGGAGCTGGAGGCCTCTCTGAGGCACCAGGAGCTGGTGAGGGAGCCAGAGACGCCTGCAGAGGAGATCGCTCGTCTGAAAGAGTCCTCACAGGCTGATCATTTCAACCTGGACCGAGAGGCAAGGCACAGTCTGAACGACTGAAAGGCACTTCTGGGACTTAGAGACTAGTTTAAAACATGTAGAAATCAGTGCTTTGGTCGTCGCATTGTGTGAAAAAGACACATTTGTTGGTTTTGATGAATAAATTGTATTTAAAGGAAAACTCTCTGTATATATTAACTTGTACATTGTGGAAGCGGACAAACTTTCCCAAACAGTTTTAGTAGTTCAAAACATTTTGACATTAAATCTTTTTTTTTATTTCAAAAACATTACTTTGCTTTCATGGTTTGTAATATTAACTTGGTCAACATAAGGTTATCTGGAGGAAATAGGAAAAATCTAAACTTGAGCACATATGTTAACTACTGTATATTATATGATTATAATCTTTGTATTTGTAGGATTTTTAACTACTTGTTTTTTACGGTTTCATGTAGTATTTCTCATCCCTGTTTTTTTTTTTGAAGTGCAAAGTAACTCATTAATAAAAAACGCACATTGTTTCCCTGATTGTTCTATTTCAGCTGTCTGTGCCCGACAAAGTGCTGATTCCTGAGCGTTACATTGAATCAGACCCCGAGGAACCTTTAAGTCCAGAGCAGGAGGCTGATAAGCAGAGGAAAGTTGACCGCATCAAAGCCCTTATAGCCAAAAACAGGTAAACATACCTGCATGTTTGGATTTACTTGTTGCTGTGCATCATTGTGGATGTGTGTAGTCAGGCCTTTTATGTTAGGAATAGAGCCTTTGGTGGAAAAAAAAAAACAGTTGCAGGAAACGGGGACATTTTCATTCAGATGTTACGCATCAGGTTTTATTTTGAGTTCAGAGAGGTAATCTTGAAAGTGAGTTTAACCAGAACTCTTGAGTTCAGGCAAACTTGGAGTTTTCTGTTTAAGAAGTTTCTACTGGTCTCCTCCCGTGTGAATCAGCTGTCTGACATGAGCTGTTCATTTTTAAATAATATTCAAAATACAAAGAGGCAGAATTACTTTATAAAGTCTGATGTCAGCGGAGGATTTCCCACCTAGATTGGATTTGCTTTCAACAACACATTTTTTGTTTTATCGGTTCACTCATTCATCTCAGTAACATTCTCAGATATCCAATATTACACCACAGACGTGCTGCTCGCATCAGAACAAAGTCTGTTCGTCACACTCAGATCAAATCTGCACACATTCATTTGCTGACTCTAAAAACATTCTTCACAATCACCACTAAATAAAAACAAACAATTCACCTTGTTTATTTTCATAAGCTTTTGAGTGCAGCAGTTTAAATTTAAGATATTTTTTCCAACGATTAACCTTTCACCCCCACCCACATTAACTGGTGCTCCGAAAAATAATTTCTCAGTCCGCTTTCCTGATTTTAGAAACTCCTTCTCTGTTTGTTACTCTTAAAGAGATGTTGTCCATAAAACTGTGATGATGATGATGATGATGATAATAACTAAATAATCATGAGAGAAATTAAATGGTGTTCATTAGGATTTAGTGGTTATTATACAACAAGATATGCATGCAGAGGCAGGTAGTGAAACAAAATATACAATTCCTAAGACTTCACAAGCTCATAAATCAAAATATTATCTAAAGATTAAACTTATTTATCACCAAACCTGTGGTCACCAACCATCATTTTTTTGTTTTGTTTTATTTAGACAGCATCTGAACTAAAACTGATGATTTTACAAACTCCCTAAAAACATTTTGTTTCCAAACTGACATTTTGGTTAAGCTATTTACAAAGAAATGTGGCTTATCCTCCTTTAATTATTATTATTATTTTTACTGTAAATATAAATGTGAAAAAAAATCTAATTATTTAAAACATAAATGAGTTAAAGCTCTGTGGTAAACTGAAGAGATCTGCTGAGCTGTGATGTCATCACTGTGCACCTTGTCCTCAGTGCACTTAGTATTGAGAAACAACTCGACTCTTTTATTTTTTTTCCTGTGGTTGCCATGGTTACCCAAAAGCATCAGAGCTTCGTTGAAGATGACTTTTTATTCCGCACAAGCATGGCTTAACTCGGGGATAATCTGACTTATTTACGTAATCAGCCTTTCTGGAACCAAAACCATTTAGGAAGTTTAAACTTTTAATCCGAGCAAGTTAACTCAAAGTTTATGAATAATCTCAGTCTTCCTTTCTGGATTACCCCACAGGAGTAAGTTTAGGTTGTAACGTGACATTACCAAAGGACACCAACACAGCTGACTCCAGAAATATTCTCAAAACCACTGAGGACTTTTTATTCTAAGTGCTAACTATTTTTAATGCCTTTAAACAATAATGGTAATTGGGAATTAGATTTAGAAAATGCATATAGTTAAAGTTTTACAGTGACTAACGCAGATTCCTTACACGTGTGTGTTTCTCCTAGTATGCCAAATGTGCTACCTAGTTTGGCTTTAAGCCCAGAAGATGAGAATGAAGAGGAGGTTACTGTACAGGAGAAAGAGAAGATGATTAATATCTCCTACGAGTTGGCAGCGGAGGCCTCCAAACGCAGCAAGCTGGTAGCAGGTACATCTCCAGAGGCCAAACGGAGAGAAGGTGGAGGATTATATCAAAGAAATGCATGGGCTTAGAGACAAACACTAGCTGCTTTCATTGTGTATGTGCTTAACAGATTATTTTTCCTAACACACTGAGTAAGTTTTATCATCAAATCCAGTTTTTCTTCCTGTCATTTAGTGATCATTACCTGATCTCATTAGCCTGTTTTCTCATGTGTTTGTTGTTGCCTGTATTTTCAACATGTTGCTATTTTGTTGCAGTGAGAAGCCTGTCGTCCTCTTCCCCACCCCTTCCACAGTCTCCCACCACACCCCCTCAACTCACTGACGGCTCTCACTTCATGTGTGTGTAGTAGCAACAGTAAGGCCCTTCATCATCCTGTTTCCTTCATTCTCATATGGCTGTGGTGCTTATTTATTCATTTATTGTCTCTTGTGGAGTTAAACATGATGAAGGGGATGCATTGTGTTGAATTCGTGCATGTTATATTCTTTGGTTTTTCTATTTCAAAATAAAATTGCGAAAAGAAAAACAACCGTGTGTTGTTGTTTTTTTTTTTTTTTATTTTAAAACCTGAATGTAAAATCAAACAACTTATAAATCCACAGTGTTTGACTTTTACTTCAGCTTTCTAAATCCAAAATAAAATATACCACCATGGTGAGAAGTGAGTAAAGCAGGAGTTCAGGCCATGATTTGTGACAAAAACAACCAATTATTTGTTTTTTCTCCTTTTATTTTGAAACCAAAAAACCCAAGAACAAACCGTGCGTGGATTGTGTTGCTGTAAGACTTGTTTTCACAAACTATCTCTATTAACATGACCCCTGACTTAGTTTTTTCTTTCCTTTTTTTTTCATTTTTGTGGGGAGGAGATGTGGGTCAATTGGTTTATTTCCATTTATCTTTAAGAATTTATCTATTTTTAGTCGATTTAAACTTCATGTTCTGTCTTGCAGCACAGGCTCTGGCCTCAGTGAAGACCTACACATGAAGGGAACAGCAGGGAGGGCATGAAGCTCCTCCTGAGGACGTCTGTCTAGGAGTTCAGCACAAGGCTTTGGTCTATAGAAAGTGAAACTGCCTACATCTTCACAGGGCTTAACCTTTGACTTCTGTACGCTCACTGTGACGTCTAAAGCTCTGATGTCGCTACTATTTTTTTTATTATTATTATTATATTTTTTTGAGTGGCATTTCTTATGTTTTTTAATTCCCCACCTTGGGGATGCAGCGCTTTCAGCGTCTTATTGTCATTGGTGCAGTTTCAGTTTTTACAAGGTTTTAAATTTTGTTTTCATTATTTATGCAATTCTTTTAACTTCTTGTTGGAATGTGTGCTGGTGTATATTTGAGAGACTAACAGACTGAGCTCTTTTTGCAAATCTAAAGGCCTGTGACATAATATTTTAGGCTGTGTCACATTTCCCACTTTTTGTTTAAACGTTCAAAAATAATAATTCAAGATATGTCTGTATTATTTTTTTGTTCACCCAAATCTTTTAATATTTACATTTGTTTCACAGATATTAACAACGAACCAGTCATATTTATCCATCTATTGTATAAAAAAAGTCTATATTGAAGAGTAATAAGAGATATGATCCCTTCATTATAAAAAAGAAGGGGTTACTTTATTGTTGCAGACTAAGAATATTTGTAATTCCTTATATTTCTGGTTATACTTATTTAAAGATTAGATCCTGTCATTGACACATTGCTGCCAATACATATATGAATGTTCTGACTCAAGTCACTCCTCACTGTCCTTTTCTTATTGACTGAAAGATATATTTAAACAGAGAGAGGGGCACATTTTTTCAAAGCTTGATACTATAGTTGGTTTAGAGCCCTGGAGTTAAATAAATAGGATTTGCATGTGTAAAAAGCAATAAAATGAAGCCTTTGTAAATTCAAGATATTTTTGTGTGTGTGTACAAAGTGTAATTATCAGAGGTTAACTGTGTATATAATGTACATGGTACATCTATATGAGAGGATATGTCCAGCATATAGTTACAGACCAGAGTTGATTTGCAAATGTTCATATCCCATCTGTTTTATATCATGTTAAAATAAACGTAGCTGTTTTTAACATCTGATTGTGTTTTGTTCTCTGTTCTTGTTTCCAGCCACTTTGGAAAATGCATTTACTTAGCTTTAGCTTTGGTGTACAACATGAGAAATGGAGCTTGGTCAACAATTTTGAAGGCAGTAACTCTTAGTGCAAATTAGACTTCAAACACATATTTAAGCATGTCTGAAAGTTTTTTGATCTTTAAAGAAGAGCTTACATTTACCAAAGACATGAAACGCGTAACTAAAAATTAAAATTGTGTTATTTTAATTTTGTTTCCTGTGAGGTCTGCCGTTTGATATTCAATTATAAATAGAACTCTGGCGCCCTCTGGTGGGATTTGTAAGTAATAGCACATTGTTTTCGTCACCCCATGTGTTTTAAGCTCACTTTTGGTGTTAAAAATATTCTTTTTTTTTTTTGTTTGTTTTAGAAATACTTGTATAATTTATTGTTGAATACACTGCAGTTAGGCTACCAGGTACTTGCTTCAGTTAAACTTTTTATACACAATTGTAGAAAATGAAAGGAATCTATCATGGGGGGAAATAAACTGAGGGCTTATACAATATCTTATTTAATATTTGAAGTGTATTTTTTGTAGTTAAATACCCACATCTGAGCCCACCATTACAGTAATAAGTTCAGATTTTCGGAAACGCATGGAAACTTTAAAAACGTCAGCGTTTCCCCTCCTCGTGCTACCCCTTACCCAATTAGAGAGCAGACATTGTGATCAAGCCCCGCCTTCTTGCCGAATGGAAACGTTGGCCCTTGGCATCAAATTGTAATACCGAAAGTGTCCCTTTCTGTGTCTGCCATTGAAATGGCCGCGGTATCTACCGAGGAAACAGCCACCCTGGGCTCTGGGAGCGATGTACTGCCTGAAGAGACTAACGAGGGCAATGCCGAGAAGAAAGAAAACGGCCTCCCTGAACCGGAAACAAAAGAAGCAGGCAGCAGCGTTGAGCCGAAAATGGAAGAGGTGGACGACGCTGAGGTCGGCGAAGAGAAGCCCGCTGCAACAGCAGACAAGGCCGCGAGGGACGTGGTAGCAGACGACGGGGCTTTAGCGGTCACCCAGGAGGTACCAGCCGCGTGCGAAAGACCGGAGTCACGGCCGTGCTTGGAAGATGGCAACAACGAGCACGCCGGTGACGACACGATTAAAGACGCCAAGGAGGAACCAGACGACGACAGCCGGTGTTCGGGAATAGATAGCGAGAAGAGCACGGCCGTTTGTGAAGACGGTGATAAACCCAGCGTCGGAGGGGGCGAAATGGGCGACAAGAGGCGGACAAGTGTGGAGATCTCATCCTCGGATGGTGAACCGTTGAGCCGCATGGACTCCGAGGACAGGTCGGTTGGAGAACAGGTTGTGATGAGCCGGCTGGTGACAATAAATCCGTTCTTTTTTAAGTTTAAAATCACCACATCTGCTACACTTGCTATTTTTTAGGGATATTTCCTAGGAACCCTGTGGATTTCCACGTTTTGTATTTTGCCAGTGCTGTTTTTTTTTTTGTTTTGTTTTGTTTTAAAATGAAATAAATTTGTATTGTTGATGCTTTGTGAAAATTCAGATTTCTAGATGAGGTGGAGTGTTTTTGTCCCTCAGACCTGTGTGTTACTAGTTTACTCCCCCTCTTTGTTTGAGCCCAAGTTCAGTTAAACAGAAACATTTTACTTCATGTAGTTACATGGTACTTGTTTACTATAACACTTTGCACAAATATTATAGTGAAACAGTCTTGAAATATGGAGCTAATTCCGTAGAAGAGCTCTAAACCTAATTGTTTTTTTTTTTTTTGGGGGGGGGGGTGAAAAGTTGCTCTACCGATCTCTAAAAAGGTAGCAGTAAAATGTGGCATAAAATTGATCTGGCATGAGAGGTTGTGGTAAGCAGAGACAATCAATTTCAGCCTGAAGACAGCTTTCACGCTTTGGAACTATGTAATGTAGCAAATATAATATCTGCACCTGTTCTGCGTGTCTGTGCAAAAGCCTGATCTATTAATTTTATATAAGATGCATTCCTGTCTTTCCCTTCTTTCAGCACCAGCAGCAGTACCCTGATGGATATGGAGAGCATAGTGTCCAGCGGGCGTTCCACTCCTGCCATGTTGAATGGACAGAGTAGTGCCAGGTCCTCTGCAGCCAAGACCCTGGCTTACCCCTGCTGCTGGGACCTTTGTCCGCAATGCTTTAACTCCAGTCCTGATCTGGCGGAGCACATCAGGGGAATCCATGTGGACGGGCAGAGAGGAGGGGTTAGTGGACCTAAAAAGTGTTTTAGACAAGCTCAGCGTTGATCCTATTCAGTCTTTCACTTTAAGTTGGTGCCTTTTCTTCAGAGCTTAGCAGCGGTTGGACTCATACATGGAGAAAAAAAAAAAAAACAAGTGCAACGTTTGAGTGTAGAATCTTCACCTTGTCCAAAAAACAGTCCAGAGAATGGTTTTTCTAAATGGGCTCTCTGCAGTAGTTAAATGCTATAAATTTATTTTCTCTTGAAATAATACCATAAATACTAGGGCTGCATGATATCAGGAAAACCTGCAACGTGCAATAACTACTAAATATTGCAATGATGATATGACTTGTGATAAAGGAACTACTTTAGTATGCAGTGTTGATGTCTTTCTGCTCTGGGTTTAGAGCAGAATAACAACTAATACATCATTTCCATTCCAACATGACAGTTTGATTTTAAAGTTCAACTAGCTGCTGTATTAGCAGTGAAGGATCAAACTCCGTGCAATACAGTTTCTTAATGACTTTAAAACGTTGCACCCATAAAACATTTTCTGATGCTCTAAATCATTTTCAGCAAGGGCCACATGAGCGTTTTGGTGGGTTGTAATTAACTTTGACGTTTCATGTTTAACTTCGACCAAACAGGAGAGTTCCTCATTTCATTGCTACGACTGAGCACCGCTAACAAACAATAACTGAGCTCTACGTGGTATTTCCTGCATTGAAACAGAGTTTTAATATGTCCTCTTATAAACACAGAAAAGTTCTAAGTGTTTGACTGATTAATGTGAAATAAATAATACAGAAATACTATTAAAATAGAGTTTTACTCACTGTTGAGTTGTGGTAAGTAGCTGCCATCTTGAATTCTGAACTTTCCCACTTGCCCATGCATAATTGACATGCATTATGGGAGATGTAATTTATGGTCAATGCTGGCTTTAAAGCAGCATATTTTGAGACATAAATACTGTACTATCCAACTAAATTGCTTAGAGTGTTGCAGTTACTTAAGGTCAGGGGCAGGACAAGTAATATCATTTTAAATTTGTTTATTTTGTTGCATTGAGTGCTAAATTTAAAGTTTGCATTGGCATAAAAACAATTTCCACGTTAAGTAAAAAAAAATAATTTTTTTTTGGCTTGGCGGGCTGGATGCTATTCACATGCAGGCTACATTTGGCTCGCTGGCCACGAGTTTGACTTGTGCTCTAAATACTGAAAATTGCTGCTTACTATCAGTTTTTTTTAAATAAAAAAAACATCTGAAAATAAATTAAAGAAGTTTCAATAAGTTGAACCGAAATCCAACAGAAAATGATTTTTTTAGACTGATGTGAACAAAACTCAGTTTGGAATTAAAATGCAGACATTTGAGCCAACCATTTTTGTTGCAGTTTATGCAATTTTTTACGATATGCCTATTGCACAGGCTGTTAGTGCGATGACGATAAATTTGCATTATATTGTGCACCCTTAATAAATACTTCAAATGAGTCTAGTATAATAGAGCAGGCTGCTCTTAATTGAAAATTTTCAACTGCAGAGATTTGGAGTTTTTTTTTTTTTTTTTAATATTTTAGCTATTTGTGTATATGTTTTTTTTTATGTGTGTCTTTTGTCTCTCAGGTGTTTGTGTGTCTGTGGAAGGGCTGTAAAGTGTACAACACACCTTCCACCAGTCAGAGCTGGCTCCAAAGACACATGTTGACCCACAGTGGAGATAAACCCTTTAAGGTAAAACTAAGCCTTTAGTCTTGATCAGCTCTAAAGAAAATCAACAAAAATTTTGTAAAATGGGTACATATATATATTTTTATTACACTGAACAAAATAAATCTGATTTGACAGTCTTCCATTATGTGAAAAGAATAACATTTTAAAGCAGTGAAGACAAATCGCTGTGCAGACATCCTCAAACACCACTTTGGTTTTGTTGTTTCCAAAGAGACACTTTCTGATAATTGTTAAAATAGTTTCATTCATTGCTGACAGCTGTGTTACACCAGTTGAGAACTTGAGCATTTTCAGAGGAATTCACACTTTCAGGTCTATGGCACTGATGCGACTCGCATGTGCTGTAGAAGACATGGGCCCCGTTTCAGAAAGCAGGATAAGTGAAGATCCTGAGTAAGTTCGGGGGTAACTAGGTGCATATCCTGGGTTT
>JARVJO010000002.1:21237994-21250633 GCA_031762555.1 Cynodonichthys magdalenae
GGTCAGGGTTAGACTATAAAGTCTAAAAAACATGAATGGAAGTCAATGGAAGGTCCCCACGGGGTTCAGAAACAAACATGTGTGTGTGTGAGTGTGTGTGTGTGTGTGCGTGTGTGTGTGTGTGTGTGTGTGTGTGTGTGTGTGTGGATGCCTGTCTGTACAAAAAGATCTCATAAACCACTGACTGTATTTTTATGAAACTGTCGGACAGTAACCATATTTACACGTATAACTGAGTCATCCCATTTAAGATGGCCTCCACAGAGGAGCAATTTCAGTCATTACAAAAGGAACTCAGTTAATTGTACAATTATTGAGCTAAAGTTTGGTGTTTTAGCTGAGACTGACAGATTAAAATCTGACCACTAACTGATCGAGCAATATCTGTGTTAAAAACTTTCCCATTAATTATTGCTGCCAACTCTGTTAGTTTGTCAGCAAAATATCTCATCATTGGATGAATTTTGAAAAAAAAACTTTTTGAAAGTAAACATTGGATTGAACAGCTGATTAACTTTTAGAGTCAGCTCCAATTAAAAATGGCTACCACAGTCGACTGACCTCAGCAAATACAAAAGTGGTTCTAACTCACAGATAGTACAGATAGTAAGCCAACATTTATAGTAGTAGTAGCCCAGCATCATATTTTTAGCACACCTTAAAACTTTGGCATTAACCGTCAACTTCTAACCCATGATTCCTTTTAGCTCACAGTACTGTACATGACCAGCAGTCCTCGTCAGACGAAGTGAGAACTGAAGGACTCTCTCTGGTACTCTGCTCCTTCACTCTGCTTTGTGTCTTTTGGGGGAAGAAGGTGTTAGCTGGATATGAAGCAGGAAAACGTAGCAAGCAGGGGGGAGGCTGAGAGTTTCAGCTGAATGCAGCATTTTTCTCACTGCTCCCTGATGGTTACCAGATGTTTTTTTTTTTTTTTTTTTTTAAAGTCAATGCTTTCACTGCTTTTATTCCCCTGACCCCCCCCCCCCACCACCACCACCTCCATCTCTCATTTAGCCTGTTCTCCATCTACCATCTTTGTCTCTCCAAATCAGCCCCTCAAATCGTGATCGTCTCACCTTGTCTGATCATTATCACCCTTCATCAAATAAACAGTTCTTCTTTGTTTGTCTTCTGCTCCTCCTTTCATTCCTCTCATCTTTCATTTTTCATCTTTGAACTGGTTTGATGGCTTCAATAAAATTTGCAGCATTTAAGCACAGAGCTAACTGTCCGTGCTGTAAAATGTAATGTTTGTTCTTGAGCAGACCTTGTTTTAGATTTATTTGTTGGTTATTCGCAAGCCCAATTTTAACAACCTTTCCTTCTGAGCAAAAACAGTGAATTTAAGCTTTAGGTTTTCCTTGCTCAAAACATAAAAAGTCTAATATTCTTTGAAGAATCACACATTACTCACTGTGTTTTAAACAAAGATCTTATGTCAGGGTTGTCCACTCCTTGAAGGGCACTCTCCTGCATGTTAGACCCGTCTCTCTGCTCCAACTCACCGATTTAAGTAAATTTGTGTGATTAACAGTCTTCTGAGAAAAAAAGACAGGGAATTCAATCATTGAATCAGATGTGTTGGAGCAAAATAAAATAAGTAAGACATGCAGAATATCTGCCCTCGAGGACCAGGATAGAAACTCATGTCTTATGTTGAAAACTTATGGAGTTTTAGTTTATTTTGAAAGCAAAGTTTTACTAAATCAAGCACGATCTGCTATCACTCTGTATTTGGAATCAGCTTCATACTACTATACCAAATTTTAGCTTAGTATTTTTTTAATTAACTGGGTTTTAGATATTTTAGTGCTTGCATTGGTTGATTAGCTGTAATTGCCACCTTTAAGCAGGTTAACTCCAAGTTAGTCAATTGTAGATGTACATCCAGCTATTACTTCCTGGAGTTTCCAATGCGTTTGTCCAGTGGTTCATGAGGTTTTTTTCATTTTTTAATTTAAAAAAATGAGTAGTTGAGCAGAAAATATATATCGGAACAGTCTTTCAAAGGAGGGATATTGTGCAAAGTCAACTTTATGCTTGTACAAAGCACCACCTATTGTACAAAACTTCTTTTTGGGTCAGATGTCGGATCATTCAAGGTTGAATATATCTTGAATTGCCATTTTCCAAAACTGATGTGTAATGTTTTTTTTTTTTTTTAAACAAAACACAAAGCTCCAACAAAAGGTTGTAAAAGGCATGAATCATTGTTGTGATGGCGCGCTGAAGTGAGAGTGTTGAAAACTGGAGGTTCTTTAGGAGACAGGCAAATTTCAAGAAGTATAGAGAGGCTGTGGTGCAAAGTCAGCTTTGATATATACAGCCTTTTCATAGTAACTGAAGGTAGTTAGAATTGAACCCCCCCCCCCACCACCACCACAGCAATGAAATGAATGACGACAGCAAAATTTCTTGCCTTTTGCTGATGTTTTTTGCTGTTTTAGTCTGAAATCTTCAGTTTTAGCTGTTGTGTTTATTGTTCTTATTTTATTGAGGTTCCTATAAAGTTTATAGAGATGTTTTAGCAGCATTTTGCACCTCAGGCACATTGCACTTTTTTTATTATTTGTGTTGACTGTTGTATCAACAGTAACACCAGTAACAGCATGACTTCAGACACGTGTGACAAACCTGTGTGTGTGTGTGTGTGTGGGGGGGGGGGGGGGGTGCGTGTGTGTCGGGACATTTTTAACATGAGCGTTCACCGACTGAGTGCGAAGTTGACTGTAAATAGAGTCATCTGTTTTGATGACGCATGAGCCAGCGCTGAGAGCTCATTGATATGGAGAGAAAACTCAGGGCAGCAGCTGCATCATAAGCCAAATCATTCCTGTGATGGAGGAAAGAAAAGGGAACACTTTGGATTTAACAGAGCTGCCGATGCACAAAGCCTTTTAAGTTGTTTTACTTCCAGCCTCATTATGTCCATTCTACTCATCCTTTGTGTCTCGAGCCATACAACTTCATTTATTTGATCTGTTCATGTGATCTTTAAGCTCAAAAACCACAAATTAAAAACTGCAATGTGATGGAAGAAATCTGAAGGGGAGTTTTCTTTATAAAAGAATTGGCTATGAGTCTAATTATTGCACCAGAGTGCCTAATTAGTAGCAGTTCAAGCAGCAGGACTTCTGTTCAAGGAATGATCCTCCTTTGAATTATTCTATATAAATATATAAAAATCCTCATTATCATGTGGTGAACTGTGGCCCTTCTTGCATCATTTCTGTCTCTACAAACAAGCCCCCTCTTGTTTCATTTCTTGCTTGATGCATTGCTTCAAAAATGTTTACCAAATTGTCTTTGTGTCCTCTTACTTGCTCTCTGTTCCATTATCCTCCCACTGTCCCTTCTTTATTCTTACTAAACCCTCTTCAGTGCTGCCTTGGCACAGGTCCCACTGACTTCCACTAAATGATCCAAAGCATCCTCCTCTCTGTCCTCCACCTCAGCCCCGTCCTACCTGTCTCCTTCCTGCTGTCCCTCTCTTGGGCTCGACGTGAGCCAAGTGACGCACAGAGCTGCCGTTGTGGAGCAACTGCAACTGTCAGCCGTGACGTCACCGTCCAATCTGTCCACATGCAGCACTCAGGCCTGCTGTGTAAAAATGATGAACACCTGGGCCTGCACTGATGGTATTTGGGAACTTCATTTATGCTGGTATGCAGCTCAAGTTTATTTTTGCATCTTAAAGGCAGATTTGTTTGCAACAAAAATATAATTTATTTTAGTCATTTAAAAAAAAGGCCTGACAGTCGCTCATCACATAGGCAGTGTAGGCAAATGCTAAGGATGCCGTCCCTTCAGGAGGCGTCACAAACGGGGAATGAAAAAAAACAACTTTTTATCAGAGTATAGTTGATTTAGTCTATAGAATAATCAGTGGTTACTCAAGTTTATGAAGGTAACTTGTTCTGTTAGTTTCTTTTGTGATAAAACAATGTTTCCTGCCAGTGTACAAGGAGGGCAGCCCACCCCCAACAAAACCGACCGCCCCACTTACTATAAAATTGAGAGGTTGGATTAATTATAAGAAGGAATTTTTATCTTTTTAATTTTTTTAATGTTCTACCACTAAAGGTCTCAAATTTGCTTGTATATAACTGAAATATTGTGTTGCAAGGGATAAATCCTCATAATTTATCCCTCCTCCAACTGTATGTCGAGCAGAATGAAGCATATAAACAACTGTACTTTTTTCACGCTGGAGCTGGAAGAGGAAAGCTTTTTTGTTTTTTGTTTTCTTGTTAACTACGGAGAAGAAGATGTGGACATTCGCTTGCACCTAAGTCCTTCTTGCTAATTTAACAGTCGGCGTGCAGCGGATTGTTGTCAGCAACATGCGGAAGCTCAACAGTTTGGCAGGCTGTTTTTACACTTAATCGGCTTCATCTCACATTCTAGTTATCTGTATTTGGCTTATTATTTTACATACTAGTCATTTTCATAGTTTAGGTGAGAAATATAGGTCCTATAAGATTCAGCTAATACAAATCAAATTACAGACTCTTTCATTGTCAGTCATTTAAAAAAGCTGCACACTTTTAATAAATACTAGTAACATTTCATCATTCTGTATTCCTCAATGTCGTCAACAGATGTTGACAGATATGAAGAAGATTTCTGGTCTTCTGTTTCAAATTATTTACATTGTTAAGTAGTAAGAGGCTGTAAGATTTAGAAAATAGCACAAGAGGTACCACTTAAAATCTAGCGTACCAAATAGGTTAGAGTTGGCTCTGGAAGGATCAACTACTTTTTAGGCATCTTAACCTGAAAAGGATTGGTGAAATCTCACAAATGACAAAGTATGTGTTGGGGTTGTCTCTCCGATGCGACCACACAAAATTGGCTGTTATGGTCATCTTAAACCAGAGTGACTCCAAAAGCTAATCAGTAATAGATGAGTAGTAGAGTTCATGAGATTTTTTGTCAACAGACAGAAAGAACTGACACCAACAAGTATTATATAATTTTAACCTAAAACTAAGCTGTAAACATTTGTGGACAATTGATCAGCCATTATCACACCAAATTTTAGCTCAATATCTGTAAAATTTACCAAGTTATAGCCATACTTCTGTTTGCTAGGGCCACGTAAGGTAACCACCTTAAATGAGGTTAGCTCCTCAATGATATTACGATAACATTAAGAGAGATTCTTGGAAAAAAAATTAATCAGTCCACTGGTTCATTTGATATTTTGCCAATTGTACAAACAGGCACGAGCTGGAAAAATTTTTTTTTTTACTTTAGTAAATATAACAGCAACAAAGAAAAGCAAACCTAAAAAAATATAAAAACTGGGAAATTTCAGAAAAGGAAGACTAGTCTTGATATTTGAGTGAACATGTGCCACACAGACGTTCCTTCATATTGTTCTCTCTTAAAAGAAAAATCTTCAGTTCTGTTCTGTTTAAATAGTACCATACATGTTAAATTTACAATATGTACACAAATAATGTCCAGGTAATATTTTATAATGAGCTGCGCATAGTGAGGAAAAAACAATGTTCTAGTTTATTTTGACTCTAATAAAATATTTCATCTTCTAAATGTTGCCATATTTTTCACAACCCGGTTTGGTTTTATGTGGTAACAAATACCAACCTTTATGAATGTGGTGCAAGATTTACATGCAGCTTTGTATTAGTTTATTTTTTTTTGTCTGTTTTTTGGGATTTTTTTTTTTTTTTTTCCCAACGTCGGTGACAAAGATCATCAGAATAGAAATGAGAGCAAGCAGCGAGCAGAAACACTGAGCAGTCTGTGATCCAGTGACCCGGTCGTGTTCCTGACACACAGACAGATAATGGAGAAACATTCCAGCTATCAAACCATTAGTGAGGGTTAATTTGGAACCACAGAGCTCTCCTCTTGTAACATGAGCGGTGCAATATGTGCTGTGTTTTTCTGTGTTTACACCAAGTCCAGACTATTGGTGATGGATGACCAGGGAGGCACCGACTGCTGGACATTTGGTAGATCAAAACCCTCAGTTTGTAATTCTGCTCTCATTATCTTTATTTCTACTCCTCTCAATCATTCATTGAGAGGACTAGAAATAAACATTTTAGTGACAAAAACAATTCTTTTGTCTTCATTGTTTATTCCACACGTTTTCTAGAACCAACGTGCCAGTAAAAACATGGACCCCGACAGAAAATCGAGTGCCTTTTCCAAATACAAATTGAAATCCCTGATTCCACATTTATGGTCTGTCGTGGAGCCTGAATCCCAAACTGATTTGAACTTTTACTATCGAGTGGAAAAAGGAGGCCATCCTTTCAGTGTTGCTTTGAAATGTAAAACCAAGGCATCATCAGATTTGAGTGGGATGACCTGAATAAGAAGGGAAGCTCCCCCTTTTTCTCCTCCTGTTTAATTCAGATGAGACCAACGATCAGATGGATTGCAGAATTTGATGTTTGCTCTAAAACTATTCTGCTGAACCCCCCCATCTTCTTTAACCACCATAACCACAGAAAGTATGTTGATTAGCCTGTAGCCTGTTCATTGTTAGAACTGATGAATTCGTCTCTCATTTAATTCCTCAAGTCTTTTTCCTCATGTTGCTCGTTCTGTCTTGCACTTGGCTGCACAGATCCCCAGTCTGCCCTGAAATGGGAGGTGCAGACGTTTGAAGGGGCGTCTGGACCACATCAGAGGACATTAGAGACAGCAGGACAGTCCTCCCTGAAGTAAAGATGCCGGTGTGAAAGCGGAGCTCTGGAATGAACGTAACTCCTAAGATTTCCTTTGTGTTCACCAGCTTACATCAGCCTGAACTGATGCAACCCAACAAATGAGAAGGTCACAACATACTGTAGCTCTGCAGGGCAACACTTAGATCATGAACTCTATGTGAGCATCGCTGGACTTCTATATCTGGATTTCTTTAAAACTGGTCTCTTAAAAAGTCTTCCATTTCCTGACCATTTGATCACGTGTTCTTTCTTTTTCTTCACTTTTTCTAAGAAATTTGAAGGTTGGACCAACATGCTAAACTGAATTGAACTGGATTGTATGTATGTCTGAAAAGCACTATGAAATGATGACTTTGGTTGAACATCAGTGCTTATTTAGTATATTTTTTAATCACCCTATTTTGTCACTACGTCAAACCCACACAGCAGACCAGATGGGCCAGATCTGGTGCCAAGCTGGCACTGTTGGCAAGTAGTTTGTCAACCTGATGTGGACCAGGTCTTGCAATGATGGCAGAAGAAATGCAACAACTGGCCCAGTTGGGATTTGCTTTATGTGGTGCTGGCTCTTGAACGAACCACCTCTGGCCCACCGTTGCATGTTTTCCTTGTTTCTCTGCTCACCTGATTCAATGTCTTTACTTGTGTCTCTGCTCAAACACAATAAATCATGGTAGATAGAGGCCCTTGAGGACCAGAGTTCACCACCTGCATGTTAAAATAAGCGTACGCTGCTTCAAAGCCCACATTGACCATAAACTATATCTCCCATAATACATGTCCATTATTTTGACATTTCGTGTTTAACAAAAGTTATTTAAAACTGGCTCTTTGATGGCAACAATAATGCTCACGTGGTCCTGATATGAATATATGAATATGAGTTTGACACCTTTGATCTAGATGTATTAATTAACTATGATTATTATTATTTATTAAATCTCATGAAAAGTTTAGGTGCAATAGCAATGCTCGGTAATATTCTTGAGTGCAAAAATACAACCAATAGTGAAATTTAAAAGTAAAGAGATGGAGGATGAATCTGTGCCTAAATGAAGAATATTTAAAACTTTTCTGACTAAAAGGAATTATCTGACAAAAACCTGTTAAAAAAAACAATTTTGAGTGTTTCTACAAAATAGATGCAGATCAATAAAATCTCTTTTAAAGTCCAAATATTAGACGTTATTTTATCCATACACGTTCTTTTTTATCTATTTTATTCAAATATTTTGTCACATCTTATAATGTGAGGTTCATTTTGACAAGGCTGGAAGACAAATTCAATTCTTGTTGAGTTAAAATGTGTGCATGATTGACATTTTTTATCACAATTTGCAATTAAACGTCAGCCTGAATAAAGTGCTGTTTGACTGAAAGGAAACAAGTCAAATAGCTTGAAGGGATGGGTGAACATTTTCATAGTTTTTACAGCATGCAAATCAAAATTCCATACTTTATTTTATAATTTTTTTAATAAAAATTGAATGTACTGTGGCACCACAAAGCACAGCAGCATATAGTGTAGGGATGAACTGCATTTGGGTCTCCTGGATGCAGGCCTGATTGATCACAGCTCATCCATATGTTAGTCAAACCAAGGACAGCACAAGGACAGAGACTCTGACCACAGACCTTCTGTGGACCTGAGTACGGCAGCGAGTTTTAAATTTCCTCCTGAGTGGTGAAAAGGGAAAAATAGGCGATTTTAAGTTGCTCTCTTGGGCTCTGAACTGTTAACCTGGCAGAGAAGAAAAATTAAACTTTGATGTTTTTACAAAGATCAAAAATGATTTTTTTCTTTGGACTTGACATTAAAAGAGA
The DNA here is from genome assembly GCA_031762555.1 of Cynodonichthys magdalenae. Lineage (NCBI taxonomy): Eukaryota > Metazoa > Chordata > Actinopteri > Cyprinodontiformes > Rivulidae > Cynodonichthys > Cynodonichthys magdalenae. The sequence goes on from JARVJO010000002.1 coordinate 21,246,532, forward strand.
GTCTGAAATGTACGGCGACAGCTAAAAAGAACAGGAGCGATTAGAGGAAAGCTTAAAAATGAATGAGTTATTCATGTCATGTTTTTAAGATAGATCCAGATCATTGGATGCAGAGAAAAGTTTGAGTCATAAAAGCCACAGTTCATATTTGTTGGAAGTGTGTAAACAATATCTTACCAGTAGTAGATAGTTCTTTGACAAGTTTAATTCTAATCTGACTGATGAGAAACTGGCTAGTCCAATTAGGACCAAGACCAAAGTTGATTATTGTTGTATTAAATGCTGTGTCATATGCATGTACACTACACCTGCCCTCTGTCTCACATTTCACAGCTTCAGCTTCTCATTAGCCCCAGTCCACATATTCCAGCAATCTCCTTTTCCCCTTCAGTGGAACGTTACAGGCCTTTTTTGCACTGCAAGGCCCCGGGCCGGCCTGGCTTTAAACCCGAGTTCACTGTTTGCATTAGCCCTTATGGCCCAGTTCCACCCTGATATCTGGAACTGCTTGACCCAATTTGATGTCAGCTACTGTTGATCATTAATTGGTTCACTGACTGTGGGGGGTGGGGTACGTCTTACAGATGAGAGTAACTTTACCTGAATCATTTGCATTGACTGTAACGTTTGCTTAACTACATAACAACTGTAGCGAGCTACCAAACATCACGCTAACATTAGCTACTATTAGTTTGCTTTTCTCCTTTGTTCTGCACTCTCATCATCAAGGTGCCGCTCTGCACAATGCAAACACAAGTAAGGCCGGGTCGACTTTAGCTGGGGCGGGCCAAGCTGGGCCTTACAGGGCGAAACTGCCACACTGTCTGGTTCTCCAGTACCTCTTCAGTACTTCCCAGTCTGTTCATCAGTTTTTGTTAATAGTTTGCGGCCCCGTCTGTCACAATCATGTGTGTTTTGGTTATTTGTGTCTCCTTTTTAGGTTTGTTTTTCTGTATCTGAGGATTCATGTGTTTACTTTGATTTCTTGTGTTATGTACTTCAGTTTAGACCTTATTTCGTGTTTCTTGTTTCTCTTCAGTCATCTTGTAGTTTTTCTGTGTTTAGTTACTTGTGTTCATTTTCCTCCTGTGTGCCATCCATTTACAGTATTTATTCTCAGTTAATTGTTCAGTTCCAGCTCCTGCCTTGCCCACTCTCACCTGAGCCTCATTGTTTTCCCCCCAGGTATTTATCATTCTCATTAATTAGTGTCTTGTTTAATATTTTGTCACTTGGTTTGTCCCGACTCTGTGCATTGTGTTTAGAAGCCAGTCATGTTTTTGCTCTTCCTCATGTCCCTCCTGAGATTATTTCTGGTGATAACGTTTGCTGCATTGTCATCTTTTTGATTTCCTTTTGTTAATAAATTAATTCTTCACTTTTACATTTGAGTTCTGGTTCTGCAGTTTTTGAGGTTCAAACTATCTCTAAGCATGATATTGTCAGCCTGTTATTTTGTTTGTTCATTAAATTTGATTTTCTGAGCCCCCCAGTGGCAGTCTGCATCTTATATCTAGACACAATGATATTTAAAATTTGGTACTATTTAGCGCTACAAGTAAAAACAGTGTTGAAGTGTTTTTTAACAGTGCACTACACACTCATTATATATTTGCATGTAAGAAGCTTTGAAAAAAAGCACTTTGTAAATGACTAATATGTTAAACATAATCAAATGTAATCTAATTAAAAATAATAACATTATGATTTATTTATGATTTGTCATTTTTCTCTCTTACTCTTTAATGTTCATACTTCAGGTTAAGCAGTGGTGTAATTAATCTTTTGTGGTCTTTTTGGCACGTGTGTAGAAGAACAAACCCAGAAGTGAATGTGACAAATCATTGTGTTGCTCTTAGCGCAGTTTATCAGACCTTTCTCCCCTTCCTGCCGGCATCTGTGAGGTGCACCGTGGTTAGATGTTAAAGATAAAAGCTTACAGTACAGAGACGGCATAAAAACACACTCAGCTGATTTACAACTCTCCAGTAAAGAAATGTGATTCTTGGGGCCTCGTAATATCAGCTCTGTTCCATGTCACCTGTCTGGCGTGTTGTCTCCACTGACAGCTCTTTCTTTCGCTACTCCACCTCAGTAATCAGCTGTGTGACGTCTTTGTTATTTTGTTTTGTTGCGTTTTCTCATGTGGGGAAACATTTGGAACTTCATGTCCCTCCCTGGACTAACAGATGTACTGATGGCACAGCTTGAAACAGTTGTTTCTAGTTGTGCCACGTGCGACAGGATAATTGATGCTTCTTATTCACCATTATTCTTAACATTCTGAGGGCACCACGTCTCCTCTGTCCTGCTGAAGCGGGCACCGTCACACTTTCTTTAAAATGTTGCTTTCTCTGTTTGATTGACATTCAAAGATAAAAGTGACTAAAGAAAAGGATCTGTTGGCGCCCATCAATGCGGGAGGAGGCAGCATATTCGAGGATGGGTAAAGGGCACAGAGATAAACGCAGAGATCGAGGGAAATGCGAGTGCAGAGAATCTTAAATTATGGTACCCTTATGTCCTCCTTTGATGACACATGTTCCCATCTCTGACTGGGCTGATTATGGTGACAGCACGAGTTCGAGTTCAGCCTCTGTGCTGCATTCCTTTGTGGGACATTGTGGAAAGGAAATGCACTCGAGGGAATTATGATTTTAAAAAGATTAAATTTGTTTTTACACAGTTTTTAGGCAACTTGAATAGATTTAATTGTTCAGTTTGCTAAAGTCAGTTTTGTGTTTTTCATTTGTATCAATGTTAAAAAAAAAACGTAAAACAGAATTATCCATAACAATTTATATCAGTCGGGGTGAGAAGGGTTTTATCTGGCTGTTGATGCAGACTAAGTGTACACTTGCTTAGAGTTTTGATGCACAAAAGTGATTTGATGGTTTATTATCTTTAATTTACTATTTTAAAATTCTTTTATGATCGTTATCATCTATTGGCCCATCCATTTTCTTTACCTGCTTTTCTTTTTCGGGTCGCGGGGGTCGCTGGTGACCAAGTCCAGTTGTCACTGTGCAAGAGGCAGGGCACACCCTGGACAGGTCACAAGTCCATCACTCACACCTAGGAACAAGTTATCAGTTAGCATGCATGTTTTTAGTCCGTGGAATGAAACCTGGAGAAAACCCATGGGTGCATGAAGGGAACATGCAAACTCCACCCAGAAAGGTCCCAGGTTAGGAAGTGATCACATGGCCTTCTTGCTGAGAGACGACAGTTCTATCATCTGCACCAAACTGATGTCCTCATTGGTATTATTAGATGTGCATGCTGTCCTCTTTGTCAAGCCTTTGTTAATGAATTGCTACTTTTAGTGAATACATGTAAAAATAAACTGTAGATAAAATAATACCCTTGCCCAAATGACTTGGGAGGGCTTTGATATCACTTTTCAGCACCTTTGTTTTTTTGTAGTCCCCAAATGGGCTGTGTGAAGGATTGTGGCAGCAAGAACATCTATGTGTGAGATTGTAAATCCTTGTTTTTACATTATTTTGTTTTTTAGTGTGTCACACTGTTTTAGACAGTTACCATATACTGTAGAGGTGTATAGTAATAAAGTACATTTACTTTGTTACATTACTAAAGTAATTTTTTAAACCGATAACTTTTATTTTATTCAATTATATTCAAATCATAAACATTATAGTTTTACTTCTTTACTTCATCATTTTGTTACACTCTACAAATGTAACTATGACTGGAACTCATCATGAAAGGAGCTGTTTATGCACTCTTAGACATGAAGTGTTGACTTTACTCAACCAAGTTATGTCATTTGGTTTCACTATATCCAGCTGAGCAAATTTATTTTAAAGAAAATGTAGAAATTGTTTTACATTTACAAAACTCGACAAAAATATTTGGGCATTTACAAAATGATCAGGTGTCATTGGTACACAACTTATGCCATCATGTATCAGTGTGCTGATAGATTAGTCAAATCTTACACTTAACTTATGTGACTTACACTGGTGTGTTGGACATTTTTTTCACATGCTGGCATGAGGTGAAGCATATCGTCGCCTTCTTAAAATAATTGCCTAAGTCATTTTTGGCAATTTTTCAGGAGACACAAAAAACTGAACAA
>JARVJO010000002.1:21259374-21271965 GCA_031762555.1 Cynodonichthys magdalenae
AAGGGCTTTTCCAAATCTATGATTTGGGCTGTTTATCAGTTCTCGTGCCTGTCTACAATCTGTCAGCTCCCTCCATCGGATTAAGTGTTGATGTCTGATCCATGCTTGTAGGGCAGTCCTACAGATTGTTGTTGAAATGACCATAGCAAGCTCTGGTCTTTTTAAGTGGGCTTGACTGCCAGCTCTTGCAAGATGTTCAGCTCTCTCATTACCATAAATGCCAGTATGTCCTCGTAGCCATTTAACAGTAACACTGTTAACTCTCACTAGTTGGTTGACTGCTTCAGCACATTCCCAAGCCAGTAGTGACGTGAACTGTGGCCCTTGGAGAGCTTTAAAAGCAGCTTGGCTATCTGTCAAGATGAATATTTGCTTCTGCGTACACTGAAGTTCTTTGAGAGATGCCACACACTGGTGGATTGCAAATATCTCAGTCTGAGATACCTGTCTGAAGGTTAGGTACACTCATGAATGTCTGTCATTTTGGGCTTTAAATATTTATTGTTCTTTTTTCAGGATTGATTAAACAACTTCAAACATTTTAACACAACAGGAACTGGATGCACAAGACTTGACTTTATTGTGCATTGACCCTAATCCCCACCAGTTCAGAAACTTATATACAAACCCTCTTATGTGATCTACCGTAGCAAGATTCACCTTGATCTTTTTGTATCTTTTATCAAACTTCTAGCATGATTCTATCTGGATATTTGATCACTCTGTCTTGGCAGAATTAGTAGAGTTCATTTAAACTGGTTGGTTTCCTGATAAAAATGTCAGTTTTAAGCTAAGTCTATAGGTCCAGTCATACACCATGCAGATACAAGCTACAATAACAAATGCCTTCACAGCCATTAAAACAAAAACTCATACATTCACCAACTATTTTTTGTGCCAAACATGATGTGCGGCCAAGAAGAGTGTTTTGTACTGAACATTTAATGAATCACAGGTCAGACTGCCTCAAATTATATGTAGGCTAAATGTTTATCACCCAAACCAGCTGGTCATAATGCTGTTAATATGATCACTGTATACCTGGATTGTCTCTGGTAATATATTTGATATTGTGAGATACTATAGTAATTCATTTATTAATTTATAGTTAAAGTAATGCACTAGCATAACCTCTATTTTGCATGTCCAGATTGCTATTTTAGGCACTAATATATTTCAGCTAATCCAAAAATGTGTCCCTTTTCTGATAAGAAGTTGGTATAACGAACTAAAAGAAGCTCTTTAGGCTGTGTAACAGTCCAATCTTTAAAGTTTCAGAACCTGTCATTGACTTCAATGTTGGTCGCCCCAAACAATCCCACAAGCCATTCTGCACCATATCTGGTAGGTGGCGCTAAACAGCATCTGTGACCAAACCAAGAATTCATTTCTGAAGTGGTGTGTGGAGAAATAGGCAGAAATAATGTTTTGATTAAAACGTGTGCAATAATTGCATTTAGTTAAAATATAATGAATAAATACCTTACATAGTGTGTCAAGCTCTCTTACTTGTGTTTAGTATTTGCAAACTTAGATTTATTTAATATTTAATAAGAATAAAGATCTAGCTTATGAATATCTATCTTCAGATTCTCCATGTTTCCTACCTGGTTCTCCTTCCAACAGTGTTATGTTTCTGCTCTGCCATTTCTGTCTGACCTGCAATTTTCATCAAGTCTATTTACAACTACGCTCCTGTCAACCCCAACAGGAATAAGCCAGAACGGCTTCATCATCTCCCAGTCCACTCTCTCCACACCTCTCTCTACCTATCCAGTGGCAACCCTGAGTCCTCACCTCTTCCCAAATGCCTGGAACCAGCAAGGATTACAATAGGAATAATCCAAATATCTTTTCTCAGTCCCAGATCCCCTAACTTGCTCACATTTCTCATATACAGAAAGACTATGCCACTTCACTCACAACTAGTTCTTTAAATTTACCTTGTCAGGGAGTCCGATCTGGGTCAAAGCATTTATGAGTTTTGTGAGGGTGAACACGTCAAACATGACATTATCTTGGCCCAACGCTACTTGTGTCAAGGTTTCAGCTGTTTGTTGATTTGAGGTGAAGTTGAAGAATTTGCATTAGAATTTACTTTCTTCATACTCTAATGAAGGCATCCATTGTACGATACATTGTAATCATGAGTAGTGTAATCATACATTTTGGCATTAGTGTATCAGTTCTTTCTTTTTTATACTTTCTTTTATACCTTATTCTTTCTTACCTTGTAGTGCAGTGCAGTGGATCTTGTATAATTTTCTCTGAGGTATAAAGTGCTCAGATTTAATTGAATAACAACTGTATGCTTTTAGCATTTCTAAATTTTGTCCGTTTACTTTAGACATCAAATGATGTCAACCAGGCCTGAGGGAAAACTAAATAAGGCATTTTAAAGTCTGCTGTCTGTCTACACATCTGTCCTCACATTGTTTTTAATGGTACATTTTCTTCAGTTGATGAAGGGGGGGTGAAGAGAATGCCAAAGACACTTTTATAATCTCAATTAAGAGTTTTCCTTAAAAGGTTTGCTTTGGCGTATCAACTGCGTTGGTGTTTCCCATAAAAAGTTAGTGATTGAAGACGGAACAAGAGTGCAGAGTGAGAGTGTATATGGAAGCCTAAATTTGCCCATGTCCTCTTGAGGGACCACAAAATTTATGGATTACTTCCTCCTATTCTTTGCGCCAAGAACAGCATAGCTTGTGTCGGCGCCGTGCTCTGTGATGGCAACCAGGATAAATGGTACAAACAGCACGGGATGCATGGCAGCTTAAAAGCCTCTGTTCCTGAATAAAAGTTACAAAGAACATGAAATGGAGAAGGGATTGTCAGCATTTAGCTGTGACGTCCAGCCATGTGAAATGCAAATTCTTTGGACAGTGATGTGAACTGACTTGTTTTACTTTCTTTTCTTTTACTTACTTTTGTTTTTTTTCCATTTGTTGTTTTCAAATTAGGTCAACCAAACTAAATTTTTACTCACATCAGAGAACAAAAATCTATATTTTTTAAGATAAACTTTCTTCTGTGTGATTTGGAAAAGCTGACTTTTAAGTAAAACTTGTAGTTTTTAGTTCAGACAGAGGAATGTTTACTCACTGAAAGTCCACAGCTGCTGACTAATTCAGAGTGATGTCCTAAATATCCTTTGTTTTTTATCTTTGATGGTTGTTTGTGTCTATTGAAAAGACCAATAGCATGTACTTCAGATTTCTCTGTGTATAGGGTTATCTTTACGAAGCTAGACGCATTCCCCTCAAGCATATTTACTCTCAGGGATAATAAAGTGCTCTGCCAACCAAAGCAATGTGAGTAAAATATTGTGGCCTAAAACCTGACCTTTTTTTTTTAATACACACTCAAACTGTAATAAACATCCTTTAGAGACTGAAACCTTAAGTTTGATTGTAAATCTTGCATTAAAAGTTGAAACAGTGGTGATGTTTTGTCAAAAAGGGAGGCGGGGGTGGGGGGTGGGGTATTACAAATCAGTTCTAATTTTAGGAATTTTACTGAATCAAGAACATCTTAACCAATTGGTTGCATTGTTTAGGATGACAAGACATGATATCACAACAAATGACATCGCATCAGCATAACATGACATCAGTCATCAAAACCACATAAACACTTGTTTTTGGAGGTGTCATCACTTTGTTTTGTTTATCCTGTTTTATCAAATTAATCCAGCAAGCAAAGTTTTATAGAAAGGAGTGCATGTTGCTCACTTGCCTTGCATGTTATTTTTTTTTAAACTGGGTTTTAACATGATCTGTTTCTGTTGAAAATATGAGATAGAGATGACTCTCAGCTACTTCCACACTAAATTTTGGGTGCTTTGTTGTTGATTTTTTTGCTAATACAGACAAATGAACACAAACACAGAAATGGGCAGAAACATTTTCACTCTGCCATTGCCTTCAGTGAAAGACAACATAACTTTTAAATGTATTACTAAATATAATAATATTTTTTGTTTAATCAAAATCTTCTAGCTTATATGATATTTTGCTAACAAAATGGTAAACTTATATAGCGCTTTATAAGTCCTTCTGGACCCCCAAAGTGCTTTACACTACAGTCACACACTGATGATGGCAAACTACCCTGTAGCCACAGCTGCCCTGGGGCACACTGACAGAAGCAGGGCTGCCATGCACCGGCGCCACCGGACCCTCTGACCACCATCAGTAGGCAAGGTGGGTGAAGTGTCTTGCCCAAGGACACAATGACTGAGACAGCTGGAACGGGGGATTGAACCGGTGACCTTCCGGTTCCAGGATGACTCCCCTAACCACTCCGCCACAGCCGCCCATGCACAACCATGAAAAACACTTTTCATGGTTGTGCATTAATATTACCATTTTAAACACTGAGAAGACAATCGTGCATAATAATCAAAATTATATATATTATATTTTGTATTTCTGATTATAAATGTGGAAAAGATTTCTCATCATTATCATTCTAATCCTTTTTTTCTTACTGGAACATTGCCATGAAGCACTTCACCCATGACCTCCTGTCCCCCTGACGAGTGACTAATCTCAGCTCCCAACAGCATTTCTCACATTTAGCCAAACATGCAACGTGACGTTAAAGAACTGAAAGTAAGCAGTCAGCTCTCTTGGCCATTTTTCACGGAGCCCAGATGTCCGTATGAAAGCTGGCTTTTGTTTGCTGGACAAGGTGGACGCTTGGTGTTTTTCCTGGCATGTCTTATACAAACACAGACCGATTACACTGAACTGCATGGCATGCTGAGCACTGATCTACAGTTTTCTTTAGAATAATTTGCCCAAGCTTAAGAAATATGTTGATACTCTGCAGAACAAAAGGAGCAGAGACATGTAAGAAGAGGGACTACAGTTCTTTATGGGTGAGCAGATACCTCATGCTCAAGCAGACATTTTGTTGCAAAGAAATGCAACATGGCCCATGCCAGCCTAGTGCCACAAAACAAGAATGAGCCACAGCTGCAGGGTAACTTTAAAACTTTGATCTGAAAATGTCTAAATTCACATGTCCACCTTGCCTGACTTTGTGTGTGTGTGTGTGTGTGTACTGTATGTGTGTATGCAACAATGTGTGGCGGCTTTTCCACTAAACCTTGGATTTGCATCAATGAATTGAGAAGCTATCCATGAATCACTTTTAACATTTTGCCACATTGTCTTGAAAAATCTTTGTCCTATATTGTTAAACAATCTTTAATTTTGTATTTAACCATATTTCTAACTTCTTGTAATAAATTATGCCTATAAACCACTAATTTAACTACTGAATTTGAATTACCTTATTTAGATCTCCGATACCTTTAAGTGGGAAATACTCTTTCAACAATACCTCTCAGTAATGCTTTAAAGTGCTTGTGACATCACACTTTTTGTAATAAATATGAATGCAATTTTGGAAAGATAACAGTGATAACTTATTGCAAAAAAATAAACATAAAAAATTATACCACTGAGACTGACTGTTGTTGAGATAATTGCATGTGAAGTAACAGGAAGTGATGTCAAAGGGGAATAGCTGAACGTGAACAGAGCACTACAATGGCTGAAAACAGACTGTCGAGAAGAATTTGATGTTTATTAAGATTATTTGGAGCCACTATCAAAGAGAGATGAAGAAGAGTCAGAGTTCAAATAATATTGTTTCAATAAACAAAGACAAAAAATTTCCCCTTTGATGTCACTTCCTGTTTCACTTTGGCTGAGCCAAATTCTAAAGAAAACATGAGTTATGTGACAAAAGGAGTAAAATCATGTGTAATATGTCAAGTTTCTCAAATATAAAGATGCTTTCTTTGATTTTTGATTTTTTTTGTCCTGATTGTGTGCAAAATCAGGACAAAAAAAATTAAAAACATTATTTATTTTCCTTTACTTTTTGGCAGAGGATGACAAAAATGACCTACGTATGTCAGGGTAACAAAACACTGAGCTATAATTAATAAGAATTTGGTCAAAATATTTTTTTTCAAGCTGGACTGATTTTTTAAAATGATCTCTCAGCTCATAACTTTTCTACAGAACCACATATCAATAAATCTGGACCATTTTTATTATCTATGCATCTCTGGAGGGCAAAATTCATGAGAATGGTTCAGAAGATGTTGATTGAAACCAATAATCAACTTGTTTTTTCTGATATGTTTTTACTGCAATACAAAATATGTTTTTCTTGTTTTCTTTTTGTGAAACAACCTGCATGTTTTAAAGAAACAGGATGTTTGTTGATTCCACAGGTGCCCTGCCTCGAAGGCTCGTGCAGTGCAGGCTCTCGTTCAACTGTCTGTGTCTGTGTACATGATGGCAGTGGCATTTGTGTGTGTGTGAGGTGTGTATGTGTGTGTGTATGCAGAGATGGATGTTCTTCCACAGCTCCACAGTGGAAACTTGGCAACAAGCCCACTGCTGCCCATGAGGGCTGGTAAACACACTGTGATGGATCGCCTTCTATGCACTCATGTGCCAAACACAATGTAAACTTGTTTCCATCACTCCATTTACTTGTTCAAACTTCTTTTTTTTATTATTATTTCTGTCCCTTTGCTGCACACGATTTCAACTCCAAGTCATGCAGCAGCTGACGCAAAAAGCACAATCATCTAATATTAAACAGCTCTTTGCATCTCATTACAGTTCTGGCTTAAGTGCGGCTGTCGTTTTCAGATTTATGACTGTCAGAGACCGCTTTACAACCCCAGCTACCTGAAATGTGAATCATGGCGTTTGTGCATTTTCTTATTTTGTTTGTTTGTTTTGAACACATTGAGGGGATGGAGGAAGAGGTTAAACGGTGACAGAGCGTGTTGAAAACGGGCCTTTGAACCGACTTTGTGTCTGATCTGTCAGCGGACGCCCCACAGAAGCCAGCGCAGGTCTGAATGAGGTCACATCTGACATCAGAACCAGATGTCTGATGAATTACTTCTCATAAAAGGTTCATGTTTCACAATGAACCACGCTATTGCCTAATAGGGTAAGACAGTAACATGTGCAATCCCCCAGTTGTTAAAATTCCTCCGGGTAATTCAGATTGGCCTCTGGACCTGTTTGTGGAAGGAACAACGATTTCACAATGAGCTTTGTTCTAAGATGCATCACACAGTCTGGTAATGGACAATATGGGTTTAGAGGAAAAACAAAGTTAAATCAATTTGCTTTTGATCATAAGGCCTTTTTAATATATTATTTTCAGTCTATAATGTAATCAAACTAACTATAAATCAGACTGATACACAAAGAGAATGATTGCTATGGCGACCTTTCGACCCCAGATTCAAAGGCCAACCTTGTCCTAACATGCGAGCAGCTGCTTTCTCTCCGACTTCAGCTCATTCTTTCTGCTGTCCTGTTCTTATCTCGGCTCTGTGAAGAGGAAATGTTTCTGTTCCTGTCACCCAGAAAATAAACCGTTTCAGATAAAGCATCATTGTTTCAACTCTTCCCAAGGAAAAGTTACCCATGGGCTCTGATAAGGTGAAAGAAAAATGATTGTGACAAAAATCAGTTTGCTTTTGGAGCCGCAGGAGCTGGAGGGGAGCGTCTGTCCTCCGGTGATACACGGCCAGGCGCTCAGTAAACGTGTGCTGAGAGGTGATGGACACCGTGGGCCTGGGCCTCCTCCTGCTCCTATCGCTCTCTGTTAGCGCGCTGTCTTCTCTTCTGCTTCTCGCTAATCACAGCTGACGAGGGGAAATGCAGGATGTGCCACAGAGTCATGCTGACAAGTTTTAGTTTTATGGAAGGAGTGGAGGTATTAAAGGAATATAATATAGAAAGGTTTGCAAAGGCAAGAGAGAAAAGTTGTCAAAAATAAAACTACAACAAATAACAGTTTTGTATTTAAAAATGTGTGCATACTTTTTTGTTTTTGTGGCAGTCAACATATAGTATATTCATTAGGCGCCAAGCGTAAAATGAAATGTTACAAAATTTCACTAACATTTTTCACTCTCAGCAGCGGCTAGGTGGATGCTAGCATTGGCCATTGTTGATGTTTGCCGCAGGATGATGACATCATACTGGTTATTTGATGCTAACTTCTGCTAACGTTCTAACACTGCTAAAGATAATATTTAAAATCTAAATTAAAAACGTGTTCAGAAAAAACAATATGGGTGGTACTTGTGGTCCACCAGTTTGAAGTTCAGCCCAAACACTGACTGCATCTGCAAGTTTGATGTCTTGTAGGGAAGCGTTCGCTGCATTGGAGCGCTAGCAGTTGAGATGATGATGTTCCATTCCAAAATACCTACATGTAAACTTAAACATTTAACTTCAACATTTAAGGGTTAACTTTTAAATTTAGATTAAAAATTTTAGATTTAGGATTTAAAATTTCAATATATTTTTTAACATTTAAATTTAACATTTAGTAAAAAATAGCTAAATTTAATACCAGTGAGTTAACAATAAACTGTTAGTGGAAAATGTTTAACACTCAAAAAGCAGAGGTGTCAAAAGTATTCACATTCATTACTTAAGTAAAAGTATGGATACTAAGGTTTAAAAATACTTTTTTGGAAGTAGAATTATCAACTTAAGCTTTTTACTCAAGTAAAAATGTAAAAGTAATGTTTTTAAAACTACCTAAAGTATAAAAGTAATAAAAATTTTCAAAAAAGCCATTAAGGACAAAAGCTTAGGCCGTGCCACAGGGGTCTACAGTGCAAAACCACCTCCCACCAATTTTTTTCTAAAGGCAATAATGAGTATTATGTATAATTAAAATGTTAATGTTGAAAAATTTGGGATGCACTGACTAGACTACATGTTTCATCTAAATTATATCTCTGCCACAATCATCCTCATTCTAGGCAACATATGGCTATGTCCTGCTGGAGTGTGAAAGGTTTTTGTGTCATTTAGGTGTGATGGACTGTGTGGTATATATATATACTTCTCATCCAACCACAATCAAACTCACTCTATCCAAGGGCACCATGTATCTGGATAGATTTCTATTTATTTTTGTCTGAACAATGACAAGCTGAAATACAAACAAGCCAAATTTAAATAGAAATGAAATACTTTCTATGTTTTTAAAATGTAAGGAGTAGAAAGGACAGATAATTGCATGAAATTTTAATAAGTAGAAGTAAAAGGTAGTCTGAAAAATAATTACTCCATTAAAGTATAACTGAAATTTCTACTTAATTAAAGTAACTAAGTATTTGTACTTATGTACTTGACACCTTTGTCAAAAAGTGAGCTAAATAATAAAAAATATGTTAGTGAATAAATTTAACATTTGATTTTACACTTGGCACCCCGTAATAGTATGCATAGATTCACTTTATTGACAGCAATAGGCAAACAGTAGGCGATAATATTTTGCTGGGCCAGTGTGCTTGTCTGTTAGCAAAATACCTCATGAACCACTGGACAGATTTAAATGAAACATTTAAAAGTGAACAATCAAATGTACATCTACCCACAGCTAAATGAACCTATTAAATCCAGAAATGGTTATGTTTTTTTGGGTTATTGGGTTAAAACTTGCTGTGGTAATAGCTGAGACTGACCCCCAACACAAATTCCAAGCAATACAGTTTGCTCAAGTTTAAAATTATTACTATTTGTTAGCATGTCTCCTGAACCATTTTAAGGATTGGTGAACATCTACACCTAATTAACTTCTCAAGTTGTTTAAATTACAGATGACCACCACAAAATATCATTAGAACTCAGTCAGTTAAATACTGAGCTCACATTTGATGTGGTAGTTGCTCAGAGTCACTTTGGGCAAAAATGTTGCAAAACTTTAAAAGAAAATGTTTGACCAAAGTCAAAGTCAGGGTTGGGCAATATTTGGCAAAAATTTTTTTATCACAGTTAATTGCGGCATTCAGCCCATAACAAATAATTTGACAATTAATAAATGCAATAAAACTTGCATTACTATGACTCTAAACTAGCTAAATTATATTTATAAATCATCAGTCAAACTAACTTTTCCCGGTTTAACAGCTACATGACATGCTCTGCATTATCGCTTCCCAGCACTGACTTTGCTGCTCATAAGAGACAGATTGACTGAGCTGATCTCAATTTGTTTGTTAGCATTAGCTGCTCTGAGCCGCCTTCTGCCACTGGACTCACTTGATAGTGAACAAAAATATGTCATCATCATTATGTGGAATTAGTTGCAGTTCTTGCAAAGTGGTAAATAATAAAAATAATAATAATAATAATAATAATAATAATAATAATAATAATAATAAAAATAATAATAATAATAAATATAGTTGTTTTTCTGACGATTAATTGCACACGATACGATTTTGCCTAACGCTAGCTAAGGTAAGATAATCTAAAGGTCACAAAGTTTTAGACAACTTATGTAAATTTTATGAATAAACCACTCATCTAATAGATTTTATTTATTCCATCTTCAGCGTAGACGTTTTCAGTATTAGACAAAATTTTCAGAAGTTGGCTAAGATGTTATAATGTGACAAGGCCTTTAGTCTAAAACTCTGGCATAAAAGACAGTGAGCGATATTTCTTTAAAGAATGGTAGTCTTTTAATTTTCTGAGAACATAACTGACAGAACATTACAAGGACATCTATGGAACACACACATGTGCCTTACATGTACTAATGCATGTGATGAAACATTGATGTCAGACTCCCCCTGTGACACATGACATCATCAGTGACACCTAAGTGGTGAGATGAGATGAATATTTCAGTGACCTGCCAAAGTGAAGACCTTACAGGTCACCCTTACTTGGAGACCAAACATGCATCCAGGGACTATTCTGGGATTTTCCACAGGCACCAAAACGTTTTCATGCAAACTTGCTTTTGTTTGCATCTACATAGTTTTTCCTCATTTAAATATGAGCTTTTGTCAAAAGCAGGATATGTGGTTTGAAAACTGGAAACCCTTGCAAAAAAAAAAAAAGACTACACCAAGGCCACAAATCTAAACATGACATTACTCAATGTTTGTCCCTATAGATAGAGGTACTCAAAATAAAATCATTTTAAAACACAGTTGAGACAATGTTGGGAAGTTGTGTAAAATTGATAAAATATAATTTTGTGAATCACCATTTTATTTTAAATTGACCTATCAAATATTTAAACAAACAAACAAAAAATGAAACATTTTTAGGGAAAAAACAAGAGAATTTTACATTTAATGGCAGCAACACATCTGAAAAACGTTAGTAGAGGGGCAACCGCTGTAAGTGATACAAACAAGAAACAGCTGGAGGAGCATTTTGCATCAAATTAGATTAATTGGCAACAGGTCAGTAATAAAACCGAGTATAAAAAAGGTTGGATTTTTCAGAAGTAAACATGGGTTGAGGTTCATCTATGGGATAAATCTTGCACCAGCAGAAACTGAATTTGAATTGCTCAGATTGAATCATATGTTCATAATTTGAAATTTAATGCACTGGTTTGAAAATGAATTTCACTGAATTTAAATTGAATTTAATGATTTGAATTTGAATTAATTTGCTTTGAAACTGTACTTTGGTCTATTACAAATTCAGTTTGACTGCTTTTACTTTCAGTTCCATAGATTTTTGTGTCACACATCCAGGTCCTTGAGAAATCCAGCCAGAGTAATCCAACACAGATTAAGTTTCCCTGTCTGTGAGGATGACTGAAATAATCTTACCAGCTGAAACGTCTTCTCTGTAATCACTCCGGTTCTTTAGAAAACATGTTTTCCGGTCCGACAATAAGGTTCATATGTATCCTGAGATGCAATTTTCCAAAACAGATATTGTATAATGTTGCTTCTTTTTTAATAATTATTACAACAAAGTCTGCTCCAGGTTGTAAACAGAGTCCTGTAGAGAAGCGGCTGTGATGACGCTGAAATGGGCGGGACAGAAGCGGAAGGAAGTTCTTAAAGAGACAGAGACCAATTTCAAGGTGTTTAGAAACAGATTTGATGAGAAGTCACGTTTATTTTCTATATTAACCGCATTTTAATAACAACTAAAGGTGACATAGTTACTTTGTTATGGTATAGAATTTAAATATATGCTGAGAAACACATAATATTGCCCCTTTAATTAAAACCGTCTGAAGCAGCTGGCTCTGCTTCTCACCGGTCAGCCGGTGTGTGGTCCGGCTGAGTTTTCCTGATAAGAAAAACCGATAGAGATTGTGTTTAAACTCCGCCCACTTGACCCACTGCTTCTGCCAGAGTAGAAGCTCAGCGGACATGTCTCAATTCGTCAGCTGTTAGCTAGCAGTTAGCTAAACCTCCACCGTTCAGTTGAATAAAAAATATGAACTCCTGGACCTTCTGGACATGTTTAAGAGACGCTTCAAGTTTCTGTTAGCTGCAGCTTCTCTATCTGCACAGCCTCACCTGGTGAGTTTAAAACATAATGTATATTGTTTTATATGTAAAACAAGGCGTTCATAGTTTAATTAAGGCTTTGTTTGTGAAAATAGTAACAAATAATTCAGCTCTGTCAGCAGGTAGATCCACAGATATATCAGCTAATTATGGTAAATGGTAAAATGGTAAATGGCCTGAACTTATATAGCGCTTTTATAAGTCCTTCCGGACCCCCAAAGCGCTTTACACTACAGTCA
>JARVJO010000002.1:21286509-21298747 GCA_031762555.1 Cynodonichthys magdalenae
CACCAAACGACAACTAAAGTACTGAAGAGAACACGTGAAGCAACTTTTCTTTTTTTTTTATTATTTAAATAAAAAAACTTTCATTATTTTTTTAATATCTAGTGAAAACTGGTGGAAAAGCATCCTGGTTGAATGGAATGCCTCTGTCAGCAGCTTCTTCTCACAACTTCCTGCACACACTGCAGCTGTTTCACTGATTAGTCTGCGTGATGCTTGTAATAATGTCATCTGCTGTCTGTTTATGCATGTGAAGGGAGTTTACAATGAATGGTTTGGTCAGATGGAGTTCATGTTTATCCCTGTCTTCTATTTCAAACATTGAAGGGATTTATGTATTAGTATTAGTTAGTAGGACTAAGTGACATCTTGTGGTTGAAATGCAAAAAGGTCTGCAGCCAATAGAATGCTTTTGAGTCATCCAAGTTTATGGAAGATAGAGCTGTGGGCATCAAAAACATCAGAGACTGCAAAAACAATTCAATTTGACTATTACTGTGGTGACAAAAATGACAATGAAATCTCTGAAAATAAAACAAAACAAACAAGAAAACCTAAGTTGTCTGTAGCTTAAAATGTCTGTGACAAGCATATTCTTCAAATACAAAAAGTCAAAGAAAACATCTTTATATTTAAAGAGGACTCTGAGTATAACATTAAATATATTATACATAAAATTTACTTCAATTGTAAAACATAAACTGTAAAAAACACTTTAAGCTGTTTAGTTTTTATAAATGAAAAATATATATATTGTCATGCAAAGCCTATCCACCTAAAGGAAATGTAAAAATGTCTCAGCCTGCAACTGAAAATGTGAATGGAGGACAACAGAGCTGCTTTTTGGAATAAAACCTCAGTTTTGCCTGCTAGCTTTCACATACGGCATATAGTGTTCCCAAGCTAATAATTTTAGCTTGAGAACAAACACCATATAAATATATTACTAATAAATATTTTGCATTAGTTTATATAAAGCTAATGCTATATCACCATAAAGCTTTATGCCATATATATGTATTAGTTACACATGATTTTACGCATTTTGTTGCATAACTGGTATATTTTCTTTTGAACTGGGCTCAGCCAAAGTGAATCAGGAAGTAACATCAAAGGGGAACTCTTTGGTTTTTGTTTATTGAAACAATAGTATTTGAACTTGGACTCTTCGCCGTTCTCTGATAAACAAAAAAAATCTAAAGAAAAATCAGATTCTTGTCTACTGTCATTGTTGTTAGCTTCTGTTTTTATGCAGACATTCCCCTTTGACATCACTTCCTGTTTCTTCACGTGATTATCTCAACAACTGTTTATCTCAGATTTGTAAAAGTTTTTTTTGCAATAAGTTATTGATGTTATCTCTCCAAAAATGAATTCATATTTATTACAAACACTTGTTGCAGGCACTTTAAAGCTACAGACACCACAGCTATACGGTAAAAAAAAAGAGTAATATCAAAATAATACAACTAGATATTTGCTCTTGATGATGCTTTTTGCACAGAAATGTGATTTCAAACTTTTTCAAACTTTTATCTGAACTGTTACTTTTTATTTCTCAATTTTAGCAACTAATTGGGCAAAGAAGATTTTAAAGCTACAGGAGAAAAAACCCAATTTGCAATAAAGCAGAATTATCCTTTAAACTCTGCACTACACAGCTCACCCATCTGTGTCCAATTTTTTTATTACCTTCATTTTACAGAAACAAGAATAACTTATATTCTTTCGCTGCATCTCTGATCATCTGAGCCAACCAAACCAGGGGCCTGAGCCCAAACCAAATTTCACTTTACCCTCTCCTCCGTACCCTTGGCATCGCTACTTTCTGGTTCCCAACTGATTACCATGGAAATTGGGGTCGTCTGAGTGTGTGTGTGTGTGTGTGTGTGTGTGTGCAGCAGCTTGATGGCTGCCAGCTGCTGCAGCCCGAGAGGTTGAATCTGCTCTGAGAAACACAGAGGGCCTCAAACCACAGACACAACCTTACACAGCTAAAAGTGCGAGATATGCACAAGCCTCCCAATCCTAACACGCATAGTAACACCTCAGCTTCCTGGTAACTGCTTCACAATTTAGAAGAAAAATACAACTTGAAGCCTTGTGTGCACTGAGGAGTAGATCACATGTTCAACTTCTTTTTATTATTGTTTTTTTTTTCTTGCTGTGGTAAGAGAAAGCTGAAAGTTGATGTGTTTGTCAGGTTTCTGCTACAGTAAGATGTGGATTTGTTCAGATTTGTTGTTTGTCTGCACTTATAAATGAGTGTGTTATTGTGATAATGTTTACACAAAGCGTACGTGTAAAAGAAAAAAAAAAATCTATAGTGTTAATGTGGGTGCTTTTGTGGACACCGTAAGGATGGATAACAAATACCATCTGACCTAAGAGTTTTGAAATGATTTCCATAAAAATACCACAGATGATTATTTATTTTCAGAAGTGAAAACATGTTTTTCTCCTAAACCCTTTTTCCTCAACGTAAGCCAAACCTCTCAGATGTTTGATGTTGTCAGAACTTGTGAAGTCACGCTGGTGGTTTTGTTTTCTTGATGATTTTTCTTTTGCGGAAAAAATGTAATTCTTTTAAAAGCTCTTGTGAACAAACAAGACCCAGAGGGAGTGAGTGACATTAGAACAGTGTGTATTGACTCTTCATTTCCACCTGTTTTGACTTTTCTTGAACCAATATTTGAATAATCTATAGTGATAGCAAAAGTTTAAATGTGAAGAGTCATATTTAAACTTTTGATATAAGCAGACAGAGGTAGGGAAATATAGACGTTTATGAATGAAGTGTAGGAAGGGAAATAAAAAAAAAAAACTACAGGAAAAACAAACATAAAGCCAAAAGAAATATCAAGTAATTCCATTAAAAAAAAAAAATCTGAGCAGAGCGTGAGGAGCAGATAGCCTGTCCTGCATGTTTTACATTTTTTGGAACCAAAACATAAAAAAAAAAAAAAATTGCAATAGATTAAAAACTTACAATTAATTAAATTTCCCCACAATAGAACAACTGTTAACTACTGTGAAGTAAGGCAAATAAAATACATTTTTATGAAATTATAAAAAGGTTTTAAAACATCTCTGACATAGCATTTTTTATACAAATGTTTGCATTGGGACAACTTAGAGGAGTTGTAACATTTTTTCTAGTTTTACATGCAATAACGTGACTAAACACTTTACAGATATTACAAATTAGGGGGTGGGGGGCGACATTCACTCAGAAAACAGATGTAGTCAATTTAATTAAAAAAAATTATGTTAACTGTTTCCGCTCAGCCCAAATTAGCCACATAGCTATGGTTTGTTCATGGCTTTAAAAAAAGAAAACACCGGTCAAGCAGATCAAATTTAATGGTGGCCAATTTTCAGTTTCCAGTATGGGAATTTTTAGGAAAATCACCAAATTCTCAAACTGATAAATTTTTTTAAAACATTTTAAAACATCTGTCTAAATTGTTTTAGCTGTATCTCATCTGAACACTTGTGTGTGACACTGAACCAGCGTTTTGTGCTTTTTCAAATGATATGAGGGTTGATGAGGCCTGGAAACGGCTCATCATGGAGAAATGAATGTTGCACCTCAGGCTTTTCATTTCTGTTTGTCAGCTGAAGAGCCTTTCAATCACGCTGAGCTCACATCTAATACAGTGATCCTTTACATGAAGGAACATTCCTGCTTTTGCCCCTCTGCTGTAATGAGTTGGAATGTGCAGGTTGAGCTTGAAGGACTGTGGGCCCATCCATGCCCCCCCTTTCTCTGCTTCTCCTGACACATCATGACCTGAGCCAACACCAGCATCCAGCACTGTCACCAGGTGTGCAGCTGGCCTCTACCAAATCATTGGACACTCTCACCTTGCCCCGGGAAGTGTCTGCCCAAGTGTGTGTGTGCAGGGATTATAATGCTGTAGAAATTAATGGGAAATGTTACTTACTGATTTTTAATACACTACACATTTCTATGGTTTATAAAACAATGTTTATGAGGTGATTAAAAATTGTGGACCACTCTGTAAATGATGATTTTAGATAAGCTACTTGTCTCACACAAACAACACCTAAAGAATTATTTTTCATCAGGGCAGAAACTGTGTTCAAGGGTGTTGACTCCAACTGGATAGAACCCCCCTCCTGAAATTGGTGCATGCGCAGAAAGGCGGAGTCAAACCCGGAAAAAGAATGTTATATATTGGGTTGCGTGCTAATGTGAGGTTGCTGAACGGCTCATCGGTTTGAGAATAAACCAGCTCTTCTGCCCAGTACTGCGGTTATATGAATCTTCTTTCATTACTACAAAATTGATATCTTGTTGGTGTACATTCATCCGCTCCGAGTTAGTCCCGGATCACGTAAATAACACGTAATTTCTTTCATGCGTTCAAAGCAAATGGAAGAAACAACTCCTAACTCTTCACTTTCCCACTGTCCACATTTGGGACTACACTGTCCCAGAAACTGATCTCATGGCCTCTCAGCTGCTTCTGGGTTCAGAGAGGAAGTTCAGCCTCTCCCTCAGGTCCTGCGCTGGTCATTGTGTCTGTGTTTGAAGCGGAGCAGGCAGCGGTTACTTCTGCTGCTGCTGCTATAATTCATGTGACACGCGGGAACATTTTGAACCCCTCTGACTGTGCTTGTCCAATAAATCCAAACAAAGTCAGCTATTAATTAATCGTATATTTCAAAAAGATGACGAGGGAGGAGGATTTCAGTGATAGATGAGTGTGGTTATTTTTTCACTGCCTGGCTGCTTTCAACTAGACAGCCTAATCAAGAGATTTAATTAAATTGAACATTTAGCATAAGTAATCGTGTTTCTGTTTAACCATGGAACTCCAGCATGACCAAAGTTTCAACACACATCGAATACAAAAACAGTAAGTGTTATTAGGAAGCAACACATGTGGCTACAGTGAAAGCTATCTAAAGACATCTTGCAAAAATTGATGTTTTTTTTTAATTTATTTTTTGTTGTTTCTACATTGCTTCACTAAAGGGGGCATTTTTCTTACATAGCTGCATTCATTAGTTTATTTTAGCAATTAGTTTGATAAGATACAGTGCATTCGTGTAGTGTAACCATTAGGTTTAACTCAGCCATATTTTTTACACATGAATTATCACATATGAATTCAGTAATAATAAATAAAACGTTTGAAGCTAAAAGTTTGAGAGTGCCTTGCTTGTGTCATGGTTTTGAGTAAAAAAATAATAATTCAAACACATTCACAAGTGTGTCCAAAAATACAAATATGTTGCAACAGAGTTGGGACTGATACAACCCAATACTTCTATCAAACTTTGTAACTGATTTAGACTTTAAAAATTATTTTACCTATAGTTTTAAATTTTACAACCAAAAAGTTACTACTTATTCAGTTTAAAAACTATTTTGCTAACATAAACAGAAACTCTCTGGTTGCAGATAAACATTTTTTAAATATCTATTTATCTATTTCAGTTCAGCCAGTCATTGCTTTATGTCATATGTTGAACTGATTAATTTTGTCTGGAAAAGACACATTCAACACTTTTATGAGGTTTAAACGTAGTCCAAAAATAAAAAAAAAATTAAAAAAAAGGAAAGATTTGAAAGCCGGATTTTGTGGATTTGACAATTAAAATGTAGCTCCATTAAAAGTATATGGCACTTTGCTTTATCCTAACGGAACTGTCGAAATTTATAAAAAAGTATTTTTGTTTTTTGTGAGTTTTGAACAAATGTACACCCTCCCACCAAACAAAAACAAAAATTTAGAAAAAGAAAAGAAAAAAGTACAGAAGTAAAGTTTTAAGCCTATTTAGTGTAAAAAGCATATTTTCAGTAAAACAATTTCAAGAGAAATGAATAACAACAAAAACATGTATAACACTAAAACATCCAATACAAACAGATTAATAAGCATCAAATCATTACTATGATTGTTTATATAAAAAATATTCAACAAAGTTTTTAAACAGCAGGATTTTCTATATGCTAAAAGTTTATTTGCTTAAAGATATGTAATAAGTAAAAATTCTAAAAAAAAAACAACATACACTTTTATAAAATTGCTTTTGTTTTTGATTTGGTAACTAACTTTAAATCATATATTGAAGAGAAGTTTATTTTACATTCATATGTTAGTTTATTTGCACAAAATCCACAATCTTGATCTGCAAATATTGAAGGTTATGTAGTAAATAGAATAACTTCATCCTATCAGAAATAGTCTTAGGCACAAGTGTGAAATAAACGAGCATGGAAAGTGGGAGAATGTCGAAACTGTAAATACCGTCTGTGAGTAAACACGCTTTCCACCAATGTAAAGCACAAACTGTTCTTGCAGCATTAAATTTATCTAGAAAAACATTTTTTTCTAAGTTAAAAAAAGAGGCAAGGGTGAAATAAATATTTAAATTTAAAACTAAATCCTTTAATTCCAAGTGCTAAGTAGTTTACTCAGCAGGCTGCATGAGTTGGTGGCGTGATGCAGGGAAACGTGTTATTGTAACTTGTGCCTGGTGAGCCCTTCCTGTCCCTCCAGCCCGCTGCCTCACTGGCTCTCCGTGTCTGGTTCTGCAGCCAACAAGGCTTCTGCTGTTCTGGACTCAGTGATATGTTTTACTCTCCAAATATGTTGGAGAGAGAGAGAGAGAAAAAAAACGTGTCTGTACATCTGTCTGTCAGTCAGGTTATTTTCCCCCTCACAGCAACATGAGTTTTAGAATGTGGGTCAGAAGCTGTGTTTTTACATTCACTTTCAATTATTAAACGTGCAGAGTTATATTTGCAGTTCTGTGCTGAATTTGCATAAATAGGATCTAAATAATGTACAGTTTTTTTTTGAAGGCACACCAAGTTTGAAGAAATGACAATGTTGGAATGCTCGTTATGATGTTCATTAGTTTTTTATTTTACTGTTTAAACAGGGATTAGATAGTCAGCACAAGCAAACTTAATTTTTAAGAAATAAAATTACCTATAAACAGGAAAACATATCCTCCAGACAGTTGCTGCTGTGGAAATGTTTTTTTTAGTGTGATGAGAAGTGTGCTCTAGCAGACGAGTAGGTTTTAATAATTGTGCAGTTCTTTTGAACAGGAGTTTTATGGAAAGGTTCTGACCAATAAATATCTTACCTGTTTTAGAGCTTGGAGAAATAGAACTTAATTCTGACTAGAATGATGAACTAATAGCTAGTTTAAGCAGGGCTGTAGATCTGAAGCAGATATTGGTTTTCTTTAAACATGTCTAATTTGTAACATTTCACAACAGATTTTGAAAATTGAATAATTTAAAGTGTTTATTGTCATGTACACAACTGGAAACATGTTTCCCTGAGCAACAAAACTAATGTATGTGCTATAAACAGTTGTCTATTTCACATTTTTGTTTCTTTTTATTATAATATTTTCTTAAATAAACCAGCCTGCATTGCTACAGCTAGCTGCTGCTGCCACTGATTACACTTGTAAATACCCGTAGAATACTTAAATATCACCATGAAATTGACAGAGTGCTCACGTGAACTACTATTTCATTTGTTTTAGATTGGACTTGTTTTGAGACGGCAGCTATTCACTTTGTTCTCGGCCCAGCTCTGACAAGCCATTAGCTCATCAGTCTGGTCAGAAATAGACTCTGAGGTCATTCAAAAAGCAACATGTAATTGGTTGTGATGCCCTGAACTGGTCTGAAGACAGTTCTTATAGCTTTAGGTGACAATAAATTTTCTTTTACACAATATGATCCTTGTGGCTCTATATCAGAAAATTTCAATACTCATCTACACTTTGTGGCAAACATGTTAGCTGCGTATAATTTTTATAAATGATAGACAGTCACTTTTATTAGTATCTGTATGTTCTAAATGAAGAAAGTTGAAAATTTGGGCTTATCTGGCTGAGATAAAGAGCTGCATCTTTAGGAGTCTAGAGATTTTTGTCTTTATGCTCTCTGCTGAAATAATTTTCTATTAGATTGATTTTATTATTATTTATTGTTTAAATGGTTACTAAGTCTTCATGGTGAATTGTTTCCACTCTTCTCATCATTTAATCTTTTCTTTGACAGATAAAAAGGTTTAAAATCATGTAGCCACTTCATGTAAAATAAATGGTCAGGGTTAAACAGAAGTTGGGTTCACAAATGCAAATTGTCAGAAAGAATTTGAAAAAATAAATCTAAAACTTGTTTAAACAAAAACGAAGCTCTGTCATAGCAGCAAAACTTAACAAGACTCAGGATAAGCACAAGGATGGGAAATCATGGAGGGAAAATCAAAAAGAGACATGGAAACCAACTTTGCTCAACTAAGTGAGGTAAAACGGAACTAAAAAGAACTGGGGCTGATGAGAGAAGTGGCTGCAGCTGTGACAGGTTGAAGCGAAAGCAAGCCTAGATGGGCGTGGCAGGCCGGTTGGTCCTTATTGAATGACTGAGGGAACAGAGGAACACGGCAACAAAAACTGAACACAAGGGAACTAAACAATGAATCAAAGACAGAAAAAAGTTCAAAAAAGAAAACACAAAAACTCACAAAACAACAACAATTAAAACACAGACTGTAACATCAACAGGGTGTAAAGTTTCTCCTATTGAACGTAAAGGGACATTTTAGGTCACCACCTTTTGTTTTCCTTCACAAATAATCAAATTTTCAGCCCTTTTTGATGTAGAGATTGGCAAGGTCAGCTCTGCCTAACATTCAACAATGCTGGTCTGGCATCGATTCATCATAACCTCAGAGAAAGGATTTCCATTGTAAACATGTGGCGATTTTGGCTGAGCTCCAGAGATTGGAGAGGCAGAAGGACTTTTGACGTCATCTGGAAACGTGACCCACTTCTCAAGAGGAGAGGAGCTCAGGGTTGGTGGGCAGATGTTGCACAGACGAGCTTAAATACACAGGCTAACACCTATTCTGCTCGCACTCTCTCATCTGCCTCGATTTTCCATTAAAATGCCCACAGAAAATGAATGAACGGCATGGGAACCTCAGCGGGGTCTCATTTGGGTTTGCGGTTGTACGCAGGCGTGAACTGATGTGGTTGTCTGCTGTGCGTTGGCAGAAGAGGTGGAGGATGATGAACGTGAGGCTGTTAGTGGGTCATTCAGGTCGTATCTTGCTAGGTTTTTTTTAACAGGTCTCGGGTGGGGGGACTAAAGGGGGCCTGAAGCAGCTTTGACATGATGTCTTTCAGGTTCTTTGCTCCTTTAACGTAAGAAGGATGTTCATCTCTTTACTGACTCCATTAGTTTTCTCATCATCTTGTTTGTTAACATTGCAAACGTTACAGAAAGTCTTTTGTTCTGCTCTGTCAGGTAATGAAATGCTTTAACGGTTACTCTAATGCCCATCGGAGTTTGTTTTGAAATAGAGGAAAACTAGTCAGTCTAGCTGCTTTTTAAAAGGTCTGTAATCAAACCTTTTTTTTTTGCTAACAGTGGATCATGTGACCACTTGTAAGCGTCACTCATAGCCACAATACGAAACCCACAGAAAATTATTTCCTGACTCTGCAGTCCCTCTAAGTTCCAGAGCGCTTTAGCATAAATTATCTAATAGTTTTGGTTTCTGGCCTGCTACTTTACCATTTTGGTTTCAAGCAGCAACAGGCAGCTGTTCAGAGTAAAAAAACAAACTGTATGCTGTGTCCAGCATCAAACAGAGAAAAGAGTTTAAAAACTAGATGGTGCAGAGAATGTAGAGTGCTAACAGTTAAAGAAACAGAAGGTGATTAAATTAAATAAATAAATCAAGAAATAATTATTGTTAGCTTGAAGGATGCAAACATGTCCACTAATAAAACTCCAAATACTGCAGAACTAAAAACATGCTACTGCAGATATTTGGGGCATGTTCCCCTTGTCTACATCTTGGCTTTTTTATTATAGAGTAAAGGGGTTAATATATTTTGTTTTCTTCCTCTTTCTCTTTTAGAAACATGCTATAAGCAACTGACAGTTCTTTTACTGTTTTCTGCGTTTTCTTTAAGCCTGTTCTAAATAGAACTTTGTAATGAATCAGTTACCATATGAAAAGCTGGTCTTTTGTCAGGACAAGACTTTAGTGTCAGTTTTTAATAATAAAAAATGTAGATTTTTGACTCATTGGCTCATTTTACTCAGCAAATTAATGTTATGAAGTTGGTATCCCAATGTATTTTTGAAAAAAAAATCTTTGCTGGAAATCGATCATGGATGGCACAGTGGCTCAGTTGCTCAGAGCTTTTGCCTCTCAACAAGAAGGTTGCTGGATCGAATTCCAATTGGGGATCTTTTTGGGTTGGAGTTTGCATGTTGTCTCCATGCTTGTGTGGATTTTATTTGGGTACTCTGGTTTCCTCCCACAGACAAAAACCAAGAAGGTTAGACTAATTGGCAATTCAAAATGATCTCTTGGTGTGAATGGTTGTTTGTCTCATTTGTCTCTATGTGTCCCTGTGATGGACCTGCGACCTGTTTGGTGTGTACCCCATCTGTTGCACAGTGATTGCTGGATATGGGCACCAGTGACCGCCGTGACCTGGAAAGGAAAAAGCAAGTAAATGATAATGAATGGATGGAAACTGTTAATTCTATATCAATGTGCAGTATTTTCTTTTACCCACTGGTTCATGCAGGGTCATGGGAGATGATGTTTATCTCCAGTAGCCACTGAATTAAAAGTGGGGTAAACTCTGGACAGGTTAGCAGTCCATCACAGGGCCACATGAAAACAACATTCATACACATGCATAGTAGTGACAACTCGTTAATAACAATGAAGTCAGAACTTTCATTCCTTAAAAAAAACTAAATATAGACATATTTTTCCCTTAAATACTTTGTGCTACAAAGATTTTTTAACCTGTTTGAAATAAATAGAACAGATTTTGAGTCAAAACACTGTAGCTGAGGGTATTCCCTAGCATGTACTTTGAGCAGATTGCTCAAGATCTTGAGTTTATGCTCAATGAATGTCCACCCCTTGCCCTGTGATGGCTGGATATGGGCACCAGTGAACCCCGTGACCCTGAAAGGAAGAAACAGGTATAGATAATGGATGGATGGATCTTTAGTGTCTGCAACCTCTTTGTTTTTTTTCCATATAGGGGAGAGGTTAGATCATATCAGGAGATATTTGATCAAACCTTTCACATTAAGGTAATAATTCAAACAATAACAAAGAAAATGGTGGTACTTTTGGAGATGTTCAGCTCTGTCTGTGATAAATACACAACTTTTCATGAGGTAACTCAGTTTTCTGTTACTGGTAAGTGTCAAGTCTGATGAGGGGCAGCCATCTGAGAACAGAACCAGCAAGTGCTCCTCAAGATTATTTCTGATTTTCCACTGACACATGTACACATACAACACACACGCTCATGAAAGAGGTCAGGCCCACAAATGTAATAAGCACCCATTCATATGCACACCGGTGGAATGTTTAAAAACTGATTCAAGGGCTGCTGGATAAAAAGATCAGTGGGCTTGTTTTGAGTGAGTGTAAGATTTCAATCATCGTGCCACACGCTCCAGAAGGCCCAGTCCAAACAACACAAACAATGTCTCTGAAGCTCCTGACAGCTTTGATTCTGCCTTTAAGTCAATAATCTGCTCTTGTTCTCTCCTTCCTTCTCCTTCCTTTGCTTCTTCCTTTTTCATGTACCTTCAACAACGCTTATTCAAACAGCAGCAAAACTTTCCCCCGTTAAATGTTTTTCCCACATTTTTACATATGGTACCCCCCACCACCACCATCACCACCACTTCCCCTCCCTCCCTCGTCTCAGCCAACATCTTTTGTTGTTTCCAGACAGCAGTGAAACATATTGAAGTCAATGTGTGGAACGTCAAAACCCAGAGAGAAAGGCAGGGACTTACACGTCAACACACACAAACACCCACCGACAGAAAGGAGGAATTGTTCCAGGAAAGTGGCATCTGTGCAGCCGATTAGACCAGGATTCAGTGGCCCTTTGCAAACCTTTTACATATGGTGGTCATATGCTGGAATAAAAAAAAAAATGGAGATTTTGGAGAAGCAAAGATGACACATGTTGGACACACACACACACATCCACTGTTACAACCTCCTCAAATAACTTATGGTACTTATTGTAACATAAAATCAAACAATTAACCATTTAAGTTGATGTCAGTGGAAACTGAGTTTATTTTACAAAAAAACAAAACAAAAACACAAATACAGGGGAGCTTTAAGCTTCAGGGTCTCCAAGGCCAAAATAACAAACAAAACACCCC
>JARVJO010000002.1:21299749-21318190 GCA_031762555.1 Cynodonichthys magdalenae
GGCTTGACATCTCTAAGATGAAGCTCTTTATGGGGTGGTAAACGAGCAGCAACACATCTCACCTGTGGCAGCCAGGTAGACCTGAAACACAGAGGAGAAAGCTCTCATGCAGCACTGCAGGCTGCAAACATACCTTTCCACTTTCCAAGAATTTGGAACTTCAGCATGTTCTAACATTTCTTGAACCGTAATTTCTTAAAAATTTGTCTTGTTTTGCTTGACTAGCAAAAGCTTGACTAGCACAGAGGAAATGGTCATCAGTCAGTTATTTTTGTTGGGTTTCAACTGTAAATGCTGCTAGAATGGCTCCTATTTCAGACTGTCTGGACGTTTGACTTTGGGAAACAAAACAAGTGGAAAGTGGGACATTTTCCAACAGGCTTTTTGAGGTAGAATAGGGGTTGCTTTTAGTTTATACCCTGTTGTAATTACAATACTATATGTTGCTCAGAACCTACTATTTTTTACATAAACATCAAAACAAGAAAAACAAACACACACCCACAAATACACACACACAAATACTCAAATGTCCATATTGTTTTAATAACATCCTCTACTCACTTTTTAAAATCCAGATTAACTTTGGATTTAACCAGTGGTTCACCAGAGGGCATGGGTGGGGCATAACCTTGTCTGCTCAGACAAGATATTTAATGTTCAAAAAATGGAAAAACTTTATTGGTTTTGTGCAAATATTCACTAATTTTGAATGTGGTGCCTGCAACATGTTCCAAAGAAGCTGGGAACATTGAGGAATGCTCAAAAACACTTGTTTGGAAGATTCCACATGTAAACAGGTAAATTGGTAATAGGTGTGTCATGACAGGGCATAAAGAGAGCATCCCTGAAAGGCTCAGTCATTTACAAGCAAGAATTGGAAATAATTCCACCTAGAAAGCTTCAACAATTAGTGTCCTCAGGTCCCAAATTCTTATTGGGTGTTGTCAAAAGGAAAGGTGATGGAACACTGCCGTAAACGTGACCCTGTTCCAGCTCTTTTGAAAATTCAAAATGAGTGAATATTTGAAAAAGTAAAATAATAAAATGTATCTGTTTGAATATTAAATAGTCTTTGTAGTGTCTTCAAATGAATATAAGTTGAAAAGGATTTGCAAACTGTTGTATTCGGTTTTTATTCACCCCAAAATCATGTACAATAAATTGCCTTCAGGCCCAGGCATCCCTTGAAAAAGAGATCTGCAATGGGATTTGCCTGCTTAAACAACAGTAAAATTCATTAGAGTGGTTGTGCATACTTATGTGCTTGTTTATTTGTCTGTTAGTAAAATATCTCATAAATCAGTCAATCCATTTGAATGAAAGTATTCACTAGTTTACACCAACAACTGATTCTTTTAAAGTCATCTTAATTCAAGATGGCCACCACAGCTAACTGACCCTAGCTAACACATTAGCTTTAACGCCTTCGCTTTTGCACAAATTGAACTAAAGTTTGGTGTGGAAGTAGCCAAGAGTCATCTCCAAGACATGCTTTAAACATTAAAAAATTGTGAAAAATTTTGTTTAAAATTTTTATATTCTTTTTTGAAGTCAATTCTGTTTTCTGTTAGCAAAATATCTCTTGGAGATGGATTTTCAGAACATTGTGTAATGGTGATGTAACTTCACATTTGGTTTATTAATTTAGGTTGGTCTGATAAACTTTAAATATTGTTAATTTTTTCTGAAGTTTAAGTTGATTTAAACTAGTATGATTAATTATTTGTTGGAGTGAAAAGCAATAATGCACTCAGCTGGAACAAACTAAGTTAGTAATAAATTACATTTAAAATAAACATTATCCTGCCTATCTGTTAATGATTAGCTAGTCTTATTTTGAAATTGAGGTTTTAAAAGCAAAGAAGTACTATGTTGTTGGTCACAGTAATGATATAAGAGACACAATCTTCTGTTTGGATCCTGCTCATGTTGTTCAAAGATGTTTTGTGTCAGAGCACCTGGTCAGAGCCTCAGGCAGCGGATGTTGCTGTGCATGCTGCATGAATACAAGACTCATTAGGCTCATGGGTCTGCCAGATGGACTGCAGCTTGATTCAGCTTGCACACACACATACTCACACAAACACTCCAAGTACATAAGTTCAGTTCAGTTGTAACGCATGAATGTACACATACTGTATGTGTTTACTAATAACAAATAAAAGACATTCACTGCGACGACAGGGAGTGTTACTGGGCTTATAAGCTTCTAATCACATCATCTCAGATTTGGCATCACTGTAACCAAATTAGTGATGATGCAGAGTATAGTATATCAGATTTTCACCAGAGCTCAGTCACATTTGTGGCTCAGCAGTGACAAGGAGCAATTGTTCAAAATGCAATAACTGAACTTGCGTCATGGACATTAAGGACAGTTAAAAATATAGATGCAGACGAAGGCAAGATGACGCTCAGACATGCAACGTGTTCACGCTGGAACGGGTTTATCATTTACACCTGGTTTCAACTGTTTAGGTGGCTCAGCTGCACACAGTGTCTCTGGTGACTGATATGTGTTGGTCTGAAATGCCAAAGTCCAAAAGAATAAAAAAGTCATCACAAATGCCCCAATATTTGATATATTGAGATTTTTTGAATTAAACTTTTTCTAGCAATGAAAGCTCATCCATCCATTTTCTTTTACCAGCTTTTTACTTCTCCAATCGCAGAGAAGCTGGCACCTATCTACAGCAGTCACTTTGGCTCTGGGTCAGCCTCTGGCTCCAACATGTAAGGCTATGGATAGGTTTACCAAAGGGGACATCTTTTAATTTTGTAAATAAAAAAAAGTTTCTGTACCACAAGTTGTAAGCAAACTAGAATGGACCACTCTAGAAGCTAGAGGGGGCTAGGTTGTGAAGTGCCTTGTTTGGATCTAAAGAGACAGCACCAAAACGAGTTGATCTGAGACACAGCTCAGAAAAGGGGTGAAAGAGGGCTTGTGGAGTTAAGGAAGAATTCAGTCCAAAGCATTGCAGGTCCACTTTATATAGACCTCAACGGAATGATTTAAAAGTGAAAAAGCAGGATTTAAAAGCATGATACGTCTCCTTTAAGGAAAAGTCTTAGAACTGCTTACAATAATAAGGAAAGTACTTTTAACAACACATTTCATGATGAGTTCCAGTCAGATTTGTATTTGTATCGTGTAATAATGTGTTACATTTTAAAGCATAGCAGTAAGTACAATTTTTGTGTTTTGAATGTGATGAAATAAAAATTACAATTTAGAAAAATACTTGGTAAAATTACAAATCTTCAAAAAATCACGTAAGTACTGTAACAATGTAAATGTACTTTGTTACTAAACACCTCTGATGGAGACAAACAACCATTCACACCCTTAGGGGTATCAATGAAACTAACATGCATGTTTATGGTCTGTGGGAGGAAATCAAAGTACCTGGAGAAAACCCATGCATGCATGGGAAGAACGTTTAAACTCTACCCATTAAGGCACCTGGCTGGGAGGCTATTTTGTGACCTTTTTGTATGAGAGAAGACAACTCTAACCACTGCTCCCACATGCAAGAAAAGTCATCACAAATTAGTTCTGATATAACGGAAACTTGGAAAAAGTCAAAGTTTGCAGGTGATTTTGATGGCAGCACGACTGTTTAGTGGTTAGCACTGTTGCCTCACAGCAAGGGAGTCTTAGTTTCAATCCCTGGTTTGGACCTGCTGTCTTTCTGTGCGGAGTTTGCATGTTCTCCCCATGTTTGCGTGGGTTTTCTACAGGTACTCCAGTTGTTCCCACACCCCAAAAATATGCACAAGTTGCCTTCAGGCCCAGGCCACTCTTGCAAAAGAGATCTGCAATGTCAATGGGATTTCCCTGGTTAAATAAGGGTGAAATGTGTTGTCAGGTTATGTAGTCTGCAAATTTAATGTGAAACTTCTGTAAAAACAAAGGCAAATAATATTTGCAAATTTTCAGCAGTCATTCAATATCAGATTGCTTTTTTAGGTAATGCAGTTTCTCTAAGTTTCTGTTTGAAATATTCTGTCACTTTAAATAAAAAAATGGCCAGTTTACTTGAGTAAAAGCAGCCTAAACAACCTCTCAGTAGCTTTAGTTAAACAAAGACAATTTCTGTGTTCAACATCTTTTCACTTCATGAAAAACATGATTCCTTAGCTTTGATCTTGAACTTTTGCACCTGCTTTTAAACATGAGAAACAAAAGGATTTTCTTATCAACCTAAAAAGGAACACATTTTTTTGTTTTAAATACAGTAACATTCTTGCAATTTAAGAGAATGCTGGCAATTCGCACTGATTTTATTAGCCTTCAACAAAAGCATATTTGCTAAGCCTCTGTGATGTTTATGAAATGTCAGCCTACATTTACCCACAATTCTTCACTCAGCCAAGGTGAGATGGATACAGACAAAAACTTCATCCATATCTGTGCTTTAGAAGCTACCGTTTCTGGAAAGCCACCTGAAATTCAGTTAGCTTGGGTTTTCTCTGGGTTTGTTTGTTTAATCACTGTGCTGTGCTGAACATAGCCTGTTGTTTGTCATTAGGAATAACACTCTTAGTTTATGTCAAACAGAGTGGAAAATGGGGGTGGAATATTTGGATTTCCCACTGATTGTTTTTGGCTCTGAGTTGGCCTGATGTGGTGCTGAGCCACCTTTGTTTTGTTTGGGTGATTCACTAAAGGAGAACAGCAGAGGCTAAATGAGGATGTCTTTTTTTGTGTCAATAAGCATCTTTGCATGTTTGAGGTACTGGTTCGAAGAGTGGCGAGGCAACTTCCTGTTTTCTTGTAATCTCACTGGCAATGATGTTGATGCACTTAAATATTTACCATCAGCTCACATGGAATGTAGACCATAAATCTAAATAAAAATTATATTACTGAAGGTCTAGCCTATGACTTCCTATTATTATTCTTTGAAGGGACACATATAATACCCACCACTTTTCCAGCCAGAGTTTTATATGAAGATTATTTCATGATGCGTAGGAACAAAGATGCAGCATTTTGATCAAATGTTCTAAAGAACATTATGCATGACCTTGTGCTCTCTTGTGAGATTTTGTGCTCCGAAAATATCATAGGAATGACTTGCTGCTACAACCCCTGGCAAAAATTATGGAATTGTCGGCCTTGGAGGATGTTCATTTTGTTGTTTAATTTTGTAGAAAAAAAGCAGATCACAGACATGACACAAAACTAAAGTTGTTTCAAATGGCAACTTTCTGGCTTTAAGAAACACTAAAAGAAATCAAGAAAAAAATTGTGGCAGTCAGTAACAGTTACTCTTTTTGGCCAAGCAGAGGGAAAAAATTATGGACTCACTCAATTCTGAGGAAAAAATTATGGAATCATGAAAAACAAACAAACAAAATAACACTCCAACACATCACTAGTATTTTGTTGCAACACCTCTGGCTTTTCTAACAGCTTGCAGTCTCTGAGGCAAGGACTTAATGAGTGACCAACAGAACTCTTCATCAATCTGGCTCCAACTTTCTCTGATTGCTGTTGCCAGATCAGCTTTACAGTTCAAGGAATGTTTTCACAGTTTTTGCTCTATGGCAGGATGCATTATCATCTTGAAAAATTATTTCATCATCCCCAAGCATCTTTTCAATTGATGGAAGAAGAAAAGTGTCGAAAATATGAACCAATATCTTTTAAGAGTTTGATAATCCTCTCCTTTGTTTCAATTGACATCTCTGGTGTTGGAGCCATGATTCATATCAGTTCACTTGGTGCAACAGCTCTCCAAGGTGTGATCACTCAATTTTAGATGCAGACTAATGAGCAGATCTAATTTCATGCAGGTGTTATTTTTGGGAATGAAAATTTACGGGGTGATTCCATAATTGTTTCCTCAGAATTGAGTGATTCCATATTCTTTTTCCTCTGCTTGGTCTAAAAAATTAACTATTACTGATCACCACATTTTTTCTTGATTTCTTTTAGTGTTTCTTAAAGCCAGAAAATTGCCATTTAAAATGACTTTAGTTTTGTGTCATGTCTGTGATCTGCTTTTTTTCTACAAAATTAAACAACTGAATGAACATCCTGCAAGGGCAGTGATTCCATAATTTTTGCCAGGGGTTGTACTATCAGCACAAAAACTAAGAAAATTTGTGTTTGATAAATTATACCTTTGTTGTTAAATACTTATTGGCAATAACTCTTATACCATTGAAAAGCCTGTTAATTTCCCTTTTAAATGGTGCCACATATTTAAAGATTGTTAAAAATTTTCAATTTCTATAAAAATAAATGTAAAAGTTGCTTTACACTTAATCAACACAGTTGAATTAAATCCAACAATCTGTTTTTTGAGTGTAAATAATGGTTCCTATTAACAATTGGCTGTGGCGGCCATGCTCAA
The DNA here is from genome assembly GCA_031762555.1 of Cynodonichthys magdalenae. NCBI lineage: Eukaryota > Metazoa > Chordata > Actinopteri > Cyprinodontiformes > Rivulidae > Cynodonichthys > Cynodonichthys magdalenae. The sequence goes on from JARVJO010000002.1 coordinate 21,306,118, forward strand.
ATGTATTGACTCTAAAGTTTGATCTATTGTAGATATACATTCAATGACTGTTTCTGAAAATGTCTGTGATACATAAAATATTTTACTTAAAAAGCACACAGTTTTGACTCAGTGTTTTATGCTCAATCAGTTAGATCTTAGATTGTGTTCAGGAATACTTTGAGTTTGTACACACCAAATTTGAGCCAAATTTCTGTAAAATCATTTAAGTTTAGCCACTTTATGTTTGCTGAGGTTCCTTAGCTCAGACAGCCTTCGTGAATGGGACTGACTTCAAAAGATAATCAGTTGTAGATTTTTATCACATGATAACTTTCTAAAAGCATTATTTAAATCTATTCTCTGGTTCATGAGATATTTTGCTGATGCCAAAACAATGTCACCACTTTTCCTTCAGTGGGCAATAATCACAGCTTGAACTAAATGCAGTCTGTATAAATAAAAAGCCACACCACATTTTGCTTCCATGGATGGATTAATTCTGTTTTAAAAGAGTTTATCTCATCTAAAAGATGAAAACACAGTTTCAAAGTAAAACAAATCTATCATCAAGTTGCCTTTTTCAAACTAAAACTATGTAGTAAAATCAACAACAATCAGGAACCTGAGCTGTTTACAACCAGACTGTTTAAACTGACTTAAGGTTCAACATATAGTTTGTAGAAAACATTGTAAACATTATTATACAGACACTTTTTAGCCAGAGGGAAAAGTGTCACATCTGCACTGCATTTGTTCTGCTAACAGTCATTAGACTTGTAAACAAACAAACCAAAAAAAAAAAAAAAAACTCTATAGGATAACAATCCAAAACTGTTGTGTATGAGAAATTTCACATCACTTATTACCTGTGACTATAGCTTTTCTTTCTTAAAAAGTTCAATAACACTTCCAGATGAAGAAATGCCTCTTTTCTTGTCAGCACTAATATTATGTTTTCTTTAAAGCCACATAAATTAGACACTGATGCATTTTTTGTAGGAAATTATATTATTATCCCTGCCAGAAATACATGAACACGCTCAATGTTTTTTTAAGCTCATACAGGAGAGCTGAATCAGCTGAAGCAAAAAGCAAAGACTTGAAACAGTTTCTTCACCTATTACATCTACACTAAAAAATTTTAGATTTATTAGATAAAACCTGCTCACATGTGCGATGGTAAATATGTAGAGAATTAAGTTCCCCACTGAGGGACATTATAGGTTTTTATGGTTTAAACTAAGTAAATAAATTATTCTCATATATGACAGTATTTTATTGACATTACTTACTTTATTTACTTAAATATGACTTATAGTTTAAAATTATTTAAATAACAATACTCAGAATTTCACTTCAATTGACCTTTAATTGTGGCGGAATATTAGTACTGACAAGTAAATCGCACTTTAAACTTGCTCATGCAAATTGTTACAAGGATTTTATCTAGTAAATCTTACAAGTTACTTTTTCTGTGTAATTTGCTTAAAATTTTTTCTATTAGTGTTTTGAATGCCACAAGTTAGCAAACACAAAAATGTCTACAAATCAGCCAATTTTACCCATTTGAGCTAAATTCTGGTATGGTAGTAACTGAGACTCATCACCATTACCTAATCCAATTGCTAGCAGCTTAGGTATAATCTTTTTGTAACCTTAGCTAATAAAGCATTGGTCTATATCCATTATTTCAATCTATAGTTGTTTTATTTCATAAATTATATCAAATTAATTGCCTCAGTTTGCACATTTAAAAACATTTGACTTACTCAGGAAAATGCTGTGTTCAAGTAGCAAAAATAAATAAGTAAATTAAAAAAAGTTGTGACAAAGTATGTTTTTATTACAAAGCTTTGATGCCTATATATTTTTTTAAAAACATGTCTGAATGTTGTTTTCTTACACATAAAAATCTGTTTTGTCATAAATTGGTGCCAAAAAGGCACAAGTCATTCCTATGTTTTTACCAAGATGTTTTGAAGTCCTTTTTGATGTTTCAAACAACACTTCCACAACATAACACTACAGTGCTGGCGTCCTTCAGCATGAAGGATTTGTTTGTTTGCATCTTACTTTAGTGAGCTGTGGGTCCTGTGTCAACAGCGTAGAGCAGTGGCTTAAAAACATATTAGGCAATCCTTGTAAAAGCAAGTCAGACAGCCTCGTTTTAAAGCAATGACTGGCGTCAGATCTGTGCGTATGTGCATTTCGTTGCTATAACCGTGTATTGAAACAAATGTTTAAATCAATTTAATAAAATAAAAAACAAAACACCGTAACAGGGTCAAATCTGTGACATTAACCCAGTTTTTAAAACTGATTTTTTTTGCTGCTCGTTTCAGCTCAGCACAATAAAAAAAGATCCTCCCTCTCCAGATTTCTGAGCTCCCCCTCACCTCTGTCTGGAACTCACCTAATGGTTCTATGTGGTGGGAATGTGTACGGCCTTTGTAATGGAGTCTGGATCACATATTTGTCCGTGCATGCTCTCTTCTGATAGGTCAGTGCTTCTTAATTACCAGAATGACTGTTTATCCACTCTGTTTGCCTGGATCCTTATCAGCCCTAACAGTGTTTTAACTCCCTCAGGAGAATGTGTGGGAGATGGCGAGAGGAAATGTGCATGTGTGTGTGCGTGTGTGTGTGTGGTGAAACACACAAGTGTACATGTCAGCGTCAGTGTTTGATATATTTTTTCAGACATGGGTCAGAGTGAGTGGAATGCAGAACATGCAGATTTTGTCTGCGATATCCTGCTTGTGTCTGTGCTGATGAGGTAGTCTTTGTGCTCCCGCTGGTTGGGATGGAGAAACTTATTCCCTCTCGCAAATTAAACACTTTTAGCTCTCAGGGATGATTGTTCAGACTTCTTCGCCGCTTGGGGTTTTTCAAACAAATGGAAAATTAGAAGGTTTCCCTGTCCAAATCAGGAGCTATTCTTTTAATGAGCTAAAAGGAAAAAAAAAAAAAAATGTGTCTGCGTTTTATTTAAGAGCAGCTGGAACTGAGTCGGGCTGTGTGTGAACATGTGTTAGCTTGTGCTTTCAGTATGTGTGCATATATACGTGTAACCTGAGCTCCGGCCATCTCTCTCTGCGTGTGAGTAATGGTCTCTTGTTTTATTGGCTCCTTAACAGACTCTATGAGTAATCACATAATGCATGCTCTGACGTCAGGGCTGTTTCCATGGTAACACTTTGCTCCCTACTCTAGGGAGTGTGTTCCTTTTTATTTATATATTTTTTTTATTTTCTCTTCTCCCCTCGTTTTGTCCCGGAGCTTTCAAAGCTCTGGTTCAGATTGGAGAAACGACTCCTCCAGTAAGAATCACCTCCTAACATTTACAGTAGGTTTGACACGGTCAGACTTTTCTGCTTTTTTCTTCCTACACTATGTCACCATGTTCCCTTGTTTCATCCTCCCTTTTTAACATCATGCCTCTCTGTCTCTTTCATGATTTACCCTTATGTTTTTTTCAACCCCGTCTTCTCCGCTACTTTTTTGTTTTGCCTTTTCAAATTGCGTAATCCTCAACCAAACCACCTCTGCTATTTCCATGTCAAATTCATTTTTCTTCCTGACTTTCACGCGCTGTTGAGTTCCACAAAACAGCTGACCCCTTTTTATTCTACAGACTCTTCCTTGTTACGCTTTTACCATTTCATTTCTAGTCCCTTTTTTTCTTCTTTCTGAAAAGATGGATCTGCGTGAAATGGAAACCTGCTCCCCTGTGGATGCCTCTCAACATGAGGTTAACACACTTCTATCCCAGGGAAAGCCATGAGACAATGCAACATATAGCTTAAACGTTTAAGTTTAAAATATTAAGGAACTCAAAGAAAGTCTGTTTGTGAAATGGTGTAATTTAAGAATTTCATGTAGTTTACCATCATCAGTGTGTGAATGTGTGTGTGCATGGGTGAATGTCTGTAAGTGTAAAGCGCTTTGGGGTCTGGAAGTACTTGATAAAGCGCTATGAAAATTCAGTCCATTTACCATTTACTTTCTTTTCCTTTCTAATGCTGAGTGCTCTGCATAAAAACAGCATGAGTAAAAAAATGTACCATTTTCAAAAGGACATTTTTTTAGCTTAAAAACTTCCAAAATGTCAGTAATTAGTTCTAAAATTAGTTTTTTTAGTTCATTCTGTTTGGGTAACACTCTCGCAGCAAAGCTGGTAATACTCTGTCATAGTTCTTATTAGAAGGCTAAAAACATTACCCTGTTTCCTCTCTGTTTCTTATAGAGTTTTACAGTAAAATAAAAGAAAATGGAAATGGACTGACACTGTTACTATGTCATAAGAATGCTGAACTCCATTTATCCAGCCAGGAGTCTGTCTGGTGATTAACAATAAAACCCGACTGGTTGTCTGGGTGACGTGTTATCAATTGTTCAGACCTCCCAAAGCTGGGAAATGTTTTGAGCCATTATTATCTTATGTTTGAATGACCTCAATTTGGAGGAATAGAAATTTATTTTAACTTGATTGATGAGTTAAGGGCGACTCTGAGTGGAGCAAAAACTTAAGTACGTTTGTGTCGTCTTTTAAAAAAAATCAAAACTTTTATGGGAAACACACCTTAGATTAACTGTTTTATAAACTTTTACAGTGTTGTAAATTTCATATCTAATTAACAATGAATTTTATGGTATTTGCAAGAGCAGCTAACCGTAACTCTCCTTTTGCAGTCTGGGCACTTCTGTCAAGAGTTGAATAATATTTTTGCCAAAATAACCTTGTAATATGAAATTAATGGCAATGTGAAGGTTTATAAAATGGTGTTTTCATTTCAGATCAGAGTTGTTTAAAGACATGATGAATCAACTTTGGCTTTGGTTCTGCTTGGATGTTTTAATTTATTTTTTATTTGACTTTTATTTATACAGGTATTCATTGAGATCCAAGATCTCATTTACAAGAGAGACCTGTAGACATGTTAGTTCATCAGTTCAATCAGAGTTAACAACAGAGGGTTAGCAAAATGTCCATCCTTATTTTCTGAATAATTAAGACAGAGCCACACAGGTGCAATACTTTGTATATAAGTATGACAGATTGGGCAGAGAAGGAAAAGAAGGAAACAAAGAAACCACCAGTGGCAGTCAGTCAGCATGTGTAACTCTTTGTGGTTTACCAGAGAGGCAGCCTGACGAGATGACAAACATAAAAAGAAATCCCGGATCGCCTGGAGTCATGGCTGGGTTTCTGGCTCACTTGGCCCTAACTTTTAGTGGCTGGAACTCTTAGAGCCATATCCATTAGTGTATTGTTAGATCTGGGAAGAGTTTTTGACCTGAATTTTCTGAGAGCGTTATTGAACCATGAACCAATGAGCCACAGTGGAGGGCATGGAGTGCCTCAGGCGAGGCACATTTTGCCATCACAGGCATCCTGGTTCCCCAAAGTTTAGAATGGCACTGCCAGCTCAGCAGAGAGATCGAACCCAGTGAAGGACAAGGACAAGGTGAACATTAGAGCAACATAGAGCCTGACTGTGTGGATTTACTCTCTGTGAAATGGATGTTGTTGTTATAATGAAATAGAAAATGATGGGTAAACTCACAAACTTTAGAACTGTTGAGATGCCATTACAGAATATGATGGTTTATCTCTTCTGTTGCTCAGCTGTGTAAACATGAAAACACAAAAAAAAACAACAAAAAAAACATTTCAAAAATAAAGTAATGGAGAACAAAAACAAACAAAAAACTTAGTTAAATGTAACTTGTAGAAAGAAGTAAGCTATAACTTAAAACTTTGTGTGATATAGTAGCTGTGACTGGTAGGCAGTGGTGAATGTGCTCGCATGGCTTTCCTCCGGGTATTCTGTTTTTTTCCACAGACTAAAAACATGCATGTTAGGTTAATTGGTAACTTTAAAATGTCCCTAGGTGCGGGTGAGAATGTGAATGGTTGTGTGTAATATTTATTGTTATTTGGCCTTGTGATGGACTTTGTGAGCTGTAGAGGAGGTGCTTCCTCTTGCACAATGACCGCTGGAGAGAAGTACTAGCTTCCCCTGCATTCTGGAAAGGAAAAAGGGGATAAAAAATGGATAGATGGAAAGATGGATGGATGGATGGATGGATATGGATGGATGGATGGTATCCGAGGCTGATCTTCAACATTTTCTGAGAAACTAACAAACTGCACAACATCTTAATATAAAATTTTACAGTAAATTACTTTTAGTCAACCTTGTCGGTTAGCAAAATATATTTTTTATGTTAGCACAGAAATACACATAATAAACATGCTGATTACTCTGATTTGAAAAATATTACAGTTTCCCACATTTGTATTCACCAGGGTGGCTCACTTGGTTTCATTCATTTTACACAGTAGCACAGATCCTTATCAGTTCAGGATGTTTATAATTCAGTTTTATGATACTTTACTTTTGGTTCATCATAATTTATTGAGATAATTTGGTATATTGTCCTGCCAAGTTGAAAAACTTTTTACTCAAAGCGAGAACCGGCATTACTTTTAGCTTGTTACATGTTTCATGAAAAGAACAAATAAAGGCAATTACAGATGAGAATTCTCACAAGCTTCATGTTCAATTTGTTGGAGTTTTACTGCATGTGAACCTTTGCTGAACAAGATGTTTAAAGTAGTTCTAATCTTTCATTTCATTGTTTAAATAATTACCCTGCCATTGTTACTGATTTGACAATTAGGAGAATAACAAATTACCATCAGGCAGCCTCTGTTATGTCTCTTTGGTGTTTTTGCTGCTTCTTCAGATGGTAGCAAGCTGAGTCTGCTGCTGTGTGGAGTCTCTAGAGCACGGCGTGGGGAGCAGAATGGGAAAGACAAAGGTCTCAGCAAACTGTTTCTTCAGCTGCGCAGCAGCAAAGACTGTCTATGAAGAATGAAGGAACCCAGAATTAGTTGTTGTTGTCTAAACTTTCTCTGTTTCAGGGATTTTTTTATATTTATTTTGCTTTAGCAACAGAGTGCTACATTAATTACCATCATCTTAGAAGAAAAAAAAGTTTTTCTAAAATCAAAAAATTTACAGTCTTGTTTACGGTCACATAAATGAAAAGCAGATACTGTGAAAAGACACCCTGGTGTTGGGGTCGTCTTGAAATAGACATGAGAAGATGATCACAGGGACTGCTCAGTTTGTGCTGTTGCCTCACAGCAAGATGGTCATCTGTTTAAATTTCAGCTTTCAGTGTGGAATTAGCATGTTCTCCTTGTGCGTGTGTGGGTTTTTCATTAGGTTAGTCCCCTTTCTTTAAAAAAACATGCATATAAAGTTACTTGGTCACTATAAGCCAGCCATAAATGTGAGTGTGAGCATGCACAACTGTTCATTTCGCGTATCTCTGTGATGGACTGGTGACCCTGTCTCTTGATTTCAGGCCCCCTCCAATCCCTGAACAGGACAAAAAGGGTGTGGAAAATTACAGAAGAAATGTACTTTGTTCATGTGACCTTTTTCAAGATATCCAGCTCAACTGAATATTTTGTATAAATAAGTAAATAAATAATATTTGATGCAAAAAAAGGGTTCAGTTTCAGAAATCAGTTAATTAAGGGTTAATATAGAGGCAGACAGGAGCAGAGGAAAGATGGGCTTAAAAGCAGTCATAAGATGAGCAGCAAATAAACATTAATAAATTAAAACAACAGTAAAAGTACCAGGAACAGAACTTTATGTAGAAATCCTCAGTACAAGAGAAAAACAAGAAACACACTGGAGGCAGGGTCAGAGCCAGAAGGGTGGCCAGGGTGCCACCCCTGATACTTGATTGGCCACCCCAGGTGCCGGTACATTTTCGGCTGCATAAGTTCAAAAAAGGCTTAATTATAGCCATTTGTAACATCAGCATTAACATGCAGTCTTACTTGCTGTAGTTCATGAAGGAGACATTATCAGCGAACCAAAGATGAGAGGTTGACCAATTCCCACATCTCAGTGTCAGCCAGCAGCTGCTCAAATAAAACTATTCCCAGGATGTATCCACCAGAGACATCAGACCATGTCTTTCTACTGGGTAACATTAACAGCTTTAATCAGTTTATGTTTCTTATCAGTGGATGATTTATTTCTAACAATCATAAGTGAAAACTCAAACAACAAACTATAAAACTTGAAATGAAAAGAAAGTTTCTACAGTTCAGTAGATGGTATACAGTGGTTTACTGAGCACTTGATGCCACTTCGGGCTCGCCTCCACACTTTACTGGATAAGTGGAAAAATGAGAAGAGTAGTGGCGTTTTACCGTAGCTGATTGAGCAATACCAGATCAGTGATGATGATCTTAGATGTCTGGGGGTGCACCCACACCACACTAAATAACTTTTTGTTTATTCCCTCCAACTCCTGCTCCAAATGGTGTATAAATATGCAGTTTCTTAGTGCAGATGTATTGAAGCATATGCTGCTTGCAGAGAAAACACTCATACATGTAAATCATTTTAAGAGCGTAATGCCTAATTTGAATAGAACAGGGTTTTTAAATTGTTTCTGTCTTGAATTCAGTTTATTTAGAAAATATTTGAGACTACAGCCTCGAATGTTCAGGTCTAAACATGCTGAGAATAAATAATTACAAAAAACATTTGTTTCAAAATGGCATGTCTTGATTTCTAAAATGTACGCCAGTAGATTGAATTATAAATGTGGGGGTGAGTGCAAAAGTTGGTACAAAGTGGGTGAAATGTAAATGGCCCACATAGAAGATAGGTGTAAGCCAGATGTGGTGTCAAGCTGACACTGCTGGCATGGCAAGTGGTTTGTCAACCAGATGTGAGCCATGTCTGGAAATGATGGCCCTGTTTTTAAGATGACATGTCACAATTGGCCCAATTGTGGTTTTGTTTATGTGGCCTAAATTTGTCAATGCCACAACTGGCTTGTTTGTGGATTGGTAGATGTGGTGCTGGCATGGGCGTAATGGACGCGGGGTACGCATGGGACATGTCCCCCGTACTGTCCGTATCTGTGCCCTCTGTATCTGCACTTTTTTCAACCATTACAACTTTCTAATCTGCTAAGTTGCGGTGACGCGTTTTTCCGAGCTGTCCATAAACGCACCATGAGATAACGCGGGTGTACACCTGTGGATCGCCGATAGGGTGTGGGTCAGACGCAGCTGCGGACAGGCTGTCTGTGAGTTCTGTCAGATCAGATGTTTCAGTTGTGTTTTTGTTCTTTTACCCCCTGAAATGCTGCTGGGTACCAACGCAGCAGCTGGTAGATGAAACTAACGTTCAATGCGAACGGCCCCTCCCAAATTGAAAAACAGAGAGGAAGAAAGGTGAGCTGGAAATATTAGCAAACATGTTAAAAAGAAAGGTGAACAAGGAAACTGGGGGTAGTACAATCTGAAGTCAAATGTGCTAAATAAACATATATTTTCTGTGATGGAAGGGTCGAGGTCAGCATGACAAATTAGCCGGGCCAGTGATGACACGGAGCAGGACACAGACCCAGCAGAGATAGATCCAGGTTAACAGCTCTGTCTACACACGGTCCTTCATCCCAGACTTGGTTTATGAGTCAAAATGACTTAATAATTGCCTGATTTTTATGAAAAGCTGCTTTTTTAATAATCTTTTAGAAACGTATCTGTATTTTTATTTGTAAGTTGCATGATGTCATGTCAGTTTTGATTATATAGGTCCATCAGTAAATGTAGGTGATTATCATAACTACACCTGTTTATTGGGTAAAATTATTAATATTCTTACTTTAAACACGTGTTTTCAACTAAGGAGAGGTGTGATTAAATACAAGAAGATGCTGAAAAAACTCAATAGACCTCTGAAACATTTGTCCCCCATCAGTTCAGAGATGGTGATTACGCCCTTGTGCTGGCCCATGCACAGACCACCTCTGGCAAACCACATTTGGGCCACCAAAGGGCTGTCCTTGTTTGCGACATCTTAGCTGAAAGTCAAGAGTGGGCCAGAACTAGGCTATACTAATTATGCTACCTGAGCAATGAAATAATGGGCTTTGCTTGTAACACAGTTCTAAAATCTGTGGACACAAAAATAGGCTTTGATTTTCAAAAACTGGCAGCACAAAACTCGACCACACTGCTTGCCAGTCGCAAACTGAAAGTTTAGTGGTTTTACTTAATTTTGAATAATCAAGTAGTCTCCAACAGTTGCAGCCAAATGAGATACTGGCTTAATGAACAAATGTTTCACAAAGACAACAGCTGATGTAGGTTTTTAAAGCTGTGAATCATACAAAACTACTCTTGATAAGACCTTTTTATCTAATGACTACAAACCATGTTCAGAGCTGTAATTTTGTCTGATACAAGCCTTAATTTTTTTTCTCTACATGATTTTGTCAGTACTCAGATAAGATTAAATGTTTATTATTATTACTGACTGTTCATAAGAGTTTCGTACATCAGACAACTTTTCAACAAACAACAAAGATTGCTTTTTTTAAATCATAAGTGATCATTTTAGTCAAAATTGGAGGACAAATTTAAAAGATTCATCTCCAAAGCACATCATCCAACTTCCTCCAGTATCTTCACTGTCAGAGACTCATGCATAATTATGCAGTGAGTTGTTTGTTCTATGTATCCTTCTCTTGACAGCAGTTTTGCAATTATTTATGGTCCATGTTTTAACTGGAACAGGAGAACTATTTCAGGCAATGTGTGTTCATGACTACTTCACTGTTATCCAAACAGATGGCAAAGCAAGGCTTATTTATTTTATCAGGAAAAGATAAATATAGCAAACACAGGCCCAGTGAATTATGGCTGCTTTTGTAATGTGTGATCTTTGCTCCCTCTGTCTCAGAGTGTCTGAGACAATATCAGTGAGAACTGAATTTGATGAATGTGAGGAATGTAAGCTGACGTCAGTGGTCGTATCGCAGCTTCAGTCACATGGCTAGGTAAACACGAGCAGCCATTAGGCCTGGTGCTGGGAGAGGCCCCTGTAGTTCTGAACCAGAAAATGTAACTTCTTTAAAGATTTCCTTCAGGAAAGTTTTTTCCATGTTGGTGAGTGTGAAAAAAAACAGATATTTTGTGTGTTTTACTAACACTCTTACCATAATGAAACACCAGCTTTTTAAAATGTAAACTAAAGTGTGTTTTGCTTGTGGTCAGCATTTATGCTGTTGCTGAGTTCACATGCATACCCTCGTATTCACACAAACAATTCTTTATGTTTGCTGTGCACAAATATTCATTCAAGTGTCCAGTCACTAAAAATTTTATCCTGTTAAAAAAACAGAGGTTTATCTGAATGAAAATCAACCAAATAAAACAAGACTCAAAATATGCTAGCAGTAGTTTCATGGTTATTGTAATTGAGCTCACCCTTCTTTGTTACAAGTTTTTGATGTTTTGATCCTCAGGTTTTACATCCACTTGTTGTTTCAATCTACATTCCTCTGTGCTGTCTCTATTAACCGTTACATTGAGGGCCTGATTGGGTAAAATCCTAAATAGCGAGCGCTAAATTGCTGTGCTAAGTAAAATATTGCACGTGCTATTAGTGGGTGTAGTCTGGAAAATCTACTATGATTGGGTGTGCAAAAAATTAAAGGTGCAAAAATTGTGCAGACCGCCCTATTGAAAAGAGGTTCTTGTGTGGGCTACTGTCTCCATGGTGGAGGAGGCAAATGACCCAAGAGTACTATTGAAAGTTTCTCCATAGGATATATATATATATATGTTTGTGACTGGCTCCAAATTACATGCATCCCCTTTGGACATTGACCCTCAGAATTCTGTACATTTTATAAAAATATGCAGACCTTTCGCATGACACAAAGGGGCAAGGGAGTACGGATAATGCCATCTAAGGCGGAGTAGGTACAATGGTACCAATATTTACAATCAGTTTGCACCTGCCTTGCAAACGTGCTAGACATAAAATGCAAAACCAGCTACTGCAAGTGATTTCATGTTTACAAACACGCCTAAATGGGTTATGTTTAGGGATGCACGGTATATCGGCATTAATATCGGTATCGGCCGATGTTCATTTTTTAGAATATCGGTATTGGTCCGATATGTAAAACTGGGCAGATATTAACATCCAATATTGATTTCCCACTTTTTAGCTTTGTGTTTCTGTTTTGG
>JARVJO010000002.1:21322624-21341819 GCA_031762555.1 Cynodonichthys magdalenae
AAATGGTTGGTTGAGCGGCATCTGTTTGATCATGATAGTGATATTGATGCTGCGCAGCCAGGAATAACTGAAGTAGGAGCCATGTCAGTGGTCTGATTGTTTATTTACAATATCAAAAAAAGACCCGAGTGTGTTTGTGCGTGTATGTATAATATAATTTGCGTGTTTGTGTAATATCAGTAAATATCGGCCATAACAGCAATAATTATATTGGATATCAATATCGGCTGAAATTTTCATATCGGTGTATCCCTAGTTATGTTGGCTGTTTATCTCATATGACAGACACAATTCTCAGTGCACATGTTTAGGAGATCAGCTTTGCATGTGCTATCAAGTATACACATGTTTTGTTTCATGCAAACCATTGGTAAATAAGGCTTGAGGAGTGTTACCTTGCAGTCTTTTCATTTAACAGTATTTTGGTTTTATGAAAGCGCTATATGTTGAATAACATTGTTTGTTTTGCTTTCTTTTTCATCAAAGCACATTCTGAACTGAACTTTCCTCGATTTACTTGCCTCATGTTGTATTTTTAGTTTTTTTTAAACAGGTCGTTGGCCGTGCGCCGAAAAACGTAGCGTATTGTTCACCAACGAGGAATGCATGGCTTAAATGCCTAATGACATTATCAAATCTTCTTTTAGAACAATCATAACATGAACTGTAGAAATTAGAGTAGAAACAAGACTGATGAATATATATCTGTAGGTCTGAGTGACCAGCACAGACCTTCACTGGATGGCATGTTGCTTTGCAGCAAAAGCTGAGCTTGAGGGTTATATGCAGTGACTGACCTCATTAAGCTGAAGAAGCTGAAGTCAGTCCCAACATAACCTGTAGGCACAGTGATAGAAAAAGTAGGTCTGATTAATAATGTACTAAACAACACGGAAGTTTAACCTGACTCTGCTGTGCATTGCTCCTTTGTTCAGCATCATTGTTCTCTTTAATCATAATTTAGATATGGCAGTTCACAAAAGCTGTCATAAACCAGCCGTTTACTACCTGTGAGGCATCAAAAGCTAGACAGTTAGCAAGAAGGTGGCGAAACATTTTATGGTGATCAAACTCTAACGATACTTAGAAGTGGTTTAGCTTCTTTCATTGCAGTACTTAGAAAACATTCAAAAGACAGCACTTTTATATATGATGAAACACACATAATAAATACATCTTAACACAAATGTGGCTCTTGGGTTAAGTTAGGAATTTTCAACATTTATCTCACTTTATATCCTTTTACTGTTGCAATTATTTTTTTTTATCATGCATTGAAGTGATTCATAAGAAATTTCTAAATAAATAAATCCAAGAAGAAAAGACAAGCTACATTGTTTTGGAGGCTTTTTAAAATTATTCATTTTTTCCCCTGCTCCCTACAGGCAGGTATTGGTTTTTTTCTAAATTTTTTTCTTTAAATTTTTGCTTGACTCCTGGATTTTTTCAGTTTTCTAAACGGAAAAAATATATACATCCATAAAAAGCCCCAAGAGTAGTGTGGATGGGGTCTGTACGGTTACTGTGGGTGATTTATTTGGAGAATTCTTATCAGATTTGAATGCAACTATAAACCATACATCCTGCTTTACTTCTGCCAACTGCTGTTAGACATCATAATAACATATTGTTCCTTCAGTACACTATCTTAGGTTATTACAGCATATTTTGTGTTGAAGCACCAGGCAGAAAGCTTTAAGGAAATGTTGATTTCTTACTAAGAATCTATAAAGCCCCCATAGGGTCGTTAGAAAGTTGGCTTTCTGTCACTCGCCCTGCAACCCATTAGGACAAGCAGCATCTTATTCTGGTGGCTTTGCTTTTGATTTTCAAAATGTGATGATCTTTTTTCAATGGATCTGATCACATGAATCCCACCAGAGTGCACCAGTGCCAGCCCCTTATTGGTCCCCACATAAACCTGCTTTCTGTCCTCATGGGGAACCAGAGCCCTCTGAGAGTTTCAGGGACAAACTAAGCATTTTACTATTAAACGTTGGAGCATTTTCCCCAGGGATTGACCAACGCCTCTTCTGGTGGATTAGGCCCTGCAATGAAAAGTCCTCCACCTGCAGAAAGAGGAAGCAAAGATTTATGCCCCCCACACTGATACACATGCTGTTCATTTGAGGCTTACATCACGTTTCTGTTCATACGTAGGTGATTTATGAACGGCGAAGGGTTGTGATTTAATACTATATGCTTGAGCAGGCAATTGCTCTCTGTTTGTTTACTGGAGTCCTGTGGGAATCTTGATAGGATTGTAAATGCTAAAACTGTGTAGTTCATGTGTGCAGGTGTGTGTGTGTCTCTGAACAACAGGAAGTCTAAAAAAAAATCACACATTGCTGAGTCAGATCAGTTAATAAAAGATTAGATAATGCACACACAGGAGGCAGCATTCATACACAAATTCCCATGCTACTTTTATAACACTGTCTGTGGCTGACCCTTACTGTATGCTCTGAGCCTGTTTCCACCATTACTGTTACAGCAAAGCTAAAGTTGGACCCTCAAGCAAGATCTGCATTATTTCAGAGTAAAGCTCCAACTTCATTATTTAGCTTAAATTTACTATCCAGCTATGCAGCTCAGTGTGTTTTCCTATGTAATAAAAAGGCCACTTTTACATAATTTAGCTGTTTTTTAAATCTTTCAGAAGAATTAAACTTAAACACCAAATCAAGTTGTTGTCTGAGCTGTTGCACACACTTTCCATTGCTTCATTATTTAAATTCTTTAAAATAATGCATATTATCCACTTTCTTTCATGGCAGAGTTTTATAATGATTATAGTAAAATCTTGAAAACATGAAAAAATCTCAAGTATTATTGTGATTATACAATTATTACATTATTATACAAGATGCTGTGTGATCTGTAAGCGCTATAAGTAGGTGTCGGTAATGACTCCTACCAACTACCACACCAAATTTTAGATTTATACCTGTGACACTGACGAGTTATCGCCATTTTTATGTTTGCTAAAGTTGATTGGCCAAAGTGGTCCTCCTGAATCCAGTTAACCACAAAAGGTAATCAGTCATAAATGTGTATCCAGTAATTACTTTCTGAGAATTACAATAAATCCACCCACTGGTTCCTGAGATATTTCGCTCATAAACAAATACACCCACTAAAACTCACACAGAGGCAATTACATTATCACATGATTTCCATGGTGACGGATGATTCATGTAGATGTGATTTATGTACTCTACAAAAAGTCTTAAAAAGACACAGGCAATGGTTTTGGAATTTGTTTTTATAGTAAAATATTACAGGATAATGTTTTAAAGCTGTCTGAAAAATAAAAAAGAAACCACCAGATTGGTTAGGAAATGCACAACACATAATCTTCATTCTTTCTAACACAACCCAGCATGTAAGCAAAGATATTAACAACTTATTAAATGGTCAAACACTGTGCGGAAACTTACAGACTAAAAAATATAGATCATGATGGAGCTAAAAGCTGCAGTTTTTTTCAAAATATCCACTGAGAATGGATGCTCTAAAAAAATGATAATCCTATTTGACCTTCTGTGTTAAAAAAAGTTTAGCTTGACAACAAAGATAGAGATTTTTACTTTTATAAATTGATTTTAAAATATTTTCAGCAGCAACATGAGTTGGTTATTTGTTAAACTGTGTTAACGCTGCAGTAGGGAGTTCTGAGAAAACACTTTGCTTGACATTTGGAAAAAGCACACCTTACAGGTCCCTCCCCCTTGCTCCCTGCTGCCCACTGCAAAACTCTGACGCATTCAGAACCCAAGAAACGTCCTGTAACGTTAGGTTGTTTCTCCACTATCAGAACTTGAGTTTGAACGAGTGTATACGTTGAGCGGTGGAAGGGGCATGAGTAGCGCGTACACAAGCGTAATTGACACTGGCATTCCTGCTGGCTCTGATTGGCTGTTTCTGCCTGGGAGCTGTGTATTTCTGCAAATGGCTGTAGGACCACTGGGGAGAGCCAGAGGAGCTTGACTTTTTCCACAAATTATCTATCTCATATTCTTTCAGGGCATAGTGACAGTTTTAACAAATATGTAAAAACATTAATTATATAAAAGTTACCTCTTGCAGTTTTAAGGCAGTTTTTCATATTTTTGCATTAAGTGCAAAAAAACAAAACAAAACACGTGAGTGACATGCATGTGCTGTGCCTGTTACACAGTGGACCCTTATTTTGTTTCTTGTGGTTGTAAATTACCTCTAGCTCTAAAAATCAAAACTACAAGATGGCAACGCCCTAAAGAAAACAGCCTTCCGAACCATAAATCAGTGGGTAACTTCATTGCAGCTGCAATCATCTTTTATGATCAAAACTCCATTTCCATCATTTATGGGTTGACAAATCAACCACTGAGTGACATTACTAGCTCAGTTTAGAGGAAGAAAGATTAGTACAGCCTTAATAAATAATTGAAAGTGTCAAAACTCATTTGTTTTGGCATAACTCTTTGGAAGAAGCGTGTTGTGGCCGGAGATAATAACTACTGTCGTTGATATGCTGCATACTGTTTGGATTAACTGGGAATTAAACCACACAAAAGCCCGCTGGCACCTCTCAGGCTGAACTGGGCAGAGGCTTGTAAAACAAACAAATAAGTGAGTGTTGTGTTCCCTTCACAGCTCTCCAGGTCTCAGCAGTAAGGCTGACTCTACCATTATACACTAATGGCTTTGGCATGCTGTTTGGAGATGGGCTGCCAGGTCTGCTGAGCCAGATCCCCTCTGAATTTGAGGAGCTAGGAGGAAAGGAGCGAGAGAAAAAAAAGTGTTAACATAAATATAAAAAAAAGAAATACATTTTGCACTACATTACTCACATAGTTTGATAATATATCCCATTATTTGTTCAAAAGCTTTATATTTTGTTTGATGGTTTTAAAATCAGAATATAGGGTACCCCCACTGAGGTTTTCTCTGGGTCACAGCCTCCCTGTGGCAGGTGCTTTCTCTCCGGGGGCTGACAAATTTATCTCTGGTTTTTGATTTGTGCACCATGATTTTCTAGGATTGGGCTTAGTGCCTCCTAGAAAACATAAAATCTATAAATCCAAGAGAAATTAGAAATGCTTCAATGTGTGACGAGTCGACAAGGGGTAAAAGGAAGCCAGGTTTTTAATGTGCAGCCAGAGGATCATATTTGTGCTCGTGAGCATATTCACTCTGATACTGTTTGTTAAGTGTGGGTTTCACAGGCGTGAGAACCAGAGCGTTCAATGCTTTTAGCTGTATATGAGTCTTCGAACACACACACACACTAGTGTGTTCCTCATTCCCAGCACACAGCCCCCTCCCCTGGCCTTGGCAGCCCACCTTAATAGTTCCCTTCCCTTTAGTGATGACGCAAATGGCTCACAATTACTGACCCCCACAGTAAAACCTGTAAAACATTAGCCAGCTTGATTAGGACTGACTCTCTGCACTCTCCTCTCAGCTGGCAGGCAGGGGAGGATTTATAAGTGTCTTTCGATGACCGGTACACCCCTGTAGAGGAGAACATGAGGTTTATAGTTTTAACTGGAAAATTTTAAACTTTGTGTTCCAAGTTGGGACCTATACTGTTTGTTTATTTTTACACCATAGCACATTTATTATATACTGTTAGCATATGAGTGTTGAATTGCTTTGCTTAAAGTAAATAATTGAAGTTAAAATGATCAAAAGAAAAGCAAACACAACAAAACCTGAACGCTAAAACCTGTGGAACAATAGCTAAAACCTAAATTCGCAAAACAGTAGCTAAATGTTAAATTATAGAACAGCTTAAACTAGTAAAAACAGTAACAAAACATGTGAAACCAAAATTGAATGTCAAAATTAACTAGAAAGTATAGTTAAAACTAGCAAGTCAGTAAATTACAATGATAACCAGTAAAACAGTAGCTGATAAAATAAGCAATAATAATGGCTAAAAGCTAAAACCAAGTGAACAGATACAAAAATCTACAATTAGCTAAAAGCAAGTATGCTAGGTAACGTTTTTCAAGGACTTAAAAAAATGAATGCATTTCAGTGATGAAAAAAATTTAAAGAAAGTTAAATATTAAAAAATATATATAAAAGTATCAAACACCGAAGGGCACAAAAGGAATGTCCTGAATGAGCTGAACATTTTCATTCCCAAATGACTAAAATAGTTGACAGTTTACCACCAAAATGTACCAAAAAAACTACAAATAGTAATAGAAATAGAAATGCTGACTCAGCATACACAAAATAACATTTACTGCACAAATACCGAAATATCTTTTTTTTTTGGAAATCGAATTAGATTTGCTTTATGTCCTATATTGAAAAGATAATGTAAATGTTTGTAGTTTGCCTCAATCCATGTTCAACATTTATCAATTTTGATGGCTGTTTATTTAAAAGCAGTATAAGCTTATTGACCAACTATTTGTTACCCAAACAAAATATAACACAAAAATAAGTAGAGTGAAAAAACCTTAAGAACACTTAAATGATAACATCTTATCATCACATTCAGGAAAGGAATGTTTATTCTGCTTTTACCACAAATATAATATAATAATTTTAGCCTTCATGGCTTCATTATTTAGTTATTTCTCTAGCCTCCATGACTTAGAAGAAGCTGACCTACTTTCTGTTTGCTGGCTGAAGTGAAAGTAAGTGCAGAGATGACTGAATGAAGTGCTGCACTCATCACTACCCAGAAGAGATAAAAGAACAAAGCAGCAGTAAAGGGGGAAAGTAGTCACAGTCTATAAGAGAGGCGGTGTTAATTATGAATGGATGTGGAAATATGAGAGCATACTGCAAGAAGGCAAATGAGAGAATTCATGTTCCTTGCAGGAATTTGGCGAGAGAATTGTAACTTTCGGTGGACTGAGAAACAAAAAAATATTAATAATAAAAGCCTTTGTTCGAACTCATTGGAAATCAGGCTGACTGATCATATGATTTTTCAGCAGCACCTTCATTAACCAAACCACAGCCAGAGATGAGCACATGACATTTTCTCTCCTCTGCAGCTTCCTTTTGTCACTGTCTGTGTTCTGTATAAACACTGATTGAGGATCCTAATAAATCTAAAACACCAACGGGTTATTTGCAACTAACGACACAACTTAGCATTATTGTACGAGACTAGAAATGTTGTGAAATTTTGATCTACCAGAAAAAAAAGAAAACATAGAGGAGTTTTTAACAAGCTGATTAGCTGATGAGATCCGACTTATAATTAAAGTTCACAACACATTCTCACTCCCTACTCGTCACATAGTGACGCTTGGTCAGGCTCCATCTGCGTCAGGTTTTGACGTGTCAGGTACTCCCCTCACTTCAGTTGTTGACATGTTGCATTGGGTCTTTGGGTTAAAGTTTGGGGTTAGGTTTAGGGATTAGGATGTCCTGATGAATCTCAATAGCCCAAGTAGAAAAATCTATTAAAAAAAAGCCTTTGAGCCTCTTTATTTTCCTCCCCTGTATGGCAGGTAAATTTATAACTTTTTGAACAGAAAAATGGTTTCTAAACATAACTGATCTACTATTTAAATGGACACCGATTTGAGATTTGTTGTACTGAGGCTAACGTTCCAATCTGTAATCTATAATTTTCAGCTCAATGTCGACCTGAAATCGTTTTTTTTAGAATGACTGTTGATGAAATGAAGAACGAGAATAAAAATTAGTTTTGGGGGAAAATTAAGTTCCTTTGAATTAATGTAAAGATCATGGGTTTCAGTTTTTGAACTGTTAATTTTGTACTGAGACTCACCCCCAACTTTGTGTATTAACTGTGATTATGTTAGATATTTGTTTGAAATAAGTAACATTGGGTCAACTTTGTTACCAGAATATATTTTGAACTGCTATATAGCTTCAAATGAAACAATTAGAAACAATGTTGGATTGAAGTGATTAACTTTTAGAGTGGAAGATGGCTGCTATCAACCTTAACCAACACAAAGCTCTAACTCGGTCAATTCTACAAATATTAAGCTGAAAATGAGTGTAGTGGTAGCTGAGAGTTATTTACTATACACACTCTGAGTGTGACTCTGATGATACTGAATAAAGGGTTTATTTCACATTTTGACCAAAACAGCTATAACCTTGTCATTTAATAATATTAATGTTTACTTTATTCACCTCTAAAGAGGAAGTTTATTTTCTGCATTTTCCCCCATCACACATGTGGAGCAGAGGGCTGCCATCTATTGGGCTCGTAGAGCAGCTGGAGGATGAGGGGTCTTGTTCAAGTCAAAGTCGAGTCAAAATTCTTTATTTGTCTCCCTTGGGAGAAATTTTGCTTGGTAAAGAGCACTGCTGCACCAACTGCAATACAGTAATACATTAAAGATAATCAAGGGCCCACAGGGGGCAAATTTAATACCAAGATTGCACTAGCCTAAATTCAAAGCTCTGAAAGGTGGCGATCAATATTCTTTTCTTTTTTTTAATGCTAGACCTTTAATTAGTACTTGAATAGATGATTTTTCTCCTACATTTGATTTTATAGGCCTTCATTTCTAAATTATTTGTAGAAATCTTTCTGAGCTTCATTTACTTCTAACACGGATGTGAAATAAAACAAATATTGTGTTCTTTTTTTGTTCATTGGATTTGTTTTTTGGTTGCTTGCTAACCATAGCAGCACAGTTAATCTCCCACATTTTCACAGAATCGCACAAAACTTTATTTCCGTCGAGTGTCGTATTGTTTTGTTGAGCTGTAACACAGTGACAGACTTAGCTCCTTGTTTTAAAGGTAAAACAGCAGCATGTTTTTAATGTCTTGGACTGTTGCAGTCAGCTCTAAATCAAGAATATTGCTGAATGAGATGGAAAGCCTGATGTAGTTTGAGAGTTATGGGATGCCATTGTGAACAAAGCAAAAGGTGAAACCAAGGGCATAACTCGTACAACGTTGTTATTTTTCCCAGTAGGTGTGCTGGAGCTGCTGGACGGAAACAAATCCATTTGGAAAGTTTACTGTTTCATCTGTGTTGTAGTGCCTGGAGAGCCTCTGTGAAAAACCTCTTCAGAAATGACATCGGCAGTGACCTGTTGTGATTTAAGTTTGAATTAAGACTCTTCTTTACAATCATCGTTTCTAAAATTTAGGAGTTTGTGGAGTATGAACTGTAAGAGACAGATCGTGTATAACTTGTATTTTCATACAGAAATGTACACAGAAATTGACCAAGCTACTCTAATGGAAAACCATTGTGGTTTCTAATGTCGGTCCTCATCGGGGAGCTATCTGTGCTGCTCAAATTTTGTGCTTAGCTTTGATATTGTTCCCCCTTTTTTTTTTGGCACATGAAAGGGAGTATTGCAACTTCAGCATAGTCTGAGTCTGTCTTTCAGAGTGTGGAGATGAAAGGTTGAGTTACATAAGACCGTCAGAAAACTAAAAGGTTGTTTGTGCGCACGCCTGGAGTGCCTCACTGATACCAGGGCCTCCTAATGGAGCAGGACTTTTTGCTGCAACTGGGGAGGACCTCACTGCCTGTAAACTGTAAAAACCTCTCATCAAAGCAGTGAAGAACAGGATAAACAACACTGACTGGCTGCCATTTACAGTTATTCATGGTTGTATTTTTACTGTTGATTGTTAACTTATTCTCATTTTTACACCAAGAATGAGTTTTATTTTGATCAGGAGATGAAACAGCTGTTGCGCAACGTTTTTCTTTTTTATGAAGGGTGTGCAAACCATTGTTTGCTCACTGTCAGGGTCAGCACATTTGTACTGCATTGTTGAGCAGATCCTTGACGAAGGACAAGGTGTACAATAAATACAACACGAGGCCACCAAATCACTTATACTCAACTAAACACGACAAAGATGCATTTGCTTCTGAATCTGAATTCAATAGTTTAAGAAAAAAATAATACAATTTTGCAGTAACAACTGTATATTCTTAAGGTCATAGGCCCTGTCCAAGTTACACAGAAAATAGAAAAAAATAAATACATTTCTACTGTGTTACCCGTTCACATGCAAAGCATTTGGTGAAAAAATAAAAAAATAAAAATAGTTATTATAGTTACAAAATAGAGATTGAAGAAATTGTAATTGTTGCCTCTGTGTGGACTTTATATTTTCATAAATTATGTATCAGCGCAATTCCTGCATCCCCACTGTAACTTTTATTCTGTGTCCTTCAGACCAAATAAACAATAAAGCTGTTTTTGCCATTTTTTTGTTTGTTTGTTTTTCTAACCTGATCCCATCACAAACAGTAAACAGATTGTTTATATCTCATGAGAATTTGCCTTTTCGGCCCTTTATTGTTGGATCGAAGAGGATACAGCTCTGCTGGGAAAAGAGACGATCAATTTATCAAAATAAAATGACAGTAGGAAGGTCATTTGTTTAGGTTTGTACCCTCAATCGACCTAAATAATTTCTGGAATTAAAACAAAAAAGATAAAAAAAAAACAAAAACAAAAAGGACAAGTTTGTAGCTGTTTATGTAATACTTAATAAAAACTGATTTTGGAGAGTTTAGAAAGATTTCTTTAACCAGGCAACAGCTTGAGACAATTATTGGTGAATTATTAAAATGTTTGTTATCTGTAATCTAACAGTCTAATGTTTTTTTTGTTGATTTCAACATTTTTATTACTATTTATTAAGGTTATTCACTGAAAACTACTGATACAAAAAACGTTTCTAACAGTAGACATTGCTTTTGATTTTTGTCAATAAATTCAGTTAAATTAAATGTCCTCATAATAAATTTTAACAGGCAACAACGTTTTGTTGTTAAGCAAAAGCAGCACTGTAGGGAAACATCAACAAAATAATACTGCTGAATCGTCAGGCCTGTTGCAGTTGTTTACCTCATGTTTTCACACAAATTATGACACTACTTAGCTATTTCCACTGACACAGTAAATTACTATTATTACTTTCAAATTAGTTTTTATACTAAGCTTAGTCCTCAGCAGCAATTTAACAACACGCTGGGTTAGCCCCTCATTATGGAGCAGAGAAAACTCAGAATGGTGGAAGAGTTTAATCTTAACCTCTTAAGTATCATATTTACCTCAAAATCAATGACAGAACTGAGCTCCTGCATGTGTAAAATCCCAGGAAAGTGGAAAATGGGTTTATGAGGCCTGTGGGAGGACACAGTGGCTGGTAATTAGGCAAAATAATTAAAAAAAACGATATATGTATACATAAATATATACTGTAAATCTCTAGCCTCCATATACCCCTAAGGTTGTAAATAAGAGCTAAAGTAAACCAAATCTGACTGTGAAATTGCATTAGATATGTGTGCTTAATGGAAAGTTAACAAAAAAGAAAACTTTCTTTTGCCATCTTTTAGTTTTATTTATTTATTTATTTATTTTTTACATCCATTACTGTCTATCCTTATTACACTGTAGTTTATCTGTCTAAAACTGTTGCTTCTATTGTAGGAAGCTAACAGAAAGCGAATGTGCAGAGCTGTGGTTTCAACATGTGTCTGTCTTTGTCTTCCCACAGATGCTTTCCCGGTCAGATTGGGACCACAAGAGAGGCCCCCGAGGATCACAGGTTAGCGCTGTCCTCAGGCATAAAACAACAACAAAAAAAAAACTTGTCAAAAGATAGCCGGGATCTTTTTGAAGTGGTTTTCTGTGAAGCTGTCGGTATCTTAACTGCAGCAGGCAGCGGTCAAAACTTTATGGGTGTGAAATATCAGGCCGACTTTTGCAGCCCCCCGAAATAAAATAAAATAAAATAAAATTTAAATAAAAAAATAAAGAAGCAACTCTGTCTTCAAAAGTTCCACAGCAGTTCATGCAAAATGCTGTTTTATGACACAGATTTTTTATGCGGAAATTTTTATAGCAGCAGCTGTGAGTTCTAGCACATCCAGAAGGATTTTTTTTGTCAGAATAGCAATCTGATACTGACTGTGGTTTATCAAATAATGTTTACATTAATCTTTATAATGTACTGAGATTAGGGTTGTTTTATGACCATCAGTTGTTTTAGGACCATCAGTTCGGTGCTTTTTCACCAAACTTAGGATGTTTTAACAGCTTCAAGAAGTAAGATATTAATTATTCATAACTTGTTTCTCAGAACCTCACAAAACATCTGTAATATCCTTTTACATAAAAGGAGAGAAGACTGACAGCAGACAGGAACGTACCTGATTTAAACTTAATGGCTCTACACAGAACAACACTCAGAAAAATTTCACCTACTCTCTCTGGTTGCTCTGGTTCTACATGAGCTAAAACAAAATGTTGGGAGATG
Organism: Cynodonichthys magdalenae; assembly: GCA_031762555.1. Classification (NCBI taxonomy): domain Eukaryota; kingdom Metazoa; phylum Chordata; class Actinopteri; order Cyprinodontiformes; family Rivulidae; genus Cynodonichthys; species Cynodonichthys magdalenae. The sequence continues at coordinate 21,334,871 of JARVJO010000002.1, forward strand.
TCACTCTATACTAAAGTCTTCGTTGTGGCGTTAATGGAATTAGGAGGTTTGGCTCTAACTTGCTGCAAGTCATTAAAAGCCAAGGGTTGTACTGGAAATGCTCAGGGGAAGCAGCTTGTAGATGACGGATATACAGGCCCTATCCTTGAGATAACCTCCCCCTCATCTTTTGTTGGTAGGGGAATTTGTGGATGTGCCTGTGCTTGGAAATTGATGTATTGAGCTGCCACTGATCCACAGGGCAGGACTCCAGAGTACATGAAAAATAAACAATGCCCTTGGCACTGGCATTGCCATGTAAGAGTATGTATCTTGTCCTGCATGTTTTCCTATCAGGAGTACATCCTTCAGGAATAAATGAACGCTGTGTCTGTGCTGAGGGTGAGCAGTTTCTTCGGGGAGCAATACATGCAGCAGTCTTTTTGTTTTTTAGGAACAATGGCAAAAACTGTGCATCAAGGAACTTGAAAACAAGTATTTTAATTGTTTCTAGTAATGTTCCATACCACTGATATCCATTCCAAATCTGAGAAAGACTAAAACTAAGGCTGGTATCAGTGATACTTATCCGATACTTTGTGCAAATACACCTTATGTGTTTGGTAAACTAAAAGAAAACAAAAAATAACATTGTGTTTCAATTAACTGCTTCATAAAGAATACAAGTCATCAGAGTATTTTATTTATTTATTTTAACCCCAGAAGTATATTGATGTAGTGTCCTCATTTGTAATAAATCCGAGCTAATGGAACCGAAAAACCAGAGGACACTATTATGCAAAATATGTGAAAATAAAACAATAAAAAAATCAGTAAAATAATAAAACCATTAAAAATAAACTATTGTTTGACTATCAAGAACTTAAATGAAAGCTTGAGTCTTAATTTACACTACATGAACATGTTAACATGAAAATAGAAACATGTAACATATACAGTGGCTAACGCATTACCCAGGTGGAAAAAAGTAGTTTTCACTAATCGTGTGTGATTTTGACAATATTTTAAGAGTTTAGTTACCTTCCACTGTGTTCCTGTTAAGGGGTGGGGTTGGGTGGTATTATGTATTTTCCAGGAACATAGTTCAATTAAAAGAAGAACCTCCTACTGTTTCTGGCACTCCCACTTCAGCACGTCTTCAGAACAATGTTTCGGGGGAGAGGTGCTGTGTGGAGTGGGAGCTCTGCTGCAGACCAAGCTCCAGGGAAGAGCTTTGTGCAAATAGGCGGTGCTTTGTATCAGCAAGCGCTCCACATGGCTACCACAGGAGATTCAAGGATTTCTCAAACATGAATGAGTCCAAGCAACACACTGGGTATGTTTTTTTAATGAGGGAATGACATTATAACATGATAAAGTTCAAAAAAGCTGATTATGCGTAATACCACCCTTTAATGATATGCATTACCTGAAATGACTGAAGCATCAATTTATCAACATTTTGAATTTAGTATTGATTCTAGAGCATAAAGTCCTGGTATTGGATGTTTCAATATTTTAGTATCGATCAGCACATCACAATATTTTTTCTGAAATCATTCTTATGGTAGTATTAAAACCTAAAATAAAATCATATACATGTTGGCTTTTTAAAATATTGTCAGAAGCTTATTTAGAGTCAGCAGCACTTCTTTTTGATGAATGCATCGACTAAGCTGTCATCAAGATTCATTGCTCAGTTCAAGTCTTATTTTTTGTTTCTGTATATAAGCTTTGCATTCATCAGTGGAATCCTGTAATAGCCCAAACACTAACAGAACGTATAAGAAGCCCAGGCTTTTGTTGGCATCTCTCTCCATCTTGTGGCCCTTTTCCTCCCACTCTGCTGTCTTGGACCATACCGTTGGTCAGAGCTCTTTTTTACGCCCCTGCACCTCATAGAGTCCACAAATCACAGAGAAAAAAAAAAAGACCAGAGCACTTGATTGATCTCCTCGGTGTTATATTCGCCAACATGCACACATTAGCGAACTCATTTTCCAAACCACATCTTTTTTTTCCTCCCTTGCCTTCTAAAGCTTGTGGTGGATGTTTCAGCTTAGGAACTGACAGGAAGGTTATGTAGGGAAAGAGCCATTCGAATATTTGTATTCAACTTGAATACTTGTGGGTTTTGGAATGTGCCCAGAGAGATTACTGGAGAAAAGAATGTTTGTCGGCCCAGATTTTGTGATGGTTGTTCTAAATCAGTGAAAGGCTGGAAAAGTGTGAGGCAGACGGGGATGACATTGGTATCCTGTTGAATTGTGTCACGGTGCTTGTAAAGGGATTGCTTGGTTTCCTCTATGTAAAAGTTTGTTCATGCCTCACTGCGCTTGACTGCAAACAGCCCGCTGTCCAGTTTGTGTTGAGACCAGCTGCCTTTAATTCAGCCACTTAGGATAGACAAATAAGCTTGCACTTTTTTTTTCTAATTGAACAACTTGGTTTCATTTCAAGCATGTCTCATTTTGCAGGATTTGAAACAACTTATGACTGGTTACTTTCCCTGTCTTGGATAACAATTTTTGTTAGAGTCAAACATGCTGAAATATGTGAAGAAAAACAAACTCAATTTAAACATTTGCATTGTAGGGGTTAATTTCTTCAACCATTTCCAGTAAATCTTCTCAAAGCAATTAGCTTTTTTGTTTTGATATTCTACAACATTCATAAACACCAGCTTTGCTTTGAGAAATGAAGGAAAAATTATACCCAAGAACATGGCTCAATGTTTTAGGTTCTGGAAGGGGTCATAGTTGTGGTGAGGTTTGGTGATGAGCTTGGAAGTTACTCTGTTTAGTTTTGGCTTCAGTGGCTAAAGCAGTGTCTTAGTAAAATTTTGTGCTGTCCTGTTTGCTGTGACTCATACTGCACCAGTCCTCTGTCCATCAAACTTTTCTTTGGTTAATTCAACTGTACACATATAATCATGCTTAATTGTCATGCTAAATATCCAGCTGCTGAAACGGAAGACCACATGATAACTTTTTTAGGGATGCTGAGAATATTTGTTGAAGACAGAGACATTTTAAAATACTTTCCATGTATCTTTTCCAGCACATTCCAAGGATTTAAGAGGTTGGGTGGTACTAAACACTAGATAAGTGCTTTGGTCAAACAGTGCGAAACATTTTCCCAGATCATCTTTTTTTGAGCATCTTTCTTTGTAGCTTGATTCTTCAGTTTTGGGGCATCTGGTGTGACCTGAACACTTGTGCAAATGGGTCATGGAGGTTGCTGTGCTGTATACATGTGCACCAATGATGCAGATAGATAAGAAAAAGAGAATATATTGAATAATGAAAACTTCAGATTATTGCACCGAGGTCTAGTATTACAGGTTTAGTGCTAAATATGTTGACGTGGTTAAAAGCATTCTTAGCCGTGTAACATATCTGTTGCCTTCAGATCATTTTGGACACTTAATAATGCAATAAATTTAGGTATGGGTTATCCTAAAACTTGAACACATCTATATGATTGTATACGGTTTATTTATTAACAATAACAGACACCATGCAGAAGGTTAGAGACCACAATAACAACTGCATTCAGCACCATTGAAACAAATTACCAATTTAGGCTAACATTCATGTTTTTGGTCTGTGAGAGGAAACCGGAGTACCCGGAGAAAACCCAGGCATGCATGGAGAGAACATGCACACTCCTACCTATATATATATATATATATATATATATATATATATATATATAGTATGGAGTTTATATAAAGGGCTGCACAAAAGTAGTGTGCAGATGAGCATGCGGGATCAAGAAGGAAAAAGTGCAGCAGATGAAATGGATGGAACCATTTTCATTATTTAAGAGCAAATCGAATTGAATCGAATCGAATCGTGATTAATGGATTCAGAACCTTACGAATCGAAATTGGATAGATTTGGAGAAGTGGCCATGATACCCAGCCCTTGATTAGAGCAAGACACCTCAGTTTGTGTCCTTATCTTTGTCTTTTATCTGTATCATTTTTGTCTACATTATTACTTTGAGGATTAAATATCTCTCCTTTTTCCAGCAGACCTTCAAGGCATTTGTGTGTGTGTGTAGTCTCTTTCTCCCCTCTGGGAAACATTACATTCTCACCACTGCACAACTTTTAGATGCTGTTCTTTAAGAACTGTGTGTTTAAATAAGGATCCCAAAGGGGAAAAAAGGACATAAAACGGACCATCTCAAACATTGCAAGTATGTGACCCCTCTGTGTGTATACTTAATTAATCATTTTTTTTAAAAAGGGCCCTCAGTGTTTTGTTTGTTGCACCAAATAGAATATGTCTGTCCTCTGGATTCTGCAGTTATTGACAAAATACATGTGTACACGGCAGAAGCACCAACAGTCATATTTCCATGACTCAGTATTGTTGCAAAGGTCGATACCATTGTTTATAATTTATGTTGTCTTTGAGAAATGTAAAACTCCACTTCATGGTTGGGAGGATGCATATACTGTATCCACACATGTATTCAAGTACCAACATTTTAATAGTTCACTATATTTTCCAAACACAAAAAAATTTCAAAAGCAAAAGAAAGTTCTGACTAAAATTTTTTTTGTTGGTTCAATTTTCGTCTAGTTCAGTGAACTTTTGGCTGTTTGTTTGAGGCAAAACATTAAAATAAAAATACTCCTTAGTTGGGTTGTGAGTACAGAGGATTTGTACAGACAAACAGCCACTCACTCTTCAGGAATGATTGCTAGTTTGTTTTGACTGTCTCTCAGCTTAGTTTACTTGAACCGCCGTGCTGGTGTTAATCTATGACGCGTCTATTGGCATACTGTTCAGGCTGCGTTCAGCACAAACAATTAAGGCCATTGATCATGAACACTGTTGTTAGTCATACTGAAATGTCATAACAGAGTGTTCATGCATGGTTTGGTGCATTACTTAGCTTGTTGAGAAGTCATTTAAAAACTTGTTTATTGATTGTCAGTTTTATCTAATGTAGCGTGTCATGGTAAGCTGGGAAGTTGTGCACGAGTAAAACTCAGATGTGTGGAACTTCTATGACCAGAGGTCCTGGCATTGAGGCTGGATTAAGAGGATCAGTGGGTGAGTTGGAATCTGGCATCAGGTAGGTCTAGAACTTTCCACGTTTTCGTGCCTGAAAAATGCACCAATTTTCATTTTGAAAAAAAGTGATTCATACAGGAACATAGCTTTATGCTTTTCAAAACACTTCTTGGGCAGCATAAGGTCAGAACAGCTTATCAACATTAGGTATTTTGTTAAGTACTTTTTGAATATGATACTTGCTGTATGAAATTTATATTATTTGTACATTAATTTATTCTTACTCCTAAGTGCTAGATAAATTTTAGTGGATATCCCTGTTTTTTTTTCATTTAGAAATTGTTGGTAAAAGTTTTGTATAAACTAAAATATATATTTGAGCTGATTGTATCTAGCTTTACACAACACACTTTTTTAATGCATCAATATCTGATAAACTTATATTGTTCTTGAGTGTGATAGTTAGGACTTTTTGTGATTTCTCTTCCAAGTATCTATTTATCCACCCACTAGATCCACTTGATGTTGCAGAGATGTGGGCAGCCTATTTCCTATAGGCAGAAACCAGGGTACACCCTGGACATGTCGCCAGTCCATGACAGGACCACCGAGACCAATGAAACAGACAATCATTCACACACTCACTTCTACCTATAGTTACAATTTTGTGTAGCCAATTAACCTAACATGCATATTTATGTGCAGTAGGAGGAAACTGTATTACCTAAAGAAAACCCATGCATGAATAGGAAGAACCTGTAAACTCTAATCAGAAAGGGGGGAGATGTCAACAACAATATTTAGAACATTATAGCAACAACAAAAACATCAAGTAGGTCATCTCGGATTGCAGCTTAGGGCTGCGTCACACGTCAGGATTATTGTGCCGAATTCTGGCCCTTCCGACAATACTAAAGATGTCCAGATTATCATAATGGCTCTAAAGATAATCATAGCAGATATTCCCACCGTGGGTGGTGAGTTAAGAGTGATCTAGTCGGCTGGAAGGACATCGGGATCGCTCCGACCTCAAATCAGTGATAATAAACATGTTTGATTTTTTGGCTCGATATCACAGCGTGTTGAATAAACATGCAGCCAGTCAGAAAGTGAGGTAACGTAAACACTGAGGGGAATCACAGAAGACATAAAAAACTGTCTTGACTCACCAGAAAGTCCGCTGGACGTTAAAAGTCCTATGGAACTGTTTTTCCTGTGATAAAAATAGTTCCACAAATGATCAATATTGTTTTAAATCTTGTAGTGTGACACAGCCTTTACAGGTAGCAACATCTATTAGTGCAAATATAAGCGTTTTTCAGTTTTTGTTTTTTTTGTTTGTTTTACTGTGCACGATAGCACAGGAACCCTGAATTGAAGTATTATAGATTGTGGGTTGATAGCACGATCCATGCATGAAAAGAGAAAAACGTATCTTGGTTTTGAAACAATTTTGTCTGTTTTACTCATGTGGTCAGCGTATTGTTTCTACTGTGTGTGCACCATTGTTTGTGTTGCTGTACATATGCCTGCATGTGTGTTATGAACCACCAAACAGATTTCAGTTAATTTAAAAAAAAAATAACTCGCCAATGATTAGCTTCTGATTAGGGATGCACCGATCCCCGTTTTTTCACTTCCAATCCGATCCGATATCTGAATTTTTGATATCGGCTGATACCAATCCTATTTCAATACCATAGCTCTGTTTTGCGTTGCAGAAACAGTCACAGAGGGTCCGTATTTTTTGTCTGAACGAACATTATTAGTATAATGGAACAAATTTTAACCTAATAAACCATTATTTGACAATTATTTGCATCCCTAACTCAAACACTATAAAACTGTATAAATTAAACACTAAACACCCAAAAATACACCTTAGTTCAATCCAAACAAGCTGAATATCACAGGTTTCATGACTCACTCTGCTCTCT
>JARVJO010000002.1:21341919-21360970 GCA_031762555.1 Cynodonichthys magdalenae
GAAATCCTTGTCTATGGGAGAAATCCCAGACGGAGCAGTGAAGGGAAACTAGAATTGAGCAGAACTGCATAGGAAGGTAAGGGCCAGGCTAGGAAAATGTCATAATTCTGAGAAAAAAGTCAGAATTATTATTTTTTTCTCATCCTTTTTCGTACTAACTACTGGTGTAAAACAAAATAAGGACAATGATGTTATGATCTCAGATAAAGTTCAGGTTCAAGAATAGTTTTCAGTGTTTTACCTTCATAAAATACTGGTTTTATGAAGTTTTATTAATCCCAGTCTTGCCAAGGGTGCCAAATTGGCAAGGGCACAACACAGCTTAGTTTGTGTTTTGGTGTTTTGTCTTTAGAATGGACACAGCTGTGTCTGAGAGTCTTGTTGAGTTTGAAATGCCAGGATGTTGTGTTTGGAAAAAAGTCCTTCTGAGTTTCTCAGATACTCCAGCAACAAATAAGTTAGCAAAGTTTTTTGCATTTGTTCTCCCTGTATTTGTTCTGTGCCAATTTTTTAAATGGTCACTGAGCGATCAGCAACCGGCAAACAGGTTTACATTTTTCATCATGAACTTGGACAAAACAAGCCACTAGAGTAGAATTGAGTATTTTGTAATACACATTAGCGTGTCTGGCCAAAAAAATCAGTAATACATTAATTTATTTTAAGATCAAACAAACAATGTTAATCTGTTCTCTGGTTCCCTTAGAGAGAGACAGTTGGAAAACAGAGAACATCACGGAGGACATGTTGGAGGAAAATGAACACTTGGCTTTAGTTCTTTTCTCTCTACTCCCTCATCAAATCTGCACAATCTTAATTAGGACATTAAGCTTCTTATTTCCTCCACACTTTTTCCATCATGTCAGTCTTAGATGACGTACAGCATCAAGAAAGAATAACACCATCTTCAAAGCTACAATATCGGCCCGTTATCAGACGGCGCTTGTTAAAAGGGCGCAATTGATACCCTCCATTTTGCTGCACTCTGAGTCGCCATGCTGTTATCTTCGTCACGTCATCTGGCTCAAGAGTAGGTAGATTACTGGAAGCAGGAATAATAGCTGCTGTGTTTATCGTGGCTTGGACAATGTCCGTTTGGGCTCGGAACCAAAGATAATCTGTCAACCTGCTGCGAAGAGACTGAGGCTGAAAATCTGGGAGTCAAAACACAGCAGGGAGAGGAGCAAGCAGAGGCCAGCTGGAGCAACAGGAGGGAGTTTGCAACTGAGGTTGTTCATTTATCTCAAAAACAACTGTTGGCCTTAATTTGGTTTTAGAAAAAACCCAGACAGAATTACCTTTGGTCATTTACATTAGAGGGATGCTGAAAAGTAGCATTTATTTCAGTCACCACAATGTTTCTATGTGAGAACAATAAAGCTTTACTGTTTGATTTTGCTATAATGTTCATAAGCCAGGGGTGTCCAGTCCTGGACCTCAAGGGCCACTAATTCTACTTGTTTTAGAAGTTTCTCAGATCAAATAACAACTGAGTAAATATTGATAGAAGTTTGAAACAACAAAGTTGTTTGGAAAATTTTTGCTTATTATTTTGAGGTCATACATTATGTAGAGTGCAAGATTCACTAGTATAAAAAATAAACAAGATCCTACCACCACACTGTATTGTTCTTTTGGCTCAGTGATGCATCTTTACATCTCCAAACACATAAATCTGTTTCTTCTAACCATAAAACTTCATTTCAAAGAACTTTACTTTCCTTTTCAGTTCTTAGTCATACAGTGGATAATGACATTATTGAATGAAGAACAGGTTGGTTGATTATAAATTGCAGACAGGTGAGAAACTGAGGATCACTGAGGAAAACATTGGCTGACAACTACATATTAACAGAGTTAATTAAGTTACATAACTGAAATCCTTCTGTAATACAAATCATACAAAATGACCAAAAACTCACACTTTATACACAACAACAGCTAAAATAAAATATTTCTGAGCTTATGGATATTCTTTTTTCAAAGCTGAATTGTTTGAATTATGTGGGTCAAATATTTTTGTTTCAAGAAGTATTGTAAGATTTTTTTTATATTTCCATTAGTTAAAACATTTCAGTGAAATAAATCACAATCTTGTTGTATGAAACAAACAATTTACAGCATAAACCTGACATATGAAAATGGTCTATCTACCCATCGGCTTTAAGATGCAGACCTCTCTCTCATGCCTTTCTATTCTCCTCAAAGATAACCAGACACAACTGATTCTTTTATAAAAGGTAAATGTTATTTCTAGCGGTCAGAGTTGAATGCTGGAATGTGTAATATGTTCCTATAATGTACGTGTACATCTAACTGAGACAGTCCAATTACTATAACTACAACACAAACCTCTGTAACTACACCATTTTTTCAGAGATAAAAGCAGTCTCATATGATATTTGACTGACAGTCTTTTCAAGTAAAACTTGACGGCCTCCTTTATTTACATTTTGTCCTGGAGGCTCAGTGTCAGTACAGTCAAGGTTATTCTGCTGCATTAGCAGAACAGCAAAAGTGTCTGCCAGTTTTTCAACTTTCATTAAAGCTAACCCTTTTAAGCCAAACGCTGCTGCCTGCCCAGACCCCCCTGACAATAATGTTCTAACTGTTCACCCGCCAAACTATCAAACGATTTTATATTCCACACCTGTTAAGCATTAGACACAGACGTCCGACCTGGCCACGCAAACACAACAGTGCACTCTTTGTTAGAAACCCCAGGACCATTATAGTGGGTGGGTATGGCTCACAAGTGTTCCAGAAACACTTTATCAGAAGGAGATAGACACACTACAGGCCTTTGTGCTCCCTGTGACACCATGTGTTAATAGCATGCATTTCCTCTGCTGAGAAGGCAAGTTTTACAGCATTTAGGAAGAAGTATTTTAATTGGAACCATCTACAGCCTGACAGTGGTCTCAGTGGAGACACATGGAAAAGCTGTTGAGAAGCTCCAAAGGCTTGCCACAGTGTCACACAGCTAACCACCCCCCACACTGTAGGAAAAAAATAGAGGAAGATGTTTACGATTTGATGAGTCGATAAATGTGACAATTTTCATCAGCCTCTGTATTATTTGTAACTCTTTGTGTTATTGTGGGCTTTAAATAGAATAATTAATTAGAACTGCAGCATAGCACACATTAAAGCAATAATTTAGATATTTTAAAGTGAGGTTCTGTTGAGAAGTTATGAACAATTAATATCTTACCTGTTAAACTGAGTTAGTGGCTACTTTGAGTGCAACCAAGACCATATTGGAATGCTGACGTTTTAGAACAATTCTGGTCTTAAAAGTTTCAAAGCAGTTTCTGCAAGGACCACAGAATTTAATATTTATTTTAAAGCGCTGTCAACTTTACATTTCATGGTTATTTACATAGCATTCTGTGGTTACAATCATCTTTTCCCGAAACCTAACTTCAAACTATCTGAACTATCACTTAGATTTCTTTTGTTTTTCAGGACAGCTTCTGTGGTTGGTTATGAAAAACAGATTGAGGAAATAACGTTATTTTTTAAAATTTTCTTTTTCATAAAAACACACACATGTACTTGTTCATATCACTATCCTCCCTCTGAGCTTTATTTTGACTGCCAATTCGACTAAATATTTTAACTTTGTCAAAAGTGATGGAAATCAAGATGAGTGACATTTCATCTCATTTGCTTAGCAAAGCAAAGTTTTCTGTCTCATGAGGATAAATGATAGATTTCGTTTACACATATTTTACCCTTTAAACTTTATTTTTTTACCCACCAAATGTAAGACTTTGTGTCACCAAAATAATAATACGTTCACACACAATAGTATAGAGCACATAATGATGTCTTTATTTATCTAAATATCACTATAACTCTTTTGGTTTACAGTTGTGGGAGACCATACATCAGACTGAGCCATGGGGAAGGCTCCATTGACAAGGGAGACAAAATACCACGTTCAGGTATACAAATATCCTTTTATTTGGCCGTTATCTCAACAGCCATACAGCATGGGAGACTGTGTTTGTAGTAAGTTTGTAATGTTTATTAAAAGAGATGTGAACATAATTACAACCTAAACAAATGGCAGTTCCACGTGATTTTCTTTGTACATGTTTAAAAAAAGAAAACACGTCGATATTTGAACATGCACAAATCTTTCTTAATGTAAAATGATTCTGTTTTTCTTTAGTTTTCTACACAAAACAAAGCTGTATTTTCTGTTGTCAAATAAAGATAGCTGCAAGGCTGTAATTTGTTTTAATTAAAAAGAAACATCCTCACCATCCGGCTTAATAATGATTTTGTTGTAGAAAACACACAAGAAACACAAGTTTCTCTGGTGGGACCCAACACGCATTTTGATAAAACATTTATGCCATAAAAGCAATGTTTTTAAATTAGAGTATGGGGGTCAATCAGCAAGCCAGAGTGGGTCCAGTACAGTTCTTTTAAGAGCTAAATTATAAAAGTCATTGTTTTAACAAGCCAAGTAAAAAAAACAAGTCTATTTCACTGAGAAGTTAAGAGATTATAGGGCAGAGGCATCACTAAGGGGAAGTTAAAAGTGGAAATCTATAAATTTGTCTTATCCAGTTGAGCTTTTGTTAGGTGTGGATCTTTAATTTCCCCCAGCTATTTGGGATAAATAGAACCTCATAAACATAAAAAAAGGGTTTTGAACAGTTCCTAGTAGAAACATAAATATAAAAGCTATTCTATCTAAAACAACAGCTTTAAATTGAACAGAATTAAATATTTTTGATAACGAACTCCATTGTCCTCATTTCAGAATGCAGGGTCTCAAGTTAAATGCATATTTTTTATATAAATATGCACATTTTAAAGCACTCAAAAAACAGATTGTTTACTTTATAAATAAGTAATAGTAATAAATAAGTGCAAAGCAACTTTCACATTTATGTTTAAAGAAAATTTGAAAGTTGCTTTACCATTACTCAACTCAGTTTAGTGAAAATTGTTGACATAACTTGGTTAAGTAAATCCAACACATCTGTTGTTTGAGTGTAGAAGACAAACATCAATGAACTGAGTAATTAGTAATGATAGTTGTTAAATAAATAAAATCATGTAAATTTATAAAAATGGTGATTCCTGTATTTCAATATCACAGAATTTTTCAAACAGAATAATAAATTAAAAAAAAAGACATTTTGTTTTGACTCTTTGTTTTGGTGTGTTACACCAGGATTTTCAGTGGCTCCCATCTGGCCCATCTTTAAAAACTTCCTTCACTGCTGGATTAGAGAGGTTGAAAGTTGCTTCTCCTTTTGGAAATAAATGTCAGATATCTTTTTTTCTTTTTAAGCAGAGGACCAAGTGGTTGTATCATCAGACTATGACAGCACCCATGAAGCCAACCACAGTGACAGTAGTGATGTAGCACACACAGAGGAAGACTCTGTGACAGGAAAGACCCCCTCCCAGAATGTCATCCTCCATGCACTGATACCTCCTGAGGTAAAAGCCACAAGCAGACTGCCTTCAATAACCACTAAATAGTCTCAGTTACAGGAAAAGTCCATTAACAGGACAGAAACAGAAAACAGATGTTTAATCTTTTTGTTTCTGGAACATGTTGTGGAGGATTGTGTTTTAATGCTTATTATTGTGGGTTACTTGTGCAGGACAAACCTATTCTGGCACCAGAGCCGATAATAATGGAGGACTTGGAGCCTTTGATGAGTCAGTTAAACAATTGGAACTTCCCGATCTTTACCTTGATGGAGAAAACAAACGGGAAATGTGGAAGGATCCTCAGTCAGGTGAAAATATTAGCCAGGAAGTGTCAACACTTTAGAGATAAACAAATCTAATTTGTTAAAATGCCTGTCATTGACATGACTTTGTATTTTGTTTTATTTTGTTGGTCAATAAAATACAAGCACATTTTGATGCTTTTGTCTTTAAATGATGAAAAAATTCAAAAATAAAAAGAAACTCATTCTTTCGAGCTCTCACTTCTTAGATTAAGTAATACCAATGACTCTCAGCTACTGCTATACCTGGTTTTAGCTCAGTATTTGGTTCATGACATATTTTGCTAACACAAAAAAATGAAGCACACATTCAGATGGATGACTTTCCACTTTACACAATGGCAGATGATAAAAAAACACAATATGTTAGTTTTAGTTCAGTTACAATGTTTTGCCGACAACATATTTATTTTGATATGATACATGTCTATTTTTTCTTGTTACATTACCCCTAGTGATTACACAAACCTGAAGCTGGCTTAAGTATTTCTTCTTAGAAACAGTCAAAGTGAAATACTTTCAAAAAACCACAGGCCTGAAAACAGGCCCATTTGAACATGAGCATGTTGACAGAATGACTGTTGGAGACCAGAAATCTCAGACCTCTGTTGACCGTCCTCCTGTAATGTTGTGGTGAAGTGAAGGAAGCAGCATAAAATCAAGATCTATTGATGCTTTCCAAGAAAAAAATAGGTTTTATGTTCCATGGTAAGCTGTAGATTTACCTTTGCTACACGCCATTAAAAGAAAAGTGATTGATATTTTTGAACTAATTCACTGGTGAGTTGAACATTTATTACCAAGGATGCATTTCTTTTCCCTCAAATAACTGAATATGGCCTGCAGTCATGCACACAGGTGGGAGTCAAGATATAGGACCTGTGCTGAAATTATAAAATCATGTGAATACGCCAACGAGTGTCTGCCAAAACTGCCTTTAGTCTTCAGAGGTTCGACAAAAGACTAATGTTAAAGCCTGAAAATGACCTGAAACACACTGCAAAATTATACAAAACAGAGTCATGATAATGCTGATATATCAACTGATTAGTGTTTCTCTGAAAAAGAGCAGAACTATTTGTACATAAAAACATGTAAAGTCAAATCTATTTTTGTATTATTGTTAATAGTCATTTATTAGCAGTTTATGCAATAAAGAAATAAAAGCCTAGTATTTCTTTAGAGAATCCAAATCTACAATCACAGTTTTAGAATAATATGTTATATGAAGAAATGTCAGTTGTTTTGATCAAACCTAAAAAAATTGTTATGTGTGGGTTCATGCAACATATATCACTCATAGTATGGGTTGTGAATGTCTCACCAATATTCAGCACCATATCTGTAAAATTATTTGAATAATTGTCACTCTTGATTTCTAATGTCAGTCACCTGTGGCACCCATCCTAGATCCTAGTGATAGAGACACTAGTTATTTTTAAAAAGTTTCACTAAAATTCATCCATTCGTGACATGTTTAACCACAGACTGGACACCAAATAGTGAATAGCAAACCTTTAAACAATGATCTTACATAATCTGCTATGACTTCGACTATGTCTTCATCAGTTTAAGCTACTACCACACCAAACTTTAGGTTAACATAAGCAGAGGTAGATAAAGTACTTAGAAAAAAAAACTAATTAAAAGTAAAAATACCTCAACAGGAACTGACTTTGGTAAAAATAAACTTCACCAAAAAGAAAAGCACTTAAGTAAAAGTCATAAAACTGCTCACAATAATCAAGAAATAAAACGTACGTTGCCACGCACTCTAAAAATAAAGTGTTGAATTTTCTTAACCAATTTATGTCAACTTGTTCTACTAAATCAAGTTGAGTAAACTGAGCAATTTACACACTATATTTTAAAGAACATATGTAAATTGTTTTACATTTACTCAACTTAATGTAGTGGAACTAGTTGACATAACTCGGTTAAGTAAATTCAAAACTTCATATTTTAGAGCGCCTAAACCACTCCTTTCATGATGAGCTAACTTTGGTACTGTACACCTCTGAACATCAGTAAAAATGCAGTTTTTGTGTTTTTCAGGTCAGTTGCCTTTAGCGGCCATTTTGAATTAGGTTCCTAAAGTTAGTCAGTTGTAAATGTGCTTTTAGTAATATAAAATTCAACATCACTGCTGTCCACCATAGCCTTTTGGTGTCAGGTGATAATAATTTGATATTTATTTGGTATTGGACTCATTTATTTTTATTTTTTTAGGGAAATCTGGTGATCTTCACAGATTGATATTTTGGTTTTTGTAATTTTATTATAGGTATCTTACAGGCTCTTCGAAGACACAGGGCTGTTTGAGACCTTCAAGATCCCTGTTAAAGAATTCATGAATTACTTCCATGCCCTTGAGAACGGCTACAGAGACATACCATGTGAGTATTATTGTGCATTTTTTATCAGTGTTCTGTTTTCTCGTTTAAAGCTGAGGAAATAAAAGCAGCCACTAGGTGGAAACGTGCACACCTTCCAGTTTTAATCATACCACCTTCTAAAAAAGCACTGGCTTTGATTTAGTAAAAGGATCATATGTAGCTCAATAGCGCACCCTGCTGGAGAAAAGCCCTGAGAGATCTCTTTCATTTCTGACCCAGATCACAACAGGGTCCATGCCACAGATGTGCTTCATGCAGTCTGGTACCTCACCACGCAGCCCGTGCCTGGTTTGCCCAGCCTCATTACGGATCATGGTTCTGCTAGTGACTCAGGTATAGTCCCCATCCATCAGTGCTAAGTAATCCTTTTAAAGTTGTTATTGTCAAGTTAAGCTGCTGCATAAAGAAAATTGTAAAGTTTTTAAGTAATTTGTAGCATTAAAGACTTATTTTAAGTTGCATTTTGCTTATTTTTAAATCTGTCCTCAGCCTCACTGTGAGCCATCTCATCTATGTGAGATCATCTAACCTACAGGAATGACTGTTCTTTCACCAGTTTTTCTTATCTTCCCTATGCTTTTGGGCACTTACATTTCCGTACAAACCACTTTTTTGAAGTCTAGAACAGCATGAAATTGCTGGCAAATTAGAGTTTCCCTCTCCCATATTCCCTTAACCTTATTTGTATGCCTTACCGGGCTCATCCCTTTGATCCACTTATAAGTGGATTTAAACATTCAAGCATGTTTGCGCTCTTGAGTGCAGCACTAGTCTGTAAAAGTCCAGTGTGTGTGTTTGTGAAACGTGTGTAGTTCCTGCCACCTTGTTTCTAAACCTCCCGTCTTTCTCTGCTCCCCTCCGCGGTCAGACTCCGACAGTGGAATAACACACAGTCACATGGGCTTCCTGGTTTCAAAGACCTACACTGTGTCAGAAGATGGATACGGCTGCCTGTCGGGCCTTATACCTGCTCTAGAGCTCATGGCTCTTTACGTGGCTGCGGCGATGCACGACTACGATCATCCAGGAAGGACAAACGCATTCCTCGTGGCCACCAGTGCCCCTCAGGTACTTCAGTTATGCAACAAAGAGATGACCGTCTCTGATTTGAATTAAATTGAGAAGTTTATCCACTTGATTCATTGTTACACCAGGTCTTCTGTGTAAATATTAGATTAAACATCTAGGTACTTATTTTACCCCATTTTAAATGTTTCACTACAGAGCTGCACAGGTAAAGCTGATAAATTTCCCACCACTGGACACCTCCATCTCATTATTATCCTTTAACTTTAAAGCTTGATTTGAGACTGTTTTAAGTCTTATGCTTCGTTTTTGCTACAAATTTAGTGTAATCAGTGGACAGCACACCCTCACAACTATAACTAAGTGATTTGTGGATTCATTTAAAGGCACATGCTCAGACATATAATTTGGGTTTCTTTGCAGGCAGTGCTCTACAACGATCGCTCAGTTCTGGAAAATCACCACGCTGCCTCGGCCTGGAACCTCTTCATGTCCCACCCGGACTACAACTTCCTCATCAATCTGGACCACGTGGAGTTTAAACGTTTTCGTTTCCTGGTTATTGAGGCCATACTGGCCACCGACCTAAAGAAGCACTTTGACTTCCTGGCTGAGTTCAACGCCAAGGTATTCTGAAAACAAAACTGATAAACATTTTACTTTGGAAAGAGAAGAGTTGTGATGTTTAAGTTTTGGAAATCTGTAGATATCAGATTTTACAGTTTGGAAAAAATTGGTCAGAGTGTGTCTTTAGTTTAATTACAGAAATGTATTTACAGTACTCCAGTTTGCTTTGTTATTATAAAAAGTGCACAAACTTTTTAAAATGTGCTAATATTTAGTATTCGAGACATGTATTGGTTGCAGAAGTTCTTTCATCATATCTTAGCCTTTGAAACACTTAGGGAAAGCTTTGTCAAGATAAATTGTCCTTTCTAGGAACAGTTCTGTTTGTACGGGGCAGAGAAAAAGGTTTAGATTGAGTCCAAAACACAATGAACCCTGCTGTATTTCAAGATGTAAATTAAGTGCAGCCCAAATGTTGGCCTTAAGTGGAGGAGTTTTAAGATTTTTTCCATCTTGAGTGTGAGTTGTGAGGTAGAGCGAGCTCTGTGCTCTGAGCTCGCTGGGGCTGGCAGCAGAAAGTAACAGCAATGCTTCTCACACTGTTCTTTCTGGAAGCAAATTAACTTTCTGTGAAGAGCCATTAGGCTTTCAGCTCTGATGCTTCCTGTGCGTTTCCTATCTGAATCTCATTAAGCCTGCCTAGAAATGAGGATTTAATTTGAACTCTTTAATTAGCACAGCTACGCAATCTTTGAGTAGAAAATCCATGCCACTGAATCTATATCTGATATTTAGACATTTTTACATTGTGTCCACCAGTATTTAAAGAAAAGAACACTAACATGTTCCTACAGGTGGGGGATGATCCATCGACAGGGATTGACTGGTCTAATGAGAACGACAGGTTGCTGGTGTGCCAGATGTGCATAAAACTGGCTGACATCAACGGGCCTCTGAAACACAAGGATCTCCATCTGCAGTGGACAGAGGGTATTGTCAATGAGTTCTACGAACAGGTGCGGAAACTGTTTCTGATGGCAATAAGAGCTTAATTTGTACTTGTTTCCCCGAGAATCAGTCAGTGTACTGTGATGTGTGCATGGATAAAGGGTAAAGGATAGAGGCTTATTTTGTTTTGACTCAGTTTAATTTCAATACTGTAAATATACAGCAAATAATAGTATTTTTTTAAATTTCATAGAAATATTTAGAAAACTGACGAAACGGTTGATTCAAATTATTGTTTCCTCAGTCTATTAGAAATATCAGCACATCTCAGATATAAAACAGAATTATTCGTTTCTTTCCTCTACACACTGGCCTTGTGTCTTTTGTAAATAATTTAAAGCCATGTTTTGTAAATCATTTTCTTATATATTTCTTTTCCGCCTCTAGCTGTTTGACATTAATGCTTCACGCTGTGTGTAGGGTGATGAGGAGTCCAGCCTGGGGCTTCCTGTCAGCCCCTTTATGGATCGAGCAGCACCGCAGCTGGCCAAACTTCAGGAATCATTCATCACACACATCGTCGGACCGCTCTGTAACTCCTACGACTCGGCCTACCTCATGCCTGGACGGTGGGTAGAGCCCGAGCCAGAGGGAGAAGAGCCCGAGACGAGGGAGATTG
The DNA here is from genome assembly GCA_031762555.1 of Cynodonichthys magdalenae. NCBI lineage: Eukaryota > Metazoa > Chordata > Actinopteri > Cyprinodontiformes > Rivulidae > Cynodonichthys > Cynodonichthys magdalenae. Next base: position 21,353,304 of record JARVJO010000002.1, read on the forward strand.
AGGAGGCAGATGATGATGATGATAATGATGATGCATCCACCTGCTCTGAAGCATCACGTAAGCATTATAGTCTAACAGGAAACTACAGCAGAAGCATAAACTGGAAATGATTGTCTAAATGACATAAAAACCTGGTTGAAACTAAACTTTCTGAACCTAAATGAAAGTAAAACTGAAGTTGTCAGTTTTGGTAAAATTAACTTGCATGACATTCTTGGCCCTTTAACTTTATACAGCCACTCTACTGTCAGGAATCTGGGTTTTCTCTTTGATGGCATCTTTAAATTAGATAAACAGATTAATTCAGCTGTAAAATCAAGCTTTTTCCAATAAGATGGATTGCTAGGGTGAAATCGTATCTCCTCACTAAAGACCTTGAAAAGGTGATTCATGCTTTTATTACCACTCGCTTGGACTATTGTAATTCTTTGTATGCTGGCTTAGATAAATCATCTCTGCATCGCCTACAGACTGTCCAGAATGCAGCAGCTCATCCTGGCTTCTCTCCATTGGCTTCATGTTCACCTGCAAATTGATTTTAAGATTTTATTGTTAGCTTTTAAAGTTTTTAAAGGTCTGGCTCCATCATATTTATGTGATCTTCTTAACATCTACACTCTAGTTAGAGCTGATGTGTTTCTGTATTGCATTTGTATCTATTATTTGTTTTGTTTTTGATACAAGTCTTGACTGAACTGTAAAGCGCTTTGATCAGTTTTGGATGTTTTAATGTGCTATATAAATACATTTTACACTGACATTGACATGATTGGAGAATGAAGTTGTCAGGGTTTCATTTTACTGGGCAGTCCTCTAAAATGTTTTCTGAATTTCTATAATAGAACTTACAGACTATATATATATATATATATATAATATATAAGGAGAAAACTATCAGATTCAGTTTTATGTAAAAACAAACAAAAAGCCATTGCATTGAATCAAGGAGAAAACTTTGATTTACTGCAATATTTCTGCCAGACTGTGTTAGGACATTTTTGTCTTTTTATTATCTTTATCTGGAATTCAGTACTATTATTATTATTATTATTATTATTATTATTATTATATTTTTTATTGTTTAAATTAACTTTTGTTGGTTTATTTGTAATTTGTAGGTGTCGCACATATAAAACACCTTCAGCAAAACAAAGTTTAAAGCTAAAACCCCTTGAAGGAAAGGCATATTGCTTTCCTCTTTGTATGCCAAAGTTTTAAACAAAGAGTTTGTTTATTTGATCATGTATGTGTTGTGGTAGTAGCTCTCAGCTTCTACCACACCAAATTTTAGCCTAATTTTTAATGTCTGCTAAAATTGTTTAGTTGTGACAACCATTTTGAATGTTGGTGCTCCAGGAGTTAATCAGTTATAAACCTATTAATTACTCTGTGAGAGTTTCCCTAAAATCCATCCAGCACTTTGAGTTATTTCGCTAACAAACAAACATGTACACTGGCAATTACATGATTGCTCATCTTTCATGGTAGCATGTGATAATGATTTATATAATAGGATTGTTATGTGTTGTTGTTGTTTTTTTTACACTATTTAGCTGAATGAGAAAATAGGATTTATTAATTAAATTATTTATAAAAACTATTCTAAGCAGAGAACACTGTGCTTCTACTCAGCTTTTGTGCTGTTTTTATGTTGTGCCAATTTTGTTTTAGAAACAATAATATATGTACAATTGATTTTTTGGTTGAACTTCCTTTAAGATACTTGATTTATTTTCTTTTTGAAAACATTTGGTTTATTTATTATAACTTAGTTGTTTTTCAAGAAGCCAATTGCAATAATTAAAAAAAAAACTTTTAGGAGCATTATAACATTTTTAATTTTTAATAAGTTTTAATGTTCTTTCAGAGAAAGCAGCACCCAAGAAAAGGAGAAAAGTGTTTTGTCAGATCACCCAGCACCTGCTGGACAACCATGAGATGTGGAAGAAGGTGATTGAAGAGGAGTCCCAGAGTACGAACCAAGGAGCAGAGTCTGTCCATTTAAACAATGTAGCAGAACCGATTCTGGCTATCGATGAGGAAGAGGAGGAACTGGGCAGCAGAGAAGAGCAGGTAGAAGGAGAGCAGCCTGAGGAGGAGATTGAAGAACCAGGCTGGTCGCAAAGGGACAACTGTAAACCTCCAGTGGAGCTGGAGGACAGGGACCCACAATGAACCTTCTCGCTCCCAAAAAGAGACATAGCATCAGTCAGGATAAAGATGTAAAGAAGTATTTGGTTTGTTCTTTGTTTTTTTTCTTTCAACTAAATCCTCTTTCTGCCAGCACATTACTTAGACACAACACTGTAGATGTTTGGGGTTTGGGAAAAGGCTGCGGTGGCTCGATGTTCAGTTCTGCGGTCTTGTAATCCCAGGTTGCGTCAGGTAGGGCACTTGGCGTGAAACAATTGCCAAACCTTTTGTCCAAAGTTTGCTTCCTGAAGAACGGAGCAGCTGAAAGGAAAACAACAACTGTAGAAGTTTGGGGAAACTGCGTGCCTACACCGAAAATTAAAAACAGGGTGGGAAATTTTGTGCTTTACATATTTAATCTGGTTACGCTGTTTCACTGAACACTTTACCAGGCCTTTTCATATTGCAATAAAGGGTAATTCATGGACTGATTTGCTACTGTCAGAAGTAGAAGAAATGCAGTTGCACAACTTTCAACCCGATGTTTAAACACAAGACTGTAGAAATCTGCTGCCAGTTTATACTTGTTTCCTGAATGCGATTATATATAAAATGTCACCATTGCTTGTTTGTGTTCAAGTTTTAGCCTTTTTCAGGTCTATACTGTGCTACAATATGTTTTTTTCTACATGTGGATTATAAAGGGAGTGAATTTAATGAGGAACAATCATCTTTAATTCATCTTATGACAAAAAATGTTCCTTTTTTTGTAAGAATTCATTTTTATGCACATTTTATTTGACTTTTTGTTTTTCCAAAATGAAGTACTTAATCCCATTATGTGGAGTCATTTTAGTGGCATGCAAAGACCAGAGGTTTCTCTCAGTTTTACAGTCTGTATGTTTGTGCATTAGTTTTTTTGTTTGTTAGTTTCTTTTTTGTTTTGTTTTTTCCAACTACATGTGCTCACATTTTCTTCAAGACACAAACTCAATAAGTGATCTTTACATGTTAGATAATGTCACTTTAAACCAACATTCCAGTATAGAGCCAAAAATTAAAAACCACTGAACAAAAAAAATCAAATAAATGCCTGATCTTACTGAAAGGCTAGTTTGGTTTGGTTTGGTGAGTGGGGATGGATAAGGAACCCATGTGGGCCTCTTAAGTGGGCCCATTGCTCTCCCCAAAAAGACACTGGTTATTGAAACCGTCACATCCCTCTGAAAGGCTATATTCTGATTAATAGAAAACTTTTGTGTTCAACAATGTATGACATTAAATGTATCTGAGAAATGGGTGTAAACACTAAGATTTCTGTCATTAATTTGTGAATGAGAACTCATAAGTGTGACTGTTGTCACCAGGACCGACTAATTTCCGATGATTAAAAAAACAATATCAAAGACAAAACTATTGAATTCGGTATGTGAATGTATGTAAATTGGCAGTGAGATTTAGAAAATTGCACAAGGTACACCACTTAAAATCTTGCCTAGGGTGCCAAATCTGCTAGGGCCGGCCCTGATTGTAACTATGGTTACCTTTGATAAAAGGACCTCCACCTTTAGGTTGACGGTTGATGGATTCGAGATTGTTTGAGATGAGACAGCTGGCAAAAAGAAAATCCTGCAAACGAATTGAATAATACATTTCTACTTGTGATAACCTATGAAAAATGATAGCTCTCTTTTTCATAGCAAGCAGTGATCCAGAAACCCTGTCCCAGTTGCATTTTTGTCTTTAATATTCCTACATGGGTATCTATTTCTGCAAAGAACTGGTGTAATTTACTTTAACGAATCTTCAGAAAGAAGTAAGGAAAGAATATTGTTTTTATTATTATGCATGCAGCATACACAATGAAAACATGTTTGGTGTTACAAAGTATATTGTTGCATAAGTTTGTGTAGGCAGAAGATATGACAGGACTAAAGGATGCGAGTATTCTGTTATTTTGCTGTTTATTATGCAGGCTGTACATTAACAACAGCCGTAGGGCAGGTGTGGTGATCAGCCTCTTTGCAGCAGCCCTGACAGGGAAGGGGCCACTCACAAGCTGGATAAATGCCTGACCCACTGATTAGTCTGAAATTACACACGTTTACCATAAACCTTTTGTCAAATCAGAATATTTTGGAATTCACTGAACCATTAAGCGTTTGTGTCACCCTTTGTGTCTTATTGGAAACAGGCATTTTTTTTGTTTTGTTTTATCTCATTCAATGTGATCTGTAACCATTTCATTTCATTCACAAATGACAATAAAAGCTCATGTTATTAGAAAAGAATTCAGTGCAACACCAACATTAAAAAATGATTAGATTTTAGAGTTGGATTCTGTGGAAAAGATGTTAACAAATACTGTCTTACCTGGTATAGATCTTTTTTTTTTACCACACTCTTTTGGAATATTTTTAACTAACCTGGTTGATGTTGAACAGTCTCAGAGAAGCCAAGACCAAATTGGATTACTGACTTCTTAAAACCATTACCATATTTATGTGTGTATGCTGCAAAAAAATGTAACACCAAAAGACATTCATAAAGTTGCGGATTCGTGTTATGCACAGGAATAAAATTTTTCATTCAAATCATTTCATTCCAGAGTCAGAGAAGGAAAAATTGTTTTAGTTTTTTGTTAAACACTGAGCAGCGATGGAAACAAACAAACCGTGGACAATTGTGTGCTAAACAGGACCAGACAAGCATTTATTCGAAGCTGCACATCTTGCTAATTTATCAATTGGCTTTTGCTGTTGTTTTCAGGGACATGACGTTGGCACTGTTCCTCTGCAGCCACGAACACACCCACAGCTGTGTGTCCCCAAAATAATCTGTTTTCCAACCAGAGGGTACACAGCAAAGGCTAAAAATCCTGAAGTCTGTATGAAATTAAGGGTAGCATTATACAAAAAGATTAAATTCTTTGTTCTTTTTAAGCTCAAAAAATGGGCATCCCATAATGCTCAAAGCACATTATACATGCATAAATATGGCAAATGGTATTTCCACAATAATACTGTTTTACAGATTATTCCATTGCCATCAGTTTTATTTCAGCTATGGGGCACTTCCAACAGGAATATTATTATGTATGTAATGTATACTGCAAGATTAGCCATGTAGTGCAAAACTGACATCAATGTAACCATTCATAAAATAGTGTTTGCATGAACTATTTTTGTTTTTTGTTACCAAACTTTTGAGATTGGAGTTTTTCCACTTTGGTCTTAGTCCCGCTCAGACTCACTGTTTATACATCAGTTCAGTCAAAATAAACAAAATTTCTCCAAGCTGAGGTTATAAAAAGTTATCTACCACAGGTAAGATGTTAACTGCTCATAACCTTTCCACAGAACTCCTCCAAAATCTGAACTGTTAAACTTCCAGGATGCACACTTCATAACTTTTTCTTTGAGAAAGACAGAATATTTGTTGTTTTTTATGAATATATTTTTCATCTTTCAGTTGCTCCTTTATTATGACTCCTAACAGGGATAGTGAAGGTTGATGAGTTTTTGTCATTCCTTTGCACATGCTCAGCTGTATTATCCTCCTATGGTCCTATAACTTATTGCTTCTAGTGCTTCCTCTTTGATCTGCATACTTACTAGCTCCCCTGCAAAAAGTAGTCAAACATTTGCTGTGTAACATCACCCATGTATAAAAGTATTGATTTCCTGTCCACAGTGTTAATTTCTTTTTGATCATATTTTTTTAGAGTGAACAATGTATGGATTTTGCCCCACACATGCCTCTGTTTTTAATCAGCCTTTGCGTTTGACATGATACATTATATTCATTTTATAGAGTGTTTATTTTACACCTTCAGTCGTTTGATCGTCATGCTTTTTTCACATTATGTAAGATAATTGTAACCATGGGAACCAAACAAGCTTTACAACTACGTAAACAAAATGAGATGAGTATTTTTATATAGCTGACACGTGACTAACTATGAATTGCTTTCTTCTCACTTTCACATGACCACATATGTACTAATATGTCTAAACTCACAGTATTTGTGAAAGTAAATTAAACTCTTGCAGGTTGATGCTCCATTTTGTACAATATACATATATGCTGTACAGAAAAAAAGAAATTTTAAAACTACAAAAACTCTTTTAGATATACATTATTTATTTTTACCATTTTGTAATTTAGACACTATACTGTAGCTTCAATATTGCCGGACTTACTGGAAGTGCCTATATTGGTATTATGTATCATACAGTGAATATATTTGAAGATCATAGACAATGTCACAAACTGAACTATGTGGATGTTGTAATGTGAATACATTGAATTACAAAATTACACTTTCTGTGGTGTCTGTGTGGTGGTGTTTTTTTATTTTTATACAGTTTCAATGAATCTTGCATATCTTGGTTAAATAACAGTAAATTCAAAATAAATAACTACAATCTTAACTAATCTTAATAAAGCTTAACATGCCAAAATCACCTACTTATATTAAAAATAAACCTGTTTTTATCAGATAATTCAAATGTTTAAGTTCAGTTTATGCAAGTGTGTCTTTAAATGTAAGCTTGATTTAAGTAATTTGGTCACATTCACTCTAAATCTTAACACACATCAGTGTACATGTCATGTATTTATTAATTATATTTTGACAAAATGTAAATATTACAAACATTTTAATTAAAACACTGTGTCTATTTCTCCACATTTCACTTTGAGACTTAATCCTTGATTTGATGGTAACATACTGTATATTCATTTATCATTAAAGGCCTAGCATTCCTTAAATGAATCACCCACCTCTTTTCATGCATATGCTGAGAAATGAAAGAGTTGTAACCATTTTAATCAAACTTGTAAGTCAGGTTATTCATGATATCAAGTCATGATCTGTTAATGCTTGAAGTGAAGCTACTTTTGTGTCGTCTAAATCCTAATGCCTGCGTCAACCATCTTGAAATGACTTGACTCAAAAAGTGAATCAGTTGCAGATGTATACCTAGAACTCCTCCAAGATGACTTACTGAAAGTTTTATTAAATGTCAGAGTTACGTAACATCATTTTTTGTGGTTGCTACAGCTGCTTAGCTGTGGCAGCCATCTTAAAGGTAATCAATTGTAAATCTGTGCCCAATGATTCCTTTTTGAGAGTTTCATTAAAATCAGTTCAGTTCATAAAATAGTTTGGAAGCACTAAAGTCAAATGAAAAGACACTCTGACACAACATGTTTTCCTCTTTGGTGGCAGGCATGCAGTTTACTGGCAGATGTAATATTTTATATTAGGTAATGGTAATAAACAGAATTTAGAATTTGCTGCTGCACCACTCATGTAAATCCAAGTCCAAGAAAAGAGTAGCTGTCTCAGCTGGAAAGTGTTCCTGTTGGAATCTCTTTATACCAAACAACACTTCCTGTTTCAAACAAAAGTGTTTATATGGTCCCATACAAGTCAATGCATTTGTTTAAGTTTTTTTTTTTTTCTTTTTAACAAATGCATTAAAAATTGTGAAGTATTTGGTAAACATGTAATATATACATATGTACAG
>JARVJO010000002.1:21399980-21415760 GCA_031762555.1 Cynodonichthys magdalenae
CCTATTTATTAATAAAACTCTTAAAACTATTCAGGTGTCTGGCAACTCTGTGAAACTCGTTCCTCCACTCATTACATGGCATGTTCATACGAACCCTTCATATGAACAAAAGTAAGAGAAATTTAAGATAAGAATACGAAAATATTCTTGCATGAGGCCCAGTGTATTTTTGTGCTGGTTCAGGTTTCATTCATTTAAATGAGATGCCATGCATTTAGAGGAAAATCCACCTATGTTTTTGTAAATACCTGTGGTAGGATTAGTTGCTGTGTTGCAGTGTAAAAAACAGAGCAGGTTCAGAAATCTGCGTCCTTCACAGAAAGAAAACAGGAATTTTGGGAAAGGGAGATTTCAATTGAATGTCCAGAGTTTAAAAATTGTTGCATCTGAAAATAAATTGTCATAAATGTGAGCAAAATATACAGTAGCTCTATGCTGTTTGACATTCGGAAAGCTATCACCCTATGACTATGAAACATTTCAACAGACAGTGCTACACATCCAGAGGTTAAGTTGCTTCACAGGATAACTACTGCAGGAAATAATAACATCCTGGGGGATTGGATCAGTCTAACAATGAGAGAGGGGAAAGAAGGTTCAGCACCAAACCTGTAGTCCAGGAGGACCATTATAAAAAGTCATAACATGATAATGAAAACAAAAACAAACAAAAAAAACAATACAATGATGATCAACAAAGTTCAAAACATCTCTTATTGGTTCAGAAATACCAACTTGGACTTAATTCCTCCCTGAAGGAAATGTAATATGTTTCTCTCTCTGTAAGTGCAGCAAGGACACTTACATTCTGAAGCAAAATCAGAGGAAACGCTTACATGTGCTAAATGAATAGGTGTGTTTGTGTCAGTATAAATCTGGTTTGCAATTATGATGTGAAGACGGAACAAATGTTGGTTGTAAATAATGTCTCTGTATGGGTATTTAAGGATCTTTTTTTTTTCTACACAGGTTGCGAGAGATTTAAAGGCCCTGCCAAACTACATTTTAGACAACTTACACCAACATATGAAAATTTTGTCCAACATTAAAATTGTCTATGTTGAAGATAGATTTACAGAAATCTACTGGTAGCCTCATTTAGACACATTTTACATTGGTTATGAGTAATTTATTCACAACAAAATGTTTATAAGTCAGCATAAGTTGTCAAAAACGTAGTGTGACGGGGCCTTTACCTTCTAAGTTATGAACTGTGCCTATCAAACAAGTGTACCACCAGAGGTAATATAGTGTTTTGATATTATTTTAAATTCCAGGTTACAGCAGTGTTTTGTAGAGCCACCTTTTGCAGCAAGTCTTTTAAAAATCTCCAGTGTTTTTAAGTTGGATGGATGCTACTTGTGTATATGGGTATTTACCCATGTACTGTTTCTTATCTGAGGTCAGGCCATGGAAACAAGAAGTCTAGGAGGGCAACCCAACCATCCCTCTCCCTAGTGCCACCTTTTAGCTCCTCTTGTAGGAGCCAAAGGTGTTCCCATATTTAATAAATATTTCCTTCAGCAGGTTCTGTGTCTGCCCTGGGGTCTCATCTCAGAGGGACATGCCTGAAAAACCTTCCGAAGGAAGCGCAGGAGGCATCCTGATTCGATGCCCAAACTACGTCAGTCAACTTTTAGATGCAAACACTGTTTTTCGAGTTCCCCCTGGATGATAGAGCTCCTCACATTATCTCTAAGGCTGAGCCTAGCTACCCCTCAAAGTGGGTTTTTAAGGCGCTTGTATCCAACATCGTGCTCTTTCTGTCATGATTCATACCTTGTGACCAAAGGCGAGGGTTGGAACATAGCCTTTTGGCTCAGCACCATTTTCACTGCGACAGGCTGAAGTAACACCCTCATTATTGCAGACGAGGCCCCAATCCACCGATTCATCTCACGCTTCATTTGACCATCTCTCATAAACAAGACTCCCAGATACTTGAACTCTCCTGCTTAAGGCAACGACTCATCCCAAAACAGACTAAAACAAAATTGAAGTAACAGGTCACTGCCTAGCCCTTAACCACAATCTTCTGTAACACACACATATGCCCTTAGGAAAAGAATAAGAATGCACACTCTAAAGAACATTTGCAAAAAACACACAAAAATGCTAAACAACACTCATTTTGAATTGGTTGTTGTGGAACAGCCCTGGGTAGCTTATGGTAAAAGCACAGCTAAAAAAATATTCATGTTTATTTCTTTCTTTCCATAAACTAAAGACAAAAGACAATTAAAAAGTATTTCTTTATTAAAACTGTACACCTTTTCCTTGTGCCTTGAGTCATATGTCCAAGAACAATACATGAAAATCACCTCAAACAGGGCTATTGTTCTTCCTCACAATACAATATAAACAAAAGGAGCAGAAAAATCAGGATGAGTTGCTATTACTGCAAGAACAACAAGAGTAAAACAAAAGAAAGCAACTCTTTACAAAAAACATTAAAAATATTTATAATTATTTGATTAAATGTAAACACATTGATTGCCATTTGTTTGACATTTAAGGACAAGACATGATATGGTGACATCATCATCATTACCTCAAATATAGTGGAATCGTGTTAAAAAGATGAGTGGTTTTTTTTCATATATAAGTAAGTTAGTAAAGCATCAGTTTTCAGTGTTTGGTTACTTCAGTTTGTGCTGTTTATTCTGTTTCAGAAGACTTTTGCAAATAATTTGGGTTTATAGGAGAATATTGATAATTATAATATATTTTATGACATCCATCACAAAAATCCATGAATGTTTCTTTCAGCAGATGAACAGATGTCCTCAGTGTGCTTTAAAACAGTCAGGAAGAACAGTTATTAACATTTTTTCATTTTCAGTTATTTTGTTTTGACTAATTAGAGACATAAGTTGACTTTATTTGCACAAAACCACATTTTATTTTTGACTTCATCTGAAGAACATCATTTTGAGAATTTGCATCTTTTTATCAGTTAAACTGATCTAATTGATCTCATTGTGTATAAAATCTGTGACATACATTGTATAACAGGCCTAAGAACACAATCAATTTTTGTCATCTGATCTAAACAGAGAGGCTAATTTTACAGATAGTCCACTTTTCTAAGATAATACAACCTTTCACCGAGATAATTTGAGATTTTGGATTGAAATGTCTTAAAGTATCAACACATATTTATCTAGCTATATTGAGCTCATAAAGGCTGCAAGCAAAGATTTTCTTTAGTTGCTGTGTGCCATGATTTAAAAAGGGTAGGTAATTAAAGTTATTTGCTGTGGCTTGTGTAAACTGTCTGTCACACTTCCTATTTCAGCCAGTCAAATCAATGAACTGGAGGAAATTTAAACTCTACACAACGTCAGTTGGGATTAGAGCAAATACACATTTTGACCTAGAAAAAAATATTCCTGTTCTTTGGCCTTCTTTCAAAGAAACACTCTGCAGTTCAAACATCTGGGCGAACCTCTTCAGGAGCTGTTTATTTCTCCCTGCAGCTGCCAGTTTTGAAATTGGGCCAAATCTTCACTGCTTCAGTCACCAAAACGTAGCTAAGAACTTTCTGGAAGGACGTTTTTTTTTTTTGCTTGTTTTTTTTGTAATGCTGATAATAGAAAATATGTAGTGTTTGTTATGAAAGTGGTTGTGCCAGGTCTTAACACCTATGCTTGGCCACAGACACTTCCAAAAATTTGCATTGGAACTCAGACTTCATCTTGCTGTTTGACATCAGCCTACAAATTCCAATCCAATTCTTTGTCATTAATTTAGTTTGAATAGCTTTCAAACACACATTTTGTAGCTTTAATGGGCTGCTTTAAATATTTAGATGTGTTTGTTGTTTATTGGAACTTTAACAATTGCATTTTTAAAAAATCATTCACATGAATTTAATGTACCAGCCAGTCTGTTTCCTGAATTATTTGGACAGCTAAGCTTTCCCAATCACTGTTTGAATGAATGTGTAAAAAAAATCAACATACCTATGGTAGCCAACAGAATAATACATAATTGTCATATATTTCCATGTTTGAACCTGAGTGTATGAAAGCCAGATGGTAAATCGTCCACAACTTATATAGCTCTTTTTAACTCTGTCCACATTCTACAAAGCACTTTACAGAGTTTCTCATTCACCTTTTCATACACACTAATACAGTGCTTTCATTTATATATTTTTACACACTTTATACACCACGTTTTTAATATTTTCACACATACACTGATAAACATATCAGTGGGAAGTATACAGTGTTTACCCAAGAATGCTTCCACAGGTTGCAGAGGTTGGGCGTCGAACCCCCTACCCTCTGATTGTTGATAACTTTTTTTTTTAAGTTGGACGCAGATTAAACTATATTTTGCTCTAACCACTGTGTTGGATGGAAGACAAACTGTGACCTTTAAGTTAAGTCAGCTTTAATTGTAACTGACGTGCAGAGGTAATTTCAGAAGTTTATTTCTGAAAGTTGTAACCATGTCTAAGATTTGAACAGCTGCTCAATTCATGCGTTCATCAAAATGACGATATGATTAGGAATTAAAATAAAACTAGGACAAATAGTTTTCTAGTTTAATGCTGTATTCTTTTTTTCTTGTGAAATTAATTTAGCACTGTATGTATCCATATTTGTGTTAAATGTGTCATCTTTATAGGTCAATTTCTTTGGCCCATCAGCCAATCTGTTGCTGGCTGTGATCCCATCTCAGCTCTCTATCAGATGCGCCCTCCAGGCACTATAACATCCTCGCTCCCTGTTTAAAGCAGGGCCAAGAGGAACCTCGCCTGCATAAATATGCCCATATCATTTTTATCTGCTGTGCTGCAAACCAGACACTGACAGCAGGAGAAGTATTTGATGGAGGTTTTGCAATCACTCTGGTCGCCAACAGCTTAGTGTGAGCTAGATTTAAAGGGCTCTTCAGCTTTCTACCATATGTTAGACAGCAAAGGCGTACATGTCATAAGTTCATTACTGGAATATAAAGTGGAGATGGGGAGTATATTGATATGTATGTGAGGAAAAGCAGTATGAATGTACGCTTTAGAAACAGAATGTAATCATTGACCTGGGGATTTCAATGAAGTACACCCTTGCTAAGCGTGGCTTTACATGCAAATAGAGAATGAAACTCTGCATCTAGACGTAGTATTAAAGAGATAGCTTAGATCAGCAGTTCTCAAACTATTCATAGCAAGTACCATCTTAGGAAATACTATGCTCTCCAAGAAGCATTATGATAGACAATAAAACAATCAGTAGGACAAGCTTACAAAATAATAATCACATAAGACACAAGCAAGAATACTGGCAAAACACCTTACTCTGGTTTAGGATGTGATGGTTCAGTCCATTTGTTGCTGAGAACAGCACCTCACAGACTGCTGCCTTGACTCTTCTTCTGTCTACAACAACTGAATACAAAACGGAGACCAATCGTCTTGCTGATTTACACCATTTGTTGCTAGCAGGTCCTAGAAAGACCTCATTGGTGCTCAGGGGCGGGCTGGGTTTAAAATTCAGCCCGGGAGTTTGGTTTAGAGAGGCCTTTTTTAATGGCATGATGGATGCAAGCAAAAACATGGTTTTAGCACTGATACATTATTTGCAGGATTAAAACACTGTTTTTTTTCAACAATCAACTACAACAAGCAGCTTGCAGCGAGAAACACAAATCTTAATGATAGAACATGTAGACAGAGTTTGCTAACCTGTACTCCTGCTGCTAGGTGTCATCACTGGCCTGTCTGACTTTGGTTCCTCCATCCCAGAAAGGTTCTGTTAATTTGACGCATTTGGCTACACATTGCTCTAACCTATTTATTTTTTCCCTGTTAGCTTTTCTGCTCCACTCATCTCTTTATCCTTACTTTTAGACATGTTTGTTCAAACGTACTGGCCGGTTCGGCCTGGAACTGACCGACCTTTCGGAAATCCTCCCAAACGTCCCTATGGCCACCACGCCCCTGTTGGTGCTGCTTTAGTAGCCAATTTGGAGTCAAGATCTCAATTTCCTTGAATGGCGTATCTTTTTGTTTATATCTGCATTCAAGTTCCTCCTGGGGGATTTCAAGGCATTCCTAAGCCAGAAAGGTTATATGGATCTCCTCTCAGTAGGACATGCCTATAAAATTTCCAGGAGGAGACACTCAGGAAGCATCTTAAACAAATAAATGGACTGTAGTTATATAGCACCTTTCTATCCAACCAGGATACTCAAAATGCTTTACGCTACAATCTGTGCCCTCATTTACCCATTCACACAGTACTCTATTATGTCTCTACAAACCTAGCATGTACAATCATCTGTGGAGACTAATCAGTGCCAATCACATTCATTCACTGATAAAGGCATCAGAGGCATCAGGGTGAAGTGTCTTGCCCAAGGACACAACAACTGAGACAGCTGGAATGGGGGATCAAACCGGCAACTTTCCGGTTCCAGGACGACTCCCCTAACCACTCTGCCACAGCTGCCCCCTGTGATGTCTGAACCACCTCAGCTGACATATTTCTATGCAAGGGGGCAGTTGCTCTACCCCGAGCTACTCCCAGATGCTAGAGTTCCTCAGCCTCAGTCATCCCACAGAGGAAGCTCATTTTATCCACTTGTACCTAGGATTTTGTGCTTTTAATGTTGAGCCATACCTTATGACACAGGTGAACGTTAAAACAGTGTTTTGGCTTAGCTCCTTCACAACAACAAACCAGAGCAATGCCATCATTACAGCAGATGAAGACCTGGTTTGTCATTCTATCATGGCTCAAACAAAACCTCCCAGCTGCTTGAATTCCTCTGCTTTAGGCAGATTCACCCCAATCTAGAGGGAGCATTCCACTTTTTTCCAGCAGAAACCAATGTCCTCAGACTTCATCACAGTAAATTAGCTTATCTGCTTTGAATATAGCTAAGTATACTTTATAAATATAGTTGTATGAACATGTTTCCTGAAGAGCACTACAAGGATCCTGAGTACCAATAGTGTTATGTTTACTACAGTTTGAGAACAACCAGACCAACTACCAGAAATATTATGGGTTGTTCTGGAAATGCTAAAGCCAGCTGCTGCTGCTATTTTATCTTGCAAATAACACATCACTTTATGTATAAAGCAATGTAATACAAAACAGACAGTGATGTAAAGGTTTATAATATGCTGTTTACTATTGATTCACTGGTGTTCACTCGGACCAGCCATTAGTTAATCAAACCAGTCGAATTAAACTTAATTCTCTCAAACACAGTCTGATCAAAGAGCTATATACAAAGGTAAAAGATTAATTGTTCATAGCCCTCCACAGAAGCCCACCTTAAAAGAGCAAAACTATCACTTTAAATTGCATCAACTAAAAAGTCAGTTTTATTTTAATATTTTGCACGGGAAGATTTTCTGAAAGTCTTCAGTTGTATGAATTAATTACTCTTTTTTATTCAGGACAGCATGATCTAAAAATACAAAGCTGGTTGTGTTATAATTTACAAGCTGCAGCCACATTGAGAATACAATCTTTTTTTGTTTGTGTGTTTCTTGACAAACAATAAACAGCATGCATCACTTGCAGTCAAACAAAGGCAGTGAAGTGAAACTTTATTATCTGATAAGGACTACTGTAAACATTGTTTTTGGAAAATGTATATTGTTGTTCCCTGTTATTTATGTGATTATGTTGAAAGCACTGTTGTTAGTCCTTAAAAAAATCAACAGTTTTATTTTAGTTTGAGTAAAAAGCCTTAATAAAACTAATGCTTCAATTCACTTCTAAAAATAATACCTTTTTTACTGTTCATTGTGTTGACTGTCACCGTTTTTCTGCCACCAAACTGTTGAACTCAAATCATCAGATCCAAATTTGCTACTGTTGCTTTTTTTCATCATTTCAAAGAGATGAATGAATAAGAATTAAAAAAAAGCACCACAGAAAAAAGGCAGACCAGGGTTTGATTACATCTGGTTTATATCCGCTAGAATGATGAGAAGCACAGTGTTCTGTTGTGTCTGTGGAATGTGTGTGTGATTGTTGAACTCTAAACAGTACTTCCTGAGCTGTTTCACCGAACAAACAAAGCATCTTTTCTGTTTCTGTCTTTCCATGCGTGACACCCGTCTTTGTTGGGCCTTTACTATTTATTGTCAGATTTTGGTGTGAGGGCTTTCCCTTTTGCAAGCTTCCGAACAATAAGGCCGGCGGTCACTAGAGACTGTGAGGTTGGTGTCAAAGAAAGTGGCAACGTGATAAATGTGAGTCATCTCATAGCTGTCACAGAATCACAAACATTTTACTCAAGGGAGAGCAGAAGAGAAAACCTTTCGCTTACATTGAAAGTGAACACAAAATTTATTATAAATATATGTTTACAGGACAATTCCTACTTCTGTCTCTATTTAGTATACACGTCTCTATTTAGTATACACCTTGTTTAGCCTATTCTGTACATGTATTTGTATCTACATAATTCACCGTGTGTTGCTGCTGTTACAAAAGTCCATGCAATATCTACAGTACAACATAAGGTACATCTATGAAACATATTTTTACTCTCAATAAATAGTAATAAATTATCCACTTTCTTTTTTTGTATATTTTATTGCACATAATATTTTATATTACTGCTTTGGATTAGAATTTTCCCTTTTTCACAAAGCCTTAAACTCAGTTCTAGCTGCTTTGTCTATATTCCTTCAAAGTAATTAGTTCCTTCACTCCACATCTTCCGAAGAAAGACCTTTCATCGGAGCGTTTTTATCCTCAAACGTCACCTTTTTGTTCCTCTTTGGGTCGATCCAGGAGTTGTGAATAATGGCATTATTAGGGGTGGGGTCAGCCTCGATGATCGACACCACTCGCTTCTTCATCTTGCTTTTCAAGACTTTCTGGAACTTCTGCCTCGTAAAGGCATACAGCAGTGGGTGAAAGATAGTCGTTCCATAGGCCATTACCAGAAATCCCAATCTCAACTTGACCATCAGGTCACTAGGGCCCATGCTCAAGATGACAGTGTTGAGGACCGTAATGGGTGTCCAGCACAGCAGGAAAGTTGACACAATCAATAAAGACATCCTGAAAACCCTTTTTTGGCGCTCTCGTCTCTCTCTGTGACGTTTAACCGCCCTGCGGAGGGCGATGATGACAGAGACGGAGGTGCGCATGCCCAGGGTGGGATTGCGGCTGCCACTGCTCTGGGATGCATCCGTGGCCTCTTGTTGTGTTGTCATGGCTGTCATAGATGGACGCTTTTTCCTGCGAACCTTCTTTTTCTGGGAATTGTGGAAACGTGTGCCAATGCGAATGTTGAGTGCCTGCAGAATCTTGGAGTAGGTGATGAGCATCACAACAGCAGTAAAGAAGAAAATGGGAATCTGGGCGAGCAGGTGGTAATAGAGGCCAAGCTCCGTATAATACTGGTTAGTGTGAACCACGTTCTCCACCAATGTCTGGTTCAGCTCAGTGTGGCCATGAGCGAAGAAGCCCACCTCAATAAAGGGTATGAGGAAACTCACAAAAGATAGCACCCAAATGGCAGCTAGTAGGGTCAGAGCGCGGCCCATGGTCAACACTCTGTTCGCTGGTTTGACAGAGATGTCATAGCGATCAAGGGTGATCGCGAGCACATTTGCAGCCGTGGCAACACTAGCAAAAGAGACGCAAGCTTCGTGGAAGCAGCAAACAAGAGCAGTGTCTCCTTCCAGAGAAAGCAGCACCACCACAATAGTTAAAGGGATGCAGCACACACAAACCAGCACATCCAACACATGGAGGTTCATAGTGACAATGTTACTGACAGAACTAATCAGGTTCGACTTCATACAGTAGAGAGCGAGCACAGTGAGGTTGGAGCTCAGCCCCAGCAGGATCTCCAGCATCAGGAAGCCTGTCAGGGAGACCTGAAAACTAATGGGGTAGGAATACGGGCCAGGGGTGTCCGGACTCATGGCGTGGCTGATGGGCTCCGTGTTGTCGGTGACCGTGACGTTGCTCATGGTGGCTTCTTTTTCTGGGCAGGGAAAAATATGCATTATCCTGAAAGTAGGAAGGAGAGAAGAAGAATTCATGAAGTGGAAAAGTAGGTGTTTGTGCATCTCTACAAAGTTGCAATTGAAAGCATTTCATTAAATGATTTCAGATCATTTTAAAAGCAAGGATAATTCTAAACTGAATAAAAAATGTAATATTTTCTTGCTATACGTGGTTTTAATAGTAAATATGGCAGCAGTCTAAAACAAACACCCATACCTGTAACATTTTAGTATGTTGTGTTTTTTAAACATTATTTAGGAACATTATTTCTGAGATTAATTTCACAGGAGTGATGCAGGCAAAAATATTTGCAGTGATAATAACAGCGTTGGCATGATTCAATTCTACACATTACAAGATCTCATGTTATGTTTTAGGGTTGACTCTCAGTATTGCCACGTACGTTAAATTTGTTTCAAATCTCTAAAACTGACGGAGTTATACCCATTTTTGCATTGACCTAGGCCTGATAGCTTGAATTGAACTAACTCTAAAAATAAGTCAGTTATAGATGCACAGCCAATGATTACTTTCTGAAAGTTAAGTGGATCATTGTTTTCAATACTCATCTTGACACAGTGTGGAGCTCAGGATGCATCGATTTTCTTCTACACCGCACCGAGATTTATCTCAGTATTTGCAAAACTGACTAAGATAAAGTCATTTTTGTGTTTGCTAAGGGCAATTGAACGGTAAATGGCCTGAACCTTTTTAGCGCTTTATTAAGTCCATGGACTTCAAAAGACTCAAAAGCCATGGCTTCCATCTTTGTACAAAAGAGTTCTCAATTGTATCAATCAATTTTTTATTGAAATTTGTGTGATATTTTGCAAATAGAAAAACTAGATGGACACACATGCACAACCGATGAAATTGCAATGACAAATATTATTATACATTATTTAGAGAAAAACAAAATATTTTTTCTTTACCTGTCCCTCCAGAACTATCTGAACACCAAGGCTGTGTACTTAGGGCCTGCAGTCCATATTAGATCCACAAACAGGAGCATAACATCCAAAATAGCTGATGAAGAAATGTTTCCTGCTTTTTCCTTATGTCCTCAAAGGCAAGAAACCAAAAAGTTGAGGTTTGCTCAATCAATTTTATAAAATATGTTCATAACCCATCAGAAAACTTCTTCTCAGAGTTGTTTTGTCCAGGGGATTGTGATCACTTGCTGGTTGACTGCAGCTGCATTCTCCTCTTCAGTATTGTTTTATATTTCCAGTGAACAGACAAAACACCAACAAAACAGAGGACAATAAGCTGCTTTTTTACCTCTAATGTACTGAAATGTGTCACATATTGTCTCCTAATCTGGGCTTTTTGGTGTTTGAGAAGATAAGTTGTGTTTGAGACGTGTTTATAAAAAATGATCTCCATCCATTAGCACGTACTCCAAAAGACAGAGCTGTCTTTCAGCCAAGTAGATTCCCCAGTGTCCAGCATGTCCAGAATGTGTTAGGACTGGGTCAGTGTGTCCGGACAGGCCCATGTCCCCCTTCCCCTTGGAGACTTAATAGAAAAGGCTTTCACTCCCCACCTTTCCCATCAGTCTCCATTCAACTGGCTTCAGCCTACATGGACTTGTAAATCAAGCACGGGTCTCCAGTCTGTCACCGTTTCCTAAATCACTGGCATGAGCTCAGGTGTGTCCAACCACCATGACATTCGTAATCAGCGGTACGTGCCAGGAGATTGGCTTGATTCAGCAGTTTGTAGGAAGGTCGACAGGTAGTCGCTTCGTAAAGGCCACGAGCCTTCCTCCTAGATTAGCAGAAAGCCAAGAGAATATTTCAACTTCAGGAAGCAGGAGCTGTTTACAATATTTTCTGTAGCGACTTCAGCTTCACATTTTTGGATTAATGCCACCTGGAAACAAAAAAGAAAAAAAAAAGGGAGGGTAGAGAGAGTGAGACGGGGAGTGAGAAAGAGCAGAGGGAGTATGAGAGGGAAGTGTGGGGGTTGAATATAAACATATTCTCAGCAAAAAGACAACAAGGAAATTCTCATTAACATAAAAATCAGCCTCTGATGTCTTACCGTGTTCATGCTCTGCTCCTCATGCACTTTACATCGTTGCTGCTACATTAACATAACACTTCTGAAGGGGCTTGCACAAAGGCAAACTGTTTTACATATCATCCTCCTGTTTGCAGAATCTTTATTGTCAATTAATCCAAAAAAATACTGTGTTCTTTCTACAGCAACAACACAGATAAACCTGTCATACAATTTTTATGACTCAATTTAAGCTTTAGTGCAGCTCGGTTCCTCTGGGAACTTGTTAGAAAGACGTGGTTACTTCCTTGTGTGTCATGTGACCCAACATATTCTCTCCAAAGAAACATCTTGGCCTTTTTTTTCAAGGTTGTTTTAGTGCAACGTCGCTCTTTAAGCTAACTTTGTTTTTTAAATTCACAGCAGAAATGAGTCGTAAATGGGAATGTGCATGTCAGAGAAGTGAGTAGAACTGAAGTTCTCGCATCACAGAGTCTGACAACTGTATGCCATAAATGAGCTAATACACACTTGATAATGTACAAACAGACTGACATGGACTGAAGTCCTTAGAGGGAAATAATTGTAGCTGATACTCTAATTTATAGAGACAGGATGTTTTAGTAGCAGGTTTCTAGTGGACGTGTTTGTAGAAAAATATTGATTCAAAAGGTATTTCTGTTGAAAGTAATGTGCATTTTTCATAGCAGAGATGATTAGTTTAAAGTTTTCTTGTCTGTCATATGCGCATTGTTTACATAAATAAAACCAGTGAGTGACCCACCAAAATACAGCAGAACTCACCATGCGGAGTAAACACAGATGCTCCAGAGCTGGTCCAGCCATCCCACAGTCTCCTTTTCCATCCACGGTTGCAACAGTTTTGGCGGATTTATAATGCAAACTGCTCCTTTTGTTTTTCCTCCCTCTTCTGAAAGGGTTCCAATAAATGCAACTGAATCTTGATGAACTTATAAAAATCACTTGGTCTCCTCTTCACAGTCAGAAGAAGTCCTAAAACAGTAGTCCTACATGGATGCTGAGGGAATTGTTCTTTTATGTCCTCTTTCTTTCTCTTCTTCATCTATAAAAAACTTCATGTAATTAATCTTAATTCATCCAACTCTGGTTACGCTGCCTTCCTGCCTAACTGACTGGATAGAAGTGTAACCCATCACACTCTTGGTATCTCTCGATCTCCCACTCTGCTCTCCTCCTCCTCCTTCGCTCCCTCATTGCCCCCTCTCTCTCTCTTTCTCACTCTCTCTCTCTTACTGCGGAGGTTTGCAGTGCTCCCCCAGTCCTGATTGGTCTGCAGTAATAGGCTTAACCCTTCTCTCTTCAGCAAGGGGAGGTATTTCCTTTAGTTCTGCTTCTGTCCTCTCTTTCTAACTGTATGAAGCTGTAGTGATTTGATAAATACAAAGCCTTCTACTATGCCTCTGCACAGGGGTGCCTAACGTAACAACCTGCTGCAGAAACAAAAAAAATGCAGACAGAGTTTTCAGGGGAGAAAACAAGAAAAATGCAGCGATGATTTATTAATTAGCTCAGCCACAACATAATGATCAAGTAATGTGTTTCTGCACCATGAAGGAGATGATTAAGATGGAAAGCCAGCAGAGTGAAGCAACATTTTTTTCTATTGATTTTCTTGTGCTTATATAAGTCTTAATATGGGCGTGCGAGTGAGAGACAACAAGACTGTCAGAGCAGAGATAAATCCTTGCTGCTGTGAGTGGGAGAAATGCAGGAAGGAACAGAATCAGAAAAGGAGGAGCAGAGCGCTGCGGTTCTGAGTGATAGTTTCAATTAAAATACTCTATCAGATCAGTTAGAGGTTGACCACCTTCTGTACCTTTGTCAGGTGAAACCACTGCCAAAAGGGGGCTGTCCTGATGCCCAACAACCTTCAGCAAAGACAAAAAGGGGAGCTGTCGCTCTGCAGGAACACCTGCACACCTGCTTATTTGTGCAATTATCCAACCAGCCAATCATGTGGCAACAGTACAATGCACAAAATCAAGCAGATAGACTTTAACTGTGATATGACGTAGGTAGCAGATTGGCTAGTCTAAGTATTTCTATCCTCTTACAACAGCCTGTAGAATTTATTTAGGAAAGAAGGGAGAAAATAATCCAGTGAGCTGTAGTTCGGCTGGCAAAAATGCTTCGATCATGAGAGAAGAATGACTAGTTTGACTTGGCAGAAGATTTATGATAACTCTGTCTTTGCTGATTTCCAGAAATGCTCGATGTGTCAAACAAAGTGTGTGGATTCCAGCAGTAAAAATATATCTTTATTTCCACACCAGAACAGAACTGTAACCTGCAGTTCCCTGAAACTGAACAGCTGAAGGCTGAAAAAAACATGGTCTGGCTTGATGTACTGATGATTTCATAAATTTATCCTGAGGCATGGTGTCAAAAGCATAAATCCATACAGCAATCAACTTGCTTTTTTACAACAGGTGGTGGAAATTTGGCATGAAAAATGGTTTTGACATTGTTCAGAGCCTGTGTTGCCAACCAGTTAAGACTCTTGGTCTCAAGTAAACATTCTGATAATTCCTTTTAAGAAGTTGACAAAACTATGTTATAAACAATCAATACCTTACCATATTTTTATGAGAAATAAGCTCACAGCGAATCCCAATGGGACCATGAGCCAAAGAAAATTGCTGCCATTTTTAACAGCTCTGGCTTAAAATAAGTTTCAGTTTATGCACTTGTTACTTTATAAAAACTTTACACTACTGTCACTTAATTATTAATTGATTTACAGAAATTGCAATGATGTACTTACCAGTATCTTTATCTTTTTTATTTTGTTATATTCAAAATATAAAAATAAGATAAAGATCCTTTTACTTCTTTACTTTAAAATGTTACACCTTAAATATGACTGAACTCATCATTAAAGAAGTTGTTTCTGTATTCTATAAAAAAATGAAGTAGTGTTACATTTACTTAACCAAGTTAGGTCAACCAAGTTGAGTAATTTACTCATTTTCATGTAAATCGCTAAATTTACTCAATTTGGTTTAGTGGAACCAGCTTGGTTAAGTAAATCTCTTCATTTCTTAGAATGCGTGTAAAAGTACTTTTTCTTTTACTTTCCTGATTGTTTTGAGCAGTTTTATGACTTTTAGTTAAGTAATTTTCATGGTAAATGAACTGAACTTACATAGAGTTTTATCAAGCCCACTTGGACCCCAAAGCGCTTTACATTTACAGACATTCACCCATTCATACACACATTCACACACTGATGATGGTAAGCTACATTGTAGCCACAGCTGTCTTGGGGCGCACTGGGTGGAGCTGCCATGCACCAGCGCCACAGGACCCTCTGACCCCCATTAGATGGCAAGGTGGGTGAAGTATCTTGCCAAAGGTCACAAAAACTGAGACAGCTGGAACGGGGAATTGGGTCAGAGTGACCATTTTTTTACTTTTATTTATTTCTTTCAAGTGCTTTATATAATGTTATATATATGCCATAACTTTTACATCAGACGTAGAACGTAACTCATTCTTGTTTACAGACAGAAAGAACATTGATAACACAGAGACCAACTCTGTCTGTTTTAAACTTACTGCTGCAATGATTAGAAAGTATAAAATACAATACTGCATCAACCATTCAGTTAATCAATTACATATATTATATATATTATATAATATTTTATATATATATATATAAAAAAAAAAAATTCCCTTCTCACCCACCGCGGGTGGTCTCTCTCTCTCAGCTCGGGTCCTCTACCAGAGG
>JARVJO010000002.1:21460647-21478538 GCA_031762555.1 Cynodonichthys magdalenae
AGAATCAATGATAATCATAACAGCACAACTATAAAAATAATAAAAAATAATTTTTAATGCAGGTAGCCTATGACTTTTTTAACGGGGGGCGTTAGGGGTCTTCAATTATGGCTAGGGGGGCGCTGGCCCTAAAAAGGTTGAGAACCACTGCCCTAGACATTGCTAACAGTTGCTAACAGACAGACAGTGGAGTTTTCCAGGTCTGCTCAGACCTATTTCAACTTTTTTCAGCTGATCTTGTCAGGCGGTGTGCTCAGGGGTGTACGACTCATGAGGCGGGGGGCCAGGAACTCAAAAATAGTAAAGGTTTTTCAAGCAGAGGTAGCTCAAGAGCGCTGGAGGAAAAACTAAATCTTTGGCTAGAAAAACACGAAGGCTTGATTTGATTACAAAACTTGAGACTTGAAAACATCAGAAAACTTCTGCAGGACAATAGTACTCACAAGACCTTAGACAAGACGAGATGCCTCTTGTTGGGTGGGTGCCATGCATTGCCATGCACCCACAACCACAAACATACAAGACAGGACTTAATTACACAGAGGGCTGATTGGGAGAAGTGGAAACACCTGAGAACATGAGGGTAACACAATCACACAAACAGACCACACCTGAGACAGACAGAGGCTGACAGACAAAAACTCAAAACAAAACCCCACAAGGAACAAAATTAAATAGAAAAAAAACCCTACTATGACAGATCTCATGGTGCAATTAACATTTCCTTAAACCTTTGCTTGATCTGTAGCATGACTACAGCCAAACTACCCTGTTGCCTTCTCTGGCTTATATCTCAAAAACTACCAAATGGTTTTATATAAAACGTTTAGAAAATGTTTATTACACTTTCAGGAACAGAGAACACTTGATGAAAAATTTCAGAGCATGGGCGTGTGCGTGGCTCCTAGCACTATAGGTGGGGACAGGTGCGGGGAGCTCCTTGGATATTTACTCTTTGGATGTTTAAAAAACTTTTTTTGAACAAAACTTATGACCCCAATTTAGCTCCATACTGTTGCTATTGTCTCAGAAAGATAGCATAAAGACAAGAGCCAACAGCAAAGTCTGCACTCTATTCAGAAATGCTTAAATGTAAACTTCAGTGTTTAACTTCCACATTTAAGATTCAACATTCACATTTAGATTTAGGATTTAATATGTACATATTTTGCTTTTGGCGCCCCATACATTTCATTAGTTTGACTGCCTCCATTTTAGTCTGGTAATATTTTGATGTTTTCTCACAATCGTGACATAATAGATAATGGATAAACAAGCTGTGATGAGAACAGAAGACATAAAAGTCGTATCTGTTATCAGATATATTAAATGCATTTGAGCACCATAGGATTCTCCACACAGACTGCCCACCCACTCACACAAGGCTCATGCTGATTTCTGTGTGGTGGTAAATTGGTGGCAGGCCAACAACAGAGTGAGGGGAGCATTGTTTATTGTACCTCATGTAAAGAAAAATAACAAAAATAAAAATAATGACAGACTGATATGTTGTGTTTCGGTCTATATTTTGAACATAATGTTTTGTCTAATTTCAGAAAAAAACAGACATTTGAGTTTAATTATATCTAAAATCACAGGTGGCGATTGAAAGCTTACATAAGCACATGATGAATGTGAAAACCACTGAGATTTTTGGCTTTACAGTTTTGTTTGTTTTTTCTTTCTGCCAGAATCAAAATAAAGAACTCATAGACATGCTATGTGGTCTTGAGTCTTGTCACAAGATCAAACACTTGCTATGTACCTGTTACATACTGTTTTTCTTGGTTGTTTTTCTGGTTCCAGTTATTTGTTGATTGGCAAGCACCTATGATTTGTGGGTTGAGGCAATAAAGGCAGGTTCTTTGTTCAACTCTATTTTGCTATCAAAAATAAGATGCAATGACGTATCTCTGGGATGTCTTCATTAGATAGAGAAAAACTCTTATATAGAGTAAAAGTGTGATATTGGGTCATGTCCTTTCAGTGACAAAACTGTTATCTTGTCTTTTTGTCTAATAGATGTTGTTTAAAAGGCCTTCTCTTATTACAGTAGAGACAAACTCTATTGCCTGAAACATCCTGGTTTATCCTAAGGATTTTTCTGCTCAACATTTCTTTTGTAAAATATTAATAAAAATCAACAAGCTGGGTCTTCTGTTTCCTTTGCTATTTCTGCCACAATAAAAGGGGGCAGTTGTGGGATTTGAACCCACATCATTGAAATAATTCGATCACAGCATGACCTAACATCAAACTGTGAACAAACACACTATCATGACAATTCTCTTTAACCTAATGTCTCAGAAGATTTACCATCTAATCTTGAGGGCCCAGCATACTTGATTCAAAGCCGAACAGTCGATTCCTGGTCACATGGTTGCGACTCGCGAGACATTAGTTTTCACACCCACACTTTTTAGTTTTCAAAAGACACACAGTGCAGAGCTTCTGGGGAACCCCTCCCAATGCTGCACGTCACAGCACAAGTTTCTTCCCTCTGGAGTCTCCACTCCCATATCCACTGTTTAGCCACAAATCACATTTGTGCCACATTTTTCAGCAGACAGGTTTGTCTCAGGTGTTCCATTCACATGTAAATACCTTATGTGTCCGGAAGAGTCATGTAGATCGATGTACTTTTTGACTGCCACGGACAACTGCTCCTCAAAACTATCCATGTTGTTTGGACGCACAACAGCCGGCATTGAGACGCAGTGTTCGTGGCTTCAGATTGAATATGCAGGGCCCTTAAACTTCTCTTACTTTCTTACATTAAGTAGCAGCAGCTCCTGTTTTAAATACAGTACTCATTCTTATCCCTTTTAACTCTTTTGGTTTGAAAAATATATATTAGGGATATAAACTTCAAAAGTGAGCTTGGTGTTTGAGCCAGTCAAAACAGTTTACCTAACAGCAGCATTTTGACTGGATGTTTGATCACTCTTCTAATCAAAACAATGATTTCTCTTCACTGTAATTTCATTTACCTAATGTAATCTACCAGTTCTTCTGGCAGCAGTCCAACCCTATGTGTAGCAGTCGGCTTTGTTGTTGGGTTTGGATGTCTTCATATTCAATTCTCTTAACATTGTCAATGTAGTTGCGGATAAATAACTCAAGTTATAATAAAACATCATGCCCAAAGTTTTTTTTTTTGTGATTTCCTAAAATCTTTAATAAAGCCCAAGGGTTTCAAAGTTGGAGCAGAGTCTTCCTTTTTGCACAACAACCTTTTAATTGATTGTGCTGTAAACTTGACTGTAAGCTAGCATTGATGTTTCACGTCATAGTCTATCAGCAATGTTTTGCCTATTCAAATGGTGAAAATGAACAGTTTTACCAAGTTTCAACTTAGTCATCAAGTGTGTCATGATTTTTTTTTTTTTTACTTCCTTGCCTCTGGAGGTAGTCTGCATTTGAGTCCTTCACGTCATACAATTGCATAACAGTGTGGGAGATGATGCATACTGATTAAAAACACTGGTATATTTTGGAAACATTGCTGAATAATGCAAACAGATTGATATTGTATACACTAATATTTATATGATGGAAGATTTATTAATTTTAAGATGCTTTAAAGTTCAATATAAAATATTTTAAATAAGAACGAACACTTCCAATCACAATAACACATCCTGACTGAGACTTTTCATTTTATTTATTGATTGATTAAACAGGGAGGACATCTTGACCCCCAAACTCTGCTGCTGCACTTCAGCTGCAACAGCAATACATGCTAGATAATTATTGCAGAGCCAATTAGCATGTCAATACTAAATTAGCTTGTTAATTACAAAAGATACTTCTGAACCATATCAGCTCTTTTTTTCTGTTGCTTATTATACTAATTATATTATACACACATCACATCATTTTTTTGTGTGAATAAAACAACCTCAATTGAAATGACCTCTGTATCATTTTGGGCTCAAACACAGAAGCCTTTGTCATAACAGTGAATAATTTGCTGTCCCAGGGCTCAATAGTCAAGGTTATTCCAGTTCAAAATGATGAGTTTAGTGTCAACATGAAAAAACTAAGTGTTTTAGGATTTAATTATAATGTATGCAAACTTTTTTCTTTTACTTCTTTTGGTTGTTTCCTTTTCAGGGGTCGCCAAAGCGAATCGTGGTCCTCCATCTCACTCTGTCCTCTGTCCTCACTCCAACTACCCTGTCCTCCATAACTGCACCCATAGATCTCCTTTTTGTCTTGTTCTAGGCAGCTGCAGCTTTATCATCTTTTCACCAATACTCCGTGTCCCTCTTCTGCGTATCAAAACCACATCAGTCTGATATTAAAAAGTTCTAATGACCCAATGAAGTTTAAGAGAATGTAAGTTTAATAGAAAAAAAAATAAAAATGTTAAAAAGCAAAACAAATGGACTACTATTATAAAGCTGAAAGAACAGAAGTCCATTTTTGTTATTTAACCAGTTTTTTTTGTTTTGTTTTAATTTTTGATTTATCATGACCTGGATGACTGAGAATTCTTCAACCAGCGGCTGTGGCCCTGGCACCTTCTGGCAGCCTGTGGCACTTCCAGTGGCAGCTGCATCTGCCACGAATTGGGAGCCTGCTGTAACTCAGAAAATATTCCAGTTATGTGACAAAATGGGTAAAAATCATTTGCATTATGCCAAGTTTCTTAAATATGAAGATGTTTTCTGTTACTTGGGCGGCTGTGGCTGAGTGGTTTGGGCAGTCGTCCTTTAGTGAGAGAGTTGTTGGTTCGACTCTATGCTACTGTCAAAGTGTCCTTGGGCAAGACGCTGAACCCACACTGCCTCTGGTGTGTGTCTCATCAGTGTATGAATGTGATTTATAGAGACATAGCAGAGTGCTGTATGAATCAGTAAATGAGGACACAGATTGTAGTGTAAAGCACTTTGACTATCCTGGTTGGAAAGAAAGATGCTATAAAACTACAGTCCATTTAGCATTTGCATTTTTGTAGTTGAAGGATATGCATGTCACAGGCACTTTAAATTAGATAGTTTGCAACTAGGACTGCGACAGAATTGCAAAAATCAAATTGAGATGTTCTATCCTAAAAAACTTGAATTTGTGTTGGATTGGGATCTCTCTACTTTTAAGAGCAGAAAACAATTAGTTCTATGAAAGGATAAGTGGGGAAATCAGAATTCTTACCAGAGCATGCAGCACTCCCCTTCGGTCTCTGAGTGCCTCGTATTTCATGCCGTTAGGGTCTGTTTATTTATTTATTTATTTTTTTGTTTATCACATAGATTCACCAACCACATATACATACTGTATTTGTAATTGCAACTTTATGAGTGAACAGAGTTTTTTTTTTTTGATAAATCACTTTCTTTTAATAGCAGTATTCCATTAAAGGTGGGAATATTATTTATTGCTCAAATGGCTCATTTTAGAAGAAGGAAATGTGATCTACGTTATAAGATACAATTAGTTTTTTATCATTTTTAGTTTGTTTTCTTTTTCATTTGTTTTAATTGCTGCCACATCAGCTTTTTGTTTCATTTTAATAAAAGTTGCATTGAATTTTCTCATCCTTGTCATGTCTGCAGTCTTGGGTCCTATCTCCTGCACCTGTGAAAACATTTCTTTTTGCTTTTACTTGGCATTAATATAACTGGTAAGTTGCTGACATGAACATGTCATTGTTTTTTGTCTGCGATTTGATAATCAATAATACTGCATTAAAAAATACCCACCACATTAGCTTTTAAGGTGTCGTGTTTGCTCCATTAACATTAAAGACAGCCTCCTGTCCTTGTACAGTTGATGGATTTCATGGTGTGTTTTTGTCCTTGTACAGTGAATCCTCTCCTTTTTGTGTTCCCCTGTGGCAGCAATTATTCCTCTGTGAGGAGCTAATGGCTTTCTAATTGAGTCTCCACAGGTAGTGTACCTGCTTCTGGAGGTTAAAAAGGGACCGGACAAGGATCTCTACCATGCTTTTTAAAGTTCTCACCCCCACTTCTTTGTTCAGCTCCTACTTTCATTTAACTCTTTTTGTCTGCAGTAAATATGAAAAACATCCTATATGGCCAAATATGCACTCATGTTCACCCAGTGCTTTTATTTTAAAGGCACATTAAAGTATTTAGACGATTACAAGCTCATGTTTGGCTTCCAGGTTACTACACATATTTGTTGTTTAGCTTTACTATATTGTATTTCCTGGACAGTAACAGCATTTTTTACTTGTCATCATATAAACATTGAAAGATACTATATGTACAACTGACCAAATGTGAAATAAATAATACAGAAATACTAATAAAAGCAAAAATGAGAGAGTTTTACATTCTGTTGAGTTGTGCTATTGGCTACTTTTGAACCCTGTGCAGCTCCACCTAGTAGTGGGATGCCATCTATCCGTAGGTAAAATAATCTACATGCAATATGAGAGATGCAATTTATGGTTAATACTGAGTTTAAAGCACGATAAGCTTATTTTAATATGTTAATACATTTTTAAAGCTCTCATGGGCCACATAAAATCCTGTGGTAAACCATATTTGTCCCACAAACCTTCAGTTTTACACATGGTATTTGTTCTATGTGCACGTATTTCAAGGTAAAGCAAGATATTTTGTGTGTGTGTGTGTGTGTGTGTTGTGTATGTGGGTGTACTTGTTTTTGTTACCTATATAGGACCATTTCTGGTATACACGCCTACCTTGTCAAGACCAGTAATCCTAATGGGGACCAAAGACCGGTCCTAATATGGTGGAACTCTATTTTTGGGTTGGGGTTATGTTTAGGACTGAGGTATGAATTGAGTTTAGGTTAGTTTCAGTGTCAGGTGTAACCTGTGAGGTTATCCCTGGGGTTGCTGGTCATGGTTAGGCTGTAGAAATTAATAAATAAATAAAAATAAATAAATGGAAGTCAATGAAAGGTCCTAATAAGGATATAAATACAAGCTTGGCGGGGGGGGGCATCTGAGGGGGGAGAACATTTCATGTAGCAGAATCACATCAGTGTAATATTACGTCCCCCCACATCCTTCTTTTATTCTCCTTGAAGCATCTCATTCCACCACACCCTGCACTCTGTCTAGCCTCTTACCCAGCTTCAATCTTCTTTCCAATATCCCTCTCCAGAGGTCCATTTTCCACTTTCCATTATCATTCCCACTCAGCGCTCTCTTTTTGGAGCCCATGTGTCATTTATGTGTCGGTGTGTGAGTTGCTTTGTCAAAGACCTTTTCTTTTTGACCTGACTATAAGGTACCAGCATCATGGACATCACTCGCATTTGTTTGATATTTTTAACTTCCCACTTTTTCACTAGACAAAATAACAAATTATATTAAAATACTGATCACTTAAGAGTATCAAATATAGTTACATAATTACAATAAAGCTATATTAGCACTTTAAACTGAGCATCATTTTGTAGAGAGCTAATGAGTGCATACCTAGCTGAACATATTCTCTCACTCTAAGCATGCTACCTAAACAAAGAACTATTGATCATTTTGTTCTCCTGACATGTTTCTAGCTTGTATGCATGTGGCTTTCGATGCCTGCTATTACATGATATATTGCTTCAAAACCTCCTTGTTGTGTGCAAGTGCACATCATTGCTTACCCAACAAAAATGTAATTAATGTTTTAGTCACAAATTAATTCCTGTAGCAGAGAAGTGCAATGATGCAGTAGGAAAGCTGTCTGATAGCCAGGCACCAGTATCCATAAAAATAACACTACAGCTTCGGGCAATGCTGACCTTCAACCTTCCTGAGGATAATACATTGCATTATACAGTATTTATTTAGCAGATAACAATGCAAATGTTTTTCAGCAAGGAAAAAAAACACTTTGAGAGGTGATTTATGAAATCAGTCATGTGTTTTATTGTAACTAACTTGATGAACTATTTGTTTTCAATGATGAATTTCTACATCATAAGTATCACAAAGTAAACAAGACTTAAAACAAACTGTTTAAGTGAAACTTTAAACAAAACAACTATAAACAAAATAAATTGATTGTCTGGATCTGTGAAAGGCAGGTGATAATGTAATTGCCTGGGTCTGCGAGGTTCTGTTTTTTTAGCAAAATACGTCATGGACCAGAGGACAGATTTTGTTTGAACTTTCAGAAATCAATCAATGAACATGTGATTAACTTTTGAAGTTAACCCAATCCAAGATGTCTATTACAGCTAATCAACCTCAGCAATCAGTTTACAGCAGGGCTGGACTTGGACCAAAAAACTGCCCTGGCATTTTTTGGTCATGGCGGCCCACAATCATTATTTATACAATTTACAAATGGACACGACATACAAGATATATTTACATGATGTGTTAGTTCACAAGTTAAAGTGCAGCAGCCTGCAAGGAAGAGATGCTAAAAAAAAACAACTGATGCGCTCTTTCACTACTCAGAGGCTACGTTCACACTGCAGGCAAATGCGACCCAAATCCGATTTTTTTGCCCCATGCGACCCATATCTGATTTTTTTATGATCGTCTGAACGTGACAAATCCGATTTTTTTCAAATCCGACCCAGGCCGTTTCAGTATGTGGTACTAAATCGGATACATATCTGATGTTTTCCAAAGCGACTGCGGTGTGAATGCTCAAGTCACATTCCATTTCCCTTTTAAATTTTGGTCTAAGTCAGAAAGTTCAGAAATCCCTCTGGGTATTTGACATAAAGTAATATTGCCCCACCCTCTCCAGTTGACACAAGCAGTCAGCTGTGAATGATGCCCAAAGAAGGTGAACCCCTTGAGCTTTTTACCTCCGTCAGAAAGAAGATAAACTCAGCCAGTAATGTCTCCAGGGAGGAGACTGACAAGAGTTACAAATAAGTATGTACAAAATTAGTCTCTTTGTCATTTCCTGTGCACCGTTAATCATGTTCAGGGTGGCAGGGGGGGCTAAATTTTAATCCAACAGGCAAGGGGTAGGGTACACTGGACAGTCCCAGCACTGAGACATGCACACACACACACACACACACACACACACACCCACACACACACACACACACACAGACACACCTAAGGTCATTTGAGAATATTGCAACAAAGTAATGTGGGAGAAAACCCATAGGAGAATATTAAAACTTCACACTGAAAGGTCTGGGTTAACTAAAATTGGAACTTGGGACTTTTCTCAATACTTTGTTCTTCACGAGTGATGTCACGGCTAAGGTGCCAACAATTGGTCACATCAAACATCATCAGACTATCGCTTTAAAGAGAGAGGGCAACTGGAGCAGTGATAAGTTGTGGTGAATAAAAAGCCACTAAAACCAAAACAAGACCACCCAGGATGCTCATCCATTTTGTACATTAATTTATGCATTGTTTATGTCTCATTTCAGGAGTTTCATGTAGACCACGACCCACAGAAGCCCTTCACAGTCCAAATTGGTTGCATCTGGTTGTCAAATGAGATGGTTTAGCCTTTGGTTGACGTCTGTTTACATGACCACTCACTACTCTGTTCCCGTGGTGTTACATTTTTTTTTATCACATCTTAAAATTCATGTGGCTTTCACTAGTCATGTTCATTGTTTGTGTTCATCGGTATTGTAGTGGTACATAAGTCTGTACAATTTGTATAAGTAAAATAAATTTTAAAAAAAGGTCCAGTGTCAGTACTTGTAATTGCATGTTATTTCACCGTAGCATACATTTAATCAGCTAAGTTGATAAATAACAAATTCTTCAATTCATGATGACTTCCCAAACTTCGAATTTTTATTTTTTCTATAAATATTAATGACAGAGCTATGAGTCCTAGGATGTCATCAACCAAACAGGCTACTCAGATGCAGCTAAGTTGTCAGGGTTTTGTGGGAAGGTGTCCACAAAATTGGACAGCTTATGGAGTGGTGCAGTGATGTGACCAGCTGACAAATACACGCTACATGGGCTGCAGTCCCTAAATTGAGACTCAGACATTGTCTCTTACACACTGAAATGTAAATATTGTTCAGTTTCAGTTATGTCCTGTCCTGAAATGTTGTTCTTTGTTGAGCAGTGCAGTTACTTTAAGGTTATCACAGCTAACTGGCTAAATGACTTGGCACA
The DNA here is from genome assembly GCA_031762555.1 of Cynodonichthys magdalenae. Classification (NCBI taxonomy): domain Eukaryota; kingdom Metazoa; phylum Chordata; class Actinopteri; order Cyprinodontiformes; family Rivulidae; genus Cynodonichthys; species Cynodonichthys magdalenae. Next base: position 21,470,702 of record JARVJO010000002.1, read on the forward strand.
GAGTTACTTGTCTCCCTCTGTAGTTTACATTTGTTTGAAATATATCACGGTCACACATTGTCTTTGCACATGTGGCTGCCTTCATTCACTCCATTTAATACTTAGAGCTGTTAGCAGCTGTTATCCCATTGTGTGATGCTGACAAGCTGAGCCTGAACACCTTTGGGAAGTTTGAATGTATGGAAATTCTTTTCCTCTCTGCACAAGTCTTTGCCCATTATGTTCATTTGATAATTTTTGTTTCTCTTGAAGTGGTTTTGAAATGGAATTCATAGAGACAACTGTATGCTTCTGTTCCTCTTTCCCACTCATTTTGCTCAGAGCGTTGGAGCAGAAAATGGCTGTGTGCTGTGTTGGATTGTTTCTTCGTGCACGCATGTGCGTGGGTGTGCGTACTTGTGCATATTTGGAGTGGGTGTTGCTTAAAAGATATGTTACATTATGTGTATGCAAGTTTTCCTTATGTGGTTCAGGAACCGTATAGTTTATTTATGGGTGGAAGACAATCTAATTAAATGAATAAAATAATCTTGTGCCGTTCAGGTTAAGCAACATTTAAATCTTGCAGACTAAGTCAAACAGGTCTGTTTTTAATGATGTTGCTCAGGATGGAAAAGACAGGGAGATGTGTGTGTGTGTGGTGGAATGTGGTGTATGGAAAAGTAGAGGTGTGTGTGTTTTCAGGTATGTGAAAGTGAAGGAGGAGGGATGTGAATCCATTAATGCAGCATTGCCCTTGTATGTTTCAAAGAGGAGAGGGGACGGAGGTGAGCGCAGCAGCATTAGCATTCAGCTTGTGCTCCTGGAGGAGTCTGCTCTGCCCTCTGTGAAGATGGTTTGCTGCTTTTCAAATTACTGAGCAAATACTTCAGACACTTGGATGTGAACACACACTAACCAGGTGTTTTCCACACAATTGTGGGTTCATTGTGCATTTATAAAGCCCCTTAGCTGGTACTGTAGAAAGTGTGTGCATTAAGTCAATAGTTCAGATCTTCTGAACTGGACTTCTGTATGAACAATTAATATCCTACTTGTTGCAGATCATTATTTGAACTGCCTCAGTTTAGAGAAATAATGATGCTTTGAATTAACAGATGAGCTAATGGCTTGTCAGAGCAGTGGTAAAATCAAAGTTTATTTTAAAACAAATCAAATCCTGTCTTAAAAATTATTCTAAAATTGTTGTTTTAGAAAGCTCTATTCTGATGTTATGTCTGCATTATTTACAAGATCAAATACATAGCAGCTGCAATTGGCTGCAGCACTTCTAGTGCAGCCTAGGGCAGAGGTTTTTAAAGTTTCACAGTTATATTGATTTACTGAAATGTTATTGAAGAGAACTTGAGAGAAGTTTGATTGAAAAGTTGTTTTTGGAAGTGGGGGGGTATGTTTAAAACATGTTTGTTAGGAACATTCTTGCACTAAACAGATGTAATTGAAGAGATTTTAAAACTGCTACAATTCATCAGTAATGAGACATTTCAAACTGGTTAATTTCCTAATAAAATGAAAATAGACAAAGTTATCCCAATATACAAAAACATAAACATCAAATTTCCAACTATAGACTGAAATCTCTGTTACCACAATTATCAAAGGTTTTAGAAAAACTAAATAATAACAGAATGGAAACATTCTTAGAAAAAATTATTTAATTACCAGTAATGGGAGTCAATGTGGTTTCAGAACAAAACAATAAACAACACTAGCCTCACTGGAAGCAATGGAAGAAATAGCCACAGCTGTTAATAATAAAAAAATATGGTGCTGGAGTGTTTGTTGATATTAAAAAAGCTTTTGGAATAATTGTTAAAAGATGTCATTGAAGAAATGAAGAAACTAAAAATATAGTTTGATTGTAAAAGAAAACTCTTTAAATATAAGCAAAACCAAAGTAATGTTGTCTGGAAACTGTGTTGAAATGGTACCTGAAATTCAATTTCTCAGTGTTTTATATGCTTATTTACTTCTTTAACACTTGTTGGATGCATTTTTTTGTAAGAAATTTAGAATAATTTTCTTGATGACTAAGAAGTGATGGGAGTAAGGATGCAGGAGATGGGGTGGGCTAATATAAGTGTATAATTCTGCCCACTTATTTGAGCATATGAATATTATATATTTGTAATATTTCTGTTGTTACATTCAATAAATTAGGACAAAATTAGTATTTTTTTTTTTTTAATAAAAGTGACCAAAAAAAAGTTTAAATTTCTTTACATATTTTGTAACAGTTTGTGGGTTTGCAAAAGGTGTTCTTGGCCAGAATCTAAGCTGTTTTGTGCGTCGTGGCATGAAAAAAAGGAACCCCTGGCCTAGTGCATTTCCAGCAAAAATATTTTCTTTTGTTGACTAAATCACTTTATAATGCAAAACTCGTAACGGCTTAACAGTTGGTAAAATAGCTTTTGTGAAAACGTCTTTGAAACTTTAAAAATAGGAGGTGTTTCAAACAGTAACTATGTTGGTTTCACTCAGACTAGTTGTCAGCTCATCAGTTCAGTCAGAATTAAACAAATTTTTTTTGACAATTTTCAGAGGCCTAGTTATGACATATTAAATAAATACTATTTACAATTTTTCTACAAAACGTCCTAATGTATCTCAGTAATCCAGGTAAAAAATCAAAAAGAAAATAAGTAGGTCCTCTGGACGGTTTCTTCTTTAATAAAACGCTTCGTGTCACCTCCAAGAGACTTCTTCAGTCTGAGAAGTTTCAGTTGAACTCAGCCTTATAAGCACTGCCTCCACATGGAGGACATAGTCAGGTGATGGGGCGCATGACCCTCTATAAGTAATAGAGTTAATCAAGGCACTAATGATTTATTGTTTGGCTGATTGTCCTCCTTTGCATGTGAACAACTTGTTTGTCCACCATTAGGCACACAGAAACATTTCTGAAGCAGTCATTTTCCATCTCCATCGTCTTCCGCTTATCCATAGTCAGGTTGCGGAGGCAACAGGTCCAGGATAGAAACCCAGACATCCTTTTCCCCAGCGACACTTTCCAGCTCGTCCTGGGGGACCCCGAGACATTCCCAGGCCAGAGAGGATACATAGTCCCTCCAGTGAGTTCTGGGTCTTCCCCGGGGCCTCCTACCAGTGGGGCGTGCCTGGAACACCTCTAAAAGGATGCGACCAGGAGGCATCGCAAACAGATGCCCGAACCACCTCAAGTGACTCCTTTCGATGTGGAGGAGCAGTGGCTCTACTCCGAGCTCCCCCCGGATGACGGAGCTCCTCACCCTAAGGCTGAGCCCAGCCACCCTATGAAGGAAGCTCATTTTGGCCATTTGTATCTGGGATCTCGTTATTTCTGTCATGATTTTCTGGCTTATTTTACCTGTAAAAAGGCCAATACTTGTCCTGTGAGTAAACAATTTTGCACCTTTTTCAATAACAACTAAAATTTTCAATATCTGGCTGCTATTTAAAATTTTTCTACATATTAAAATAGTGTATTATTAGTTTTAAATGAATAAAAACCAAAAATGAAATTTGCTTTTTGAGGTTTACTAAAGAGAACATCACAACAAATGTACATAACTAAAGAATTTGGCATCAGAAATATGAAATTTAGACAGTATATAAACTACTTACAGTGAAACTTTTAGATTTTTTTGACGCCTTGCCACCAAGGAGATTTTTGACTACCTCTGTGACCTCTGTCATAGTAATGGACTCGTTTCCCCCCCGAGTCTTCAGACTCTGCCTCCACAAAGGTGGACATGGAAGGTGGATTCAGGAGATCCTCAAAGTGTTTCTTCCACCGCTCAACAATATCCTCAGTCCTGGTCAGCAGTTCCCCACCCAAACCAAGTACAGCCTGAGACAGGGAACGCTTTCCTTTTCTGAGTCGTCGAACGGAACCTCCTTTAGGCCAATCAAAAGTCCTTCCCCATGGCCTCCCCGAATTCCTCCCACGCCCGAGTTTTTGCATCTGCAACCACAGAAGCTGCAACCCTCTTTGCCACCCTGTATCTGTCAGCTGCTTCAGGAGTCCTCCAGGAAAACCAAGTCCAGAAAGCCTCCTTCTTCAGCCTGACAGCCTCCATCACCACTGGTGTCCACCTGGAAGCCGCATTTGCAATGGACTTGAACATGGCCCATTCGCATTCCATGTTCTTGACCTCCCCCAGGACATGTGAAAAACTCTACTGGAGGTGGGGGTTGAAGATTGCATGGACAGGGGGCTCTGCCAAACGTTCCCAGTTCACCCTCACTATACGTTTGGGTTTACCAGTAGCGGTGCAACGATACAGAAAATTCACGATTCGGTTCGATACTTTAGTCTCACGGTTCGATATTTTTTCGATACAAAAAAGAGCAATTTCCATGCCCTTCTTAACTTGTAATTTATTGGAATTAAGTTTGAACATTTGTTTAACCTCAAAAGTACAGTTTTTAAATTAAATGTGGCTGAAACAGCAAGTTCCTCAGTGGATCAGCACTCAACAATGCAGCCTAGGTGGAGCAGTCGAACACAGATCCACTGATCCTTCAACACAGAGCATCCTCAGAAGACAAGTTGATAAAATAAATTTTAAAATCTGTATTGTTCGATAAAAGAGTGCATTGAACCTAAAGTGCTGTATTGAACGGTTCGATACGGGTACATGTATTGTTGCACCCCTATTTACCAGGTCTGGCCGGCAGCCTCCCCTGCCACCGCATCCAACTCACCACGAGGTGGTGATCAGTTGACAGCTCTGCCCCTCTCTTCACCCGAGTGTCCAAGACAGCTCCGCAGGTCTGACGACATGATTACAAAATCGATCATCGACCTTTGGCCTAAGGTGGTCTGGTATCAAGTGCACTTATGGACCACCCTAGGCTCAAACATGGTGTTCGTTATGGATAACCCGTGCTTAGCACAGAAGTCCAATAACAGAACACCGTTCGAGTTCAAATTAGGGAGGCATTGAAGTCACCCAGCAGAACAAGGGAGTGTCCAGATGGCACCCTTCCAGGACACCATCCAAGGATTACAAAAAGGCCGGGTAATCTGAACTAATGCTTGATGCATAAGCACAAACAACAGTCTGAACCTTACTTCCTGCAGCATAGAGGCAACCCTCTCGCCCACCAGAGTGAACTCCAACAACAAGGCACACATCCGGGGGCTTGTGAGTATCTCCCTGGGCAACTCCAGAGTAGGAGAGAGTCCAGCCCTTCTCCAGCAGTTGGGTTCCAGAGCTCAATCTGTGAGTTAAGGTGAGCCCAACTATATCTAGCTGGTAACGCCCAGTCTTACCCACAAGCTCCGGCTCCTTACCCACGAGTGAGGTTATGTTCCATGTCTCTAGAGCCAGTCTTTGCCACCAGGAATCAGCACGGCCAGGAACATTCCTTTGCTTGCCGCCCGGCATGCATCCCACCTGACCTTGATGGCCCTCCCCGCGAGTGGTGGGTCCACGTATGGCCTCCTGTAGTCCTTTCAACCCACCAGGTTTCCTGATGTGGTTGGTGTTTTGTCATCAAGGTTCTAAATTGCTCTTTTACTGACTCCTCCCCCGAGGCCTGTTTGCCATGGGAGACCCTACCAGGGGCTAATGCCCCAGACAACATAGCCCCCGGAATCACGGGGGTACTCAAACCCCTCCACCACGTTAAGGTGGCGATTCTGCAGAGGGGCAGTCATTTTTTATTATTTTTTGGTTGTTTTTGTTTCTATAAATATTGTTGCAGCACCATTTTTAGAAATGTCTTCATCCACACAAAAGCACTGAAATCCAAACTATAGCAACAATAACAGACCTCTGTGTGGTAAAGTGACCACTAAAAAACACCCACCAAAATCTGGGATCATGAGGTGTTTTGGCTGGGGTGATATGTCAAGGTTGTTTTCACTCTCACTCCTGGCTTTAAGATAATATTGTTTTGGATCTCCTACAATTCCATTCCCATTTAAAGGCAAGTCGGAATCCATTAGAAAAAAATTTATTTTGACATCCTTTTTTATTGGCCTCATTTCAGTTTGACTTTACAACACATCCCATGTTTAATGCCTGATCCTTTTAGGTTGTGGTTTGTATTGGTGAAGACAGCAGGATCTGCTGTGTTACTGACATACAGAACAAGATATGCTGCCGGCCTGACTCTGCAACTTTCTGACATTTATGTTGCTGTGTTGCATAAAACTTTGAAATATGAGTCCTGTCCAAAGAGTAAACTCTGTTACAACTTATGTTTGTCCAGATTTTGGTTCAGAGCAGCACCACCTGTCTTCAAACTGCACATTCAGGCGACCCAGTTTGCACAGGTTTCTCTTCACCTGTGACACAGATCTAAATGTGAGTAGTAAGTGAATTGTTTCTTGAGTTGAAACTAGGACATGTTTGGTTAAAACTGTAAAAAAAGTTTTAGCTAATCAATAAAAACAAAGTGAGGTTCAAACAATATTTGGAACAATCTTTTAACGAAACGTAAAGAATTACAAAAAAAAAACTTTACATTTATTGTGCTAAATTTTGGTGAGTAAGCTGTCCCCATCACATCCTCTACAGTGTGGTAAGTGATATGCATACATTCAAATAATGCTAGTTGTTAATTTTAGAGTGAAAAACAATATAAAGGAAAACTGACAATGAATTGTTTAAGTTGGATCCTGAGCATTGTGGTGTTCAGTGGCTCATAGTTCGACAACTCTCAGAATTATCGTTTCAGAAGAAAGACATTTTTAATGCCTGAAGTGGTTGTTTTGTTCAAAAAGGTTTTTTTTAATCCATACAGCTGAGTTGAGCAGACAAATCGATTCTTACATTTCCCCTCCAGTGCTTGTCATTGTATTCATGTTCCCTCTTCACTGGGCTAAGGAATTGTATGTTTGTGCAGTTATTTCTGCCTCTGCTTCAGGTCACTTTTCAAGCTGAACCTGAAAGTAACAGCTCTTCTCTTCCTAACATGAATCAGAAAGTACGAACAATTTTTTTTCTCACTTACTTGTCTCGCCAAAAAGTGTTTTATTTTTTATTTTTAATTAACTATTGTTCATAAATGCTGATCATTACAATGAAGTTATTGTCTATTAGATATACCCTACTTTTTAAATTATAGCAGTGGCAGCTGGTCAATAGAGGGCGCTAGTGCGCCGCCCCACCACTATTTTTAGAACACAAAAAATATAAAAAATAAAATAACAAAATAAAATGTTTAGTAGAAATATCTATATTTGTTTTAGATATGTAAGATACATTTTAACAGTTATTAATGGATAAACTTTCATTTTATTCATGAGCGTTGTCGTGTTTAGTCACTTAAGGTTCACGCCAAGTTGCAGAAATCTTTACCACTGAAGCCTAATGTTAACTCCTGGGCATGCGCAGTAGGTCCTCAATGCAAAAGAATAGGGATTTGCATACCGGAAGTGGGTCAATGTTTGTTCAGTACAGCCGGACTTGCCAACCAGTAAGGTAATCAAGGAGCTAACAGCTCAACTAAGTCTCTTAAAACAAACCCTTTTTGTTGAGAACACACCAGGAGAAGCTTAAAGTAAAATAACTTGGACCTGATCAGATGGACATGAAGAGCAACAGACCAAAGAAGAGGGAATGTTTACATTCGATAAATTCCTGGACCTGGATTAGCAACAAGGCTAAGCTAACTGCTAGTAACGAGGCTAATGCTACATTTAGCTTTACTGCCTTATTTTTAGGCAACAGGATCTGATCCAGCATGGATTAAAATAGGTAACAGAAAAGCTAAAAGACTTTTGATATACAACTGCTAAAAAAATTAATAGAACACTCAAATTAAAAAAAACATCATAGATCTGAATGAATATTCTTATTGAATACTTTGTTCTAAACAAAGTTGAATGTGCTGACAGCAGGTG
>JARVJO010000002.1:21485429-21509180 GCA_031762555.1 Cynodonichthys magdalenae
CATTCACGGACTATTTTTGCATTATTTTGGGACCACTTGTGTTTCTGCCTGGGCAAATAATAATGTTTTCCACAACAGGTACGAGTTAAACTATAAGGACAGAGGTAAGTTGGGGTTTTTTGTCAGAGGCAGCACAGAGTGACAGATCCTGGCACCACCAGGTGCAATAGTAGAGCCAGATGGTGGCCGATGGTGGCCTTAGCCACCATAAATTAAATTTTCTGTCATCCCACCATTCATACCAATAATTTGAGGAAACCATACTTTTAAGCAATATAAAGACTAGAAATCCTCAAATGATCAGGGTGGACAGTATAGTTTCACACATACAGTATATATGGAGGCAGCCATCTTGGATTTTACTTGTGACAACCCAATTTTCAATAGTGAGCTTTCTAAAGCCAGGTTTATAGTTGATGCGTTGACAGTGATACAATAGCACTGCCCCTGCATATTGGTCCAGTGCACCAAATTTTATCAACTCTGCACTGGCTGCACTCCATTCAAATACTGTATTTGTTTGTCAAGCATTTGTTCTCCTTTTTACATTTCACACAAGTTCTGAAGTGTACTGCCACATGTCCTTTGGAGAATACAGAACCAATGTAAGCATCAAGCCTACACCATTTACGAGGGTGCACTTTGTGCCCAGGGGCCTCTGAAATGATAATCTGGCCCTGAAGTTAACACTCAGAAAAGTGATGATAGTAGAACCAGCAGCATCTCAATGGTCTCTGTCAGATGTAGGAGACCACATGTTAGACTGTTTTTTTGACTGAGCAACAGATCCCCTGGTATTTACTTCACACGTTTTACATTTTCCTCATGTACTGAAGCTGTTAGAGGAAAAAAGAAACTGGGATACTCTCTTGACACGCTGTGCTCTAGAAATACCAGCAGGTGATAACTAGCTGGGGTTTTGTAGCAGGTGTCCTGTCACCTTCAGCATTATGTACAGTATGTATCATATCTGTAGGTGGAGGTGGTAATTAACTGCTATTTTGCCATTTTTAGAAGGTTGCCATGACACTTCTCCCAGTTTCTCTTTTTTTCTTGATACCTGCCACCTACCTGTCTTTTCCTTTTACCCTCTAGCAATGTGCTTTTGCATTTTTTCTTTTTTTTTTTTTGGCTTTCTCACTCTTATTTTCACTAGCTCTAAGGTTGTTACATTTTCAGTTCTGTTGCCTATCAAACTTATTCTTTTTATAGTTATTTAAAAATAACCCATCAAAGTTTCCATGAAACATTAAATCCATTGTTTTACCTTTTTTATTGTGCAAGCAGCATGTGAACATGGCTGCCACACCTATAGATAATATTACTGAGCTGATATTTGATGATACTTGTTTTGCTGGAATATTCAGCTCTGGGTTTGTATGGAACTATTTTTAAACTGTGATTGTTATATCTGATCATAGTATTGGCCCCGGTGGATTTCTGAATTTCCAAGTGCATCTTTAGTTAAAAATAATAAACATAGAGGGCTTCCTAAAATATAATTCACAACTGACAAGAAATTGTCTCACGTTTCTCACAGACGAGTAACAATTTGAAAAAGAGAACATGATGAAGCATGACTCAGTATTTTTCTTTACATTCGTTCTGTATCTGTTTGGTGTATTTGATTAATATGATGTTGATGGTATTGACAAAGTGACAATGCCATCTATCATGCATGGTGAGATCAAGTTGCTGATTCTGAATTGTGGTCAGTGGACTGCAGGAAACTAAAACTGCGCCAGAGTCTCAACTATCATTCAGCCATGAAACACTCTTCTACAGTACCTGTTGTTGTACACAATTATTATAGTAAAGCTAAAGGAACATGACGTTTTGTGCCAATGTTAAACATGAAAAGTAAAAGTAGATTACAATTGGCCCTTTGAGGGTCACCATCGCTCATGTGATCCTCGGTGAAAATGAGTCAGACACCCCTGCATAGGCTATGTTCACACTCCTGGCTAAAGTGGCTCAAATCTGATATTTTGCAGCCCATATTGGATACTTTTTTGGCAGTCTGAGAATGACAAATCTGATTTTTTCAAATTCCACCCAAGTCATTTTCATATGTGGTACTAAATCTGATTTATTAATTTTCTTTATTAAAAGTGGTGGCTTTGAACTTGAGAAAGCCCACTTCTAGTAAAAGTAGTCCTTCAAATTAAATATATTTTTCGGACATTTAAGGACAATTTTTGGAAGTTGTACTGTTGTGAAACTCTAAATGTTATCTGTTCTGACATAATCAGTAATTTTACCTGTAAAATAAGAAACTCAGGTACATCAGTTGGTAATTCCTTAACTTTCAGATTGTCAAGTTTTCTTATTGTCACTTTACAACAACAGTTGAATAAAATTTCTGAATTATAATTATGGCTTTTGGTTTTGGTGTGCCACCCCAGAATTTTCAGTTACCCCCACATGGCCACCCCATTAAAATAAATTCTAGAGACAATACTGCCAAAGTGTGAGCAGTTTGACAGTGGAAATAAAATGCTAGTTATTTTTATTTTTCATAATAATGATAATAATAATAACTATTATTTTATTTTTTTTTTTTACAGTTACATTTGTGTCCTGAGAGCTTTGGTGAGGTACTGTAAATGGAAGGTATGATCTGAAGTCGATTGCTTCAAACTCTGCAACTGATATTTAAATTAGAGGTTTGAGTGTCCCAATGATCCTAGGAGATATGTTGTCAGGGGCTTTGTGCCCCCGGTAGGGTCACCCAAGGCAAACAGGTCCTTGGTGAGGGATCAGAGAAAGTGCAGGCCAAAGATCACTAATGATGAGAGACACAAATGAATCAAGTGTTACCTCGCCTGGACGTGGGTCACCGGGGCCCCACTCTGGAGCCAGGCCTGGAGGTGGGACAAGTTGGCGAGCACCTGGTGGCCGGGCTTTTTCCCATGGAGCCTGGCCGGGGTTGGCCCGAAGAGGAGACATGTGTCCCCCTTCCTATGGGCTCACCACCTGTGGGAGGGGCCGTAGGGGTCGGGTGCATTGTGGAATGGGCAGTGGTCAAAGCCGGGGACCCTAGCTGTCTAATCCTCAGCTACAGAAGCTCCAAACAGCAGTTCAGATTACCCACCCTTTTTGGAGTCCTTGGAGAGGGTGCTGGAGAGCGCTCCCTCGTCTTACTGAGGGACTTCAACGCTCACAGGGGCAATGACAATGAGACTAGGATGGGCGTGGTTGGAAGGAACGGTCCCCCGATCTGAACCCGAGCGGTGTTTTGTTAATGAACTTCTGTGCTCGTCATGGGTTGTCCATAATGGACACCATGTTCAGGCATAAGGGTGTCCATATGTGCTCTTGGCACCAGAACGCCCTGGGCTGCAGTTTGATGATCAACTTTGCTGTCGTTTCATCTGATCTGCGGCCGCATGTCTTGGACACTCGGGTGAAGAAAGTAGCAGAGCTGTCAACTGACCACTATCTGGTGGTGAGTTGGCTCAGGAGGTGGGGGAGGATACCGGTCAAACCTGGCAGGCCCAAACGTATAGTAAGGGTCTGCTGGGAATGTCGGGCAGAGTCTCCCATCAGATAGAGCTTAAACTCACACCTCAGAGAGAACTTTGAACATGTTACGGGGGAGGTTGGGAACATTGAGTCTGAGTGGGCCATGTTCCGTGTCTCCATTGTCAAGGCGGCTTGCCTGAGCTGTGGCCATAAGGTTGTCGGAGCCTGTCATGGCGGCAACCCTCAAACCCACTAGTGAACACTGGCGGTGAGGGATGCTGTCAGGTTGAAGAAGGAGTCCTATTGGGTCTTTTTGTCCTATGGGACTCCGGAAGCAGCTTATGGGTATTGGCAGTCCAAGCGGATAGCGGCTCAGGAGGTCGCTGAGGCAAATACGCGGGCGTGCGAGGAGTTCGAGGAGGCCATGGAAAAAGACTTCCATACGGCTTCAAGGCAATTCTGGTCCACCATCTGGCATCTTGGGAGGGGCAGTTCACCACCAACGTTGTGTATGGTGGTGAGGATGGTGCGCTGCTGACCTCAACTCGGGACGTTGTGTGTCGATGGGCAGTATACTTCGAAGACCTCCTTAATCCCACCAACACGACTTCCCATGAGGAAGCAGAGCCTGGGGACCCTGTGTCGGACTCTCTGATCTCTGGTGTCGAGGTCACAGAGGTGGTTACAAAACTCCTCGGCGGCAGGGCACGGTAGGTGGATGAGATATGCCCGGAGCTCCTTAAGGCTCTGGATGTCACAGGATGGCGTTGGTTGACGCGATTCTACAATATCGTGTGTTTATATTTAAAAAGGGGGACCGCAGAGTGTGTTCCAACTATAGGGGGATCACACTTCTAAGCCTCCCTGGTAAGGTCTATTCGGGGGTCCTGGAGAGGAGGGTCCGTCGGAGAGTCAAATCTCAGATTAAGGAAGAGCAATGTGTTTTTTGTCCTGGTCGTGGAACACTGGACCAGCTCAACACTCTCAGTGGGGTCCTGGAGGGTGCATGGGAGTTTGCCCAACCAGTCTACATGTGTTTTGTGAACTTGGAGAAAGCGTTTGACTGTGTCCCTCAGGGACTTCTGTGGGGGGTACTCTGGGAGTGTGGGGTGCCAAGCCCTTTGATATGGGCTGTTGGGTCTCTGTACTACCGGTACCAGAGTTTGGTCTGCATTGCTGGTAGTAAGTCAGATTTGTTTCCAATGAGAGTTGGACTCCTCCAAGGTTGCCCTTTGTCACCGATTTTGTTCATAACTTTTATGGTCAGAATTTCTAGGCGCAGCCAAGGTGTTGAGGGGATCTGTCTTGGTGACCATAGGAACTTTTTGTGGATGATGTGGTCCTATTGGCTTCATCAGATTGTGATCTGCAGCTCTCCAAGTGTGAAGTGACTGGGATGAGGATCAGTGCTGAGACTATGGTCTTGAGCCAGAAAAGGGTAGGATGCTCTCTCTGAGTCGAGATGGGTGTCCTGCCCCAAGTGGAGGAGTTGAAGTATCTTGGGGTCTTGTTCATGAATAAGGGACAAATGGAGATCAATAGGTGGATTGGTGCTGCGTCTGCAGTGATGCTGGCGCTGTACCGATCTGTCGTGGTGAAGCGAGAGCTGAGCCTTGTAGACTGGTTGGGTAACCTTCATCTATGGTCATGAGCTTTGGGTAGTTACCAAAAGAATGAGATCATGGATACAAGTATTCAAAATGAGTTTTCTCTGTAGGGTGTCTGGGCTCTCCCTTAAGGCTCCTCCATAAACTGATAAAACCTGTGGAGCTTAAACCGGGACAGATTTGTGGATAAATAACGTCAGGTGACAAGGCTCGGACTATTATTTTCCACATTTAGACTCCAGTGGGAGGAACTCCCCTGTAGTGAGGGGTTTTCCAGGAGCTCGGCACGGTGTGTCTCAGGTACCATGAATGGTGCATGCAAAAACGAATGCCGAAAAACCACGTGACCGCGCCTCGACTGTTCGGCTTCGGAGGGAGTATGCAGGAGCCTTTAGAGATAGGGTGAAAAGCTTGGTCATCCGGGAGGGACTCAGAGTAGAGCCACTGCTCCTCCACGTTGAGAGGAGCCAGTTGAGGTGGCTCAGGCATCTGATTAGGATGCCTTCTGGACGCCTCCCTGGTGAGGTGTTCCGGGCACGTCCCACTGGGAGGAGACCCAGAGGAAGACCCAGGACACGCTGGAGGGACTATGTTTCTCAGCTGGCCTGGGAACACCTTGGGATTCCCCCAGACGAGCTGGCTCAAGTGGCTGGGGAGAGAGAAGGAAGTCTTGGTCTCTTTTCTTAGGCTGCTGCCTCTGTGACCTGACCCCGGATAAGCGGAAGAAAACGGATGGACGGACAGATGGATTGCCTTCTTTCTCCTGCTCTGTCACCATCCATGACAAATTACATGATGAAATCAAAGCAAAACCGCAGGGAAGTGTTTAATATTTAACAACCATGATACCAGATAATAATTTTTAAAAGTAGAAATGTGATATTACCCAAAGGTAACTGCTTAAGAGGGAGCTGACATTTGAGTTAATATATTTGAAGTCTGCACAATATCTAACTGTCTGTTAAAACAGTGAAGATGAAGAAAAGACTATAGAGCAGACATGCCAGACATTAATATACTTCTGTAAATCAATCATGTGCCTGTTTTGAGTCTTTAAATGAAACATTATTCCTTGTCTGTTAATATTTTCAACAACTTCAAAGCATTATTATTGAGTTTTCTAAATTTTATACTGTATATCAGACAACTATTGTAGTCTTCATCATCTGTGATAAATTTGCCAGACAGAATGATTTATTTTATACAAGGTTCTCTGTGGGTGGCAATGTGGCTTAATGTTTTATTTTTTGTCACATGAAAAGAAAAAAAAAACTTTTTAAAAGAATTTAAAACAACCGTCTATTCATCAGAAAGACTCTTAATTATGCAGTCTCTATTTTTCTAATATTAAATCATCGCTGCACTGTATAAGACTTGTAGTTTCAAAATAAGAGTTAGGAAATCAGTGAGGTCATTGAGGCTATGTTCCTAAATATTGTACAGTCAGCAATACAAGTCCACAAATTCCTGAATAATCTAATGCAAAGTTCAATCGTTGGATCTGAAGTAACAAATGTAACCAAATATCAAGTTTATTATTGCCCATGAAATTAAGGCAATTATGAAATTGCCCATCTGTGCGTGCATTTTTGTTTGTTTGTAAAATATCAATGAACCCTTGAACAGAATGAAACTTTTGTAAATTAACATCAGATGTACATCTAGAACAGTTTAGTCTTTGGAGTAAACGTAATTCAAGATGGCTGCAACAGCTAATTAACTTGAGTGCAGTCTTTTAAAAGTTGTTTTGTAGTTGACAGAATCGAACAGAACTGCTTCCTGCAGTAGAGTTTTTCAAAAGTATGCTACTAGCATAGCTCCAGGACTGTCAGAATTGGTTGACCTGTCATGCCTCTCCTGAGTAAACTAATCGACCAACTATTGAAGGGACTGAAAGGTATCCAGAGGGCACGCCCTGATGCTTTCTGGTGATCCTCTGACTTTTCATTTAACACCACCTGCAGGTAGATTTCCTCTTATTCTCCCCAAAGTACTTCATCATTTGCTGTACTTTATAGACTTACATTACATGTGCAGCAGCTTTGTTTTCAAGCTTTCCTCTGGCTGAATTGTAAGACTTGTCATCTTCTGGATGAGCTTAAAATGCTAATGACACAAACACCCAACATGGCAAAATTTTTGTGGTCCATAAAATGTACTAACTCTCGGCTCAGATACCGCAAAGAATAACAGCCTTTTGTTGGCCCAGATGTAGTTTGCCAGAGGTGATCTATGCAAGGGCCAGCACCAAACCAATTTACAACTGAGCCAGTTGTGGCTCAGCCCCTCACCCCATTATCTCAGCCATTTTACCATTAGTTAGGTTGGTTCTCACACAGTGTTAAGGCATCTGTCTTGGAATTGGAAAATTGTAGGTTTGATTCTCGACTAAACTCATATGCTGCAATGTCCTTAAGTTACCCACAAGGCAGACAGGCGTGGCCCAGATCTGGTGTCAAGCTGGCACTGCTGGCTGACTGTTGGCATGGCAAGTAGCTTGTCAACCAGATGTGGGCCAGGTCTGGTAATGATGGCACTGTTTTTAAAATGACATGACACAACTGGCCAAGTTATGATTTGGTTTATGTGGCCCAAATCTATCAATGTCTCAACTAGCAATGACAGATTCTGGTTTGGATTATGTGGTGCTGCTTGCCCATGCATGGACCACCTCTGGCAAACCATATCTTGGCCAGCTGTTTGGTCAAGATACTTCAAATGCTTCCTGTGTGCTTAGCTACCTGCTGCTCTACTTGAATGTTTTTGACATGAAATGAAGAAAACAAATCTAGTCCTTGTCAATAAAACTTAGCACATTGGCCAGGGTAAAAAAACAAATATTATATAATAAGCTGAAACAACAAACGGGTCAAAAGTCATTTTACAGTGCTCTTAGTTTTTGTTTTAAACTGTTACTGTTAGGGCTGTATATTAGGAAAACATGTGATGTGCAATAACAGTGCTTAATAATGTGATGACAGTATGACTTGCAATAAATGAACAAATATAAGTATGTAGTGTTGATGTCTTTCAAAAAACAACAACAAAAGCTAATTTCTATTCCAGCATAAATTTTTTGAATTATGAAGAGAGTCATCCAATTGGCCAAATATGTGAAATGCTTAATTTAATTGATGAAATACTTCACGCTTCCGTCTGAGTGACAAAACTCATAAATAAAAACTTTTGAACCAACCATTTATTGTAGTTTATGCAGTTGTTACGATATGCATATTGCACTGGCTGTTACCGTGATGACAATACATTTTTGATGTATTGTGCAGCCCTAGATACTTGCATATTTCCCCAGGAACAGTATGGTTGGGTGTTTCCAACTTTTCAATTCTGAACAATGCACAGTCTGCTTCTTTTTCTTACTATTACAATTGAGCAGTAACTTGTTAACTAGTCCATGACCCATTATTTTCTCAGTAGGTGTAACTGCAACTCTGAAATTCTAATGTTCATAAAAGCTAGTTTTTCCCAGCATTGTATTAATGTCAGAGCACACATCTTTATGCCTTTTGAATTATCCAGCTTTCGTTATTGGTCTGCCGACACCACTGCAGATCAGTTCAGTTAAACAGCCTCGGCGACTCACTGGGGCTTCTGAGCAAATAAAAAGCAATAATCTTTTAACAAGCATGTCGCAGTGACATAATAGCAGCAGTCAAATGATTATGAACTTGACCCTAACATTTGAAAACAGTTGTGGGGATCACATATAACTGGTATCTGATAAAAAAAACCCACACACTCTCATTCACTGACATTACGAAAATCTTATGTGAATAGTGTCTAGTGACTTCATTTGTCTCTGTTTCTCTCTTTCTGCCATGTCTCGATGTCTCATTATCTGCATGTTCTGGGGCCATTGATCTCAATGAGATGTTAATTACGTTATCAGAGCATGAGTTGTATTCTTCAATACTCCGAATACAGGAAATGAGGATGTGAGGCTGATCATATTTGCTGCAAACTAGTGACTGCTGGTCTAAGCCTCATTTATTGGATGAGAGAACAATGATAAATTATTGTTTGACTGAAAATAAAAGCCTACTGTATTTAACATCAGGACTGTCTTCTCGAAGATGGCAGGATTAACTTTCTAATATTTAAAAAAAAACATTAAGATTTTCAGTAGTTATCTGTATTATCAGGTCCAAAGAAAAAATAATCCACGGTGTAAAATATTTTGTTTCATCAATTCTTTTCATTAACAAAGTGGAAATCACGCAATGACAATGAAAGAAATGTCCAAGTTGCAGCATCTGGAAGAGAATACAAGAATAAATTTTTATATTTAACATTTTAACCTGTTTGGAATTCATATAGAAACACAGCCTGGTAGGGTAGGTTTACTCTGCTGCAGTCTTTAATATTCTACAACAGAAGAAAACCAGAAACACCAACAAAATTTCTAGATTTTGCCATTTTGAAAAAAAATAGGAGCTTCTTTGTAAAATATTTAGAACACATTAGCTGTCAAAATATGTGATTATGTTTTTGATTTGAATGTAATGCTTCTAACAATCTCTATATCATTAAGTGATTGGAGTTTTAATGTAACTCAAACCCATCATTGGTTTTATTGTAAAAAAAATTAGAATTAGAAATTGAAGCAAACAGTATTTATTTTTCTTTATGACTTAATTTGATGACCAGTTACAGAAATTCTCCCGTTTTAATTCAGAATATTTTGCCACAGCTCATTTGCATTTGAACTTTACCCCTACTTTTACTTTAACACTCTCCAGTGCTCAATTTTCTCCTCCAAAATTACTACTGTTGACTCTTGTCCTTATAGTTTTTGTCATCAAGCTCAGGGCTTAGAGGGGTGCCGGGGGCAGGGCTGGCATTCCGACCCCCATGAGGCGGTTTGGATTCCGAGACCATGGCTCCTGGTTTCCATGGTTGGCCCGCTAGCCGGGGTTGCCGCCAGAGTCCGGCGGGTGGTCGGCTGGGGGTGTGTGCTTAGCCAACATGGGGGTGGTTGGGGGCGTGGCTTCACTGCAGCAGGGGGGTGCTGGCAGGTCAGCCTGGTGCATCCTGGGCCGCACCTTGGCTGTCTGCTCTCTCCACCCCGGAATGACTGGGTCTACCTCCTCCAGATGTGGGCTGCCCTCTGTAGGGGGTGGCCACATATCCTGGACCTGGGGGGTATAAAGTGTGTAAGGGTAGTGTGAGTGGAATATGGCGTCCATCTTGTGTGTCTTTGAATGACTGGATTTGAGGATGAGGGTGGGATTGTGTGATTGTGTCTGTGTATGCTTGGATATTTGTCAGGGACTTGGGTGTTGGTGCCCCTGGGGGCTCCATGCTTGGGGTCCCTCTGGGAGTCTTGGCTCTGGTCTTGGAGGTCGGGTCTGTGGTCCTCCACAGTCACTATTAAATATTCTGTTGGAGAAACCTTGTATTTACATGCATGCTCACAACCGCACTCAATTAGGGGTTCAGATCCAGGGTTTTCTGACATACATTCTGTTCTGGGCTGCGTTGGTCACTAAATGTGTATGTGTGTATATATATATGTGGGTGTATATGTGTATGTATACTCTTCAGCGAGGTTATAATTTTTGTTATTATAAGCACACATCAATCTTTTCTTTCACTTTCACTTTTCTAATTTTTTCTTCTATGGGGGGGAATTTCACTAATGATGAAGAATCTAATATATACTTATGTATTTACTTGTGTTTTCTACTGAAGTGGCAAACAAGAAATTAAAAAAAAGCTTTCAACCTGGCGTCTCTGATTCCATTGTTCTCCCTCTGACTGTTTGCATCTGAGGATTATTTTGACAACTCAACTTTTATCACATTGAAGTGTGTTTGTTGAGATTCATGACATAATTCTTTGTAGATTCTGTAGCTCCTGATGCATCTTAGTAGTCCAGGTAGAAAAAGTTGATGGGTTCTTCTTTAATAAAAATCAAGAGACTTCTTCAGTCTGAGGAGTTACAGGTAAGCTCAGCCTTATAAGAAGTACTTCCACATGGTGGACAAGCAAGTTTAAATTCAACTCTGTTCAATTCAATAATACTTTATTAATCCCAAAGGGAAATAAATGTTGTTTTAACTCATTATCCTTGTTTCTTTAAAAAGTTGTTACAGATACTGATGGCTGTTGGCAGGAAGTATCTCATGTAGCGGTCCGTCTTACAGCAGATCTGACGAAGCCTCGACTGAAGACTGAGGTAGTATAGTCTGATGAAGAGGGGGCTCAGGGTTTTCCATCGTATGGTAAGAAAGCTCTGGCTAAACCATTGTTAAACAGGAGTAGAGGCCTCCATGTGCAATTGTCCCCCCTTAACAAGGCTGTTATTGCTAGTATGACTCACCCATCTGTGAACAATAAATGATAATCAGGGCCCTAAGGATCATTAGGCTGATGGTCATCTCTTGAATGTGAACAAACAGTTTTGATTGCTCATTTGTTTGTCCACCAAGTGGAAGTACTGCTTATAAGGCTGAGTGTACCTGTAGCTTAACAGACTGAGGAAGTCTTTTGGAGAAGAGACAGTTTTTTCAACATAACAGACCCCTTCCAGAGGACCTACGATACTCAATTTTTTTAGAAGATTCTACAGGTTTCTCTCATTTTATCCATTATCTCAAATTATGCAGGATATTTTCAGCAGTAGATGATGCATATTTAGTGTCTATTTTTTATCATAGATAAAACAAACACGCCAAAAAAATATAGTCAAAACCAGAGAACATTGGCTTTATAAAAATCAATCAGACCTTTTTAGCTGATTAAACTATGTGGAAAAACCCCACATTACACAAGTTATCACTCGTAAAGTTTAACACACTTGAATTACATTTCTATAAGAAGCTTTTTGGAAAAATGCTATTGCTTTTTATCTGCACAATTACAATCTCTTGCATGCAGTATTAGTCTCGTGCAAACACTGTTGAATTTTCTACTTCCAAAGTATTTCACATAAACTGGCAAAAAAAATCTCACATATTACCAAAGTCCCTGATGTACACCATAAAGGTCTCTTACACATAATATAATTTCAATACAGCCAAGGTTAGCCTCTTCGGTGTGAGTGTTAAAGATTAATAGTGTGGGGATAAAAATAGTTGTGTGTATGAAAGACTTATGAGAAATACTTTGATAATATATAGCAGAGATTTTCTACATTTTCTTTTTTTTCTGGGGGACCATTTTTTTCTGTCTTAAAAAGAAAAGTTCCAGCACATAGATGAAATATCAGGATGTTTTGTAGCTGCAGGTTGCAAGCTTTTGTTTTTAATGCACCAAAACAAAGTAGAAGCTCTGTGTGTGGGTGTGTCTTCATGAGACCAAAACATACTTAGGCTATTCCTGAAAATAATTCCAAACACCACCTCAAGAGTTGATGTATGACTTGGTAGAAGGCAGCATTCTACTTCTTTCTTTAGAGCAGTGTTTGACTCCTCAGTGATTTTTGTCCTTTCAGCTGGTTTTGTTGTTCAGCTGTCAGAGCAAAGAGCAAATTCTATCAGCGGGAGTAAATTCAGACCACTTCTCCTTCGGCTGAAACCTGTGAGCCAAGATAATGGAATGATTCCCCCCCCATTTCACTGTGTTCACACGCCAACCAATTACAGGAAACAGACGGGAGATAACAGAGAGGTGGACGTTATAAAGAACAATAAACATGATGGCATTATGTTCAGTTTTAGCATGCAGAAACTGAAGGAAAATAAAAATACAGCAGAGTAAGATGTGAAAACCATTATATTATGGTTTCAGTTTTTGGTTTGAGTGAGATTTTTTAATCAGTTCACTCTTTTCATTTTTTATTGATGCTGAGCTCTTTTTCAGCTACTGCATGACAAAAAATACCAATGAGGTCTCATCTCAGGTTCTGGAGCTACGACTCAGTGACATGCCAAGATTAGCTTATGGCAGATATTAAATGCGTGTCTATGTGTAATGATGAATAAGAAAGTTAAGTAGGTAGGAGCTCTTTGAATTATGAACTTTTACATAATTTAGCTATCAATGAGAAACTTGTTTTTAAGTTAGACGAAATGATGTATTTAAGTTCAAATAAAGTGGAAAAAATCTAGTCATAATGTGGTGAACAAGTGTTTATTTTTGTTACTTTACCATACCATATTTATTTATAAAGCAGTTAATGTGACGTGAATTTTTTGTAATAAATAATTTATTTTTGGGAAGATAATATTGATAATGACAAGGTTTCACAAAGTCAGGTGAGAGTGGATACAGAGGAACAAGAAGTGGTTAAAAAGGTAAGTGAGTTTATTTACAGGTGCTGGATGCGAATTGGATGTCAGAGGGGAAAAGTCCAGGTAAGTCCAGAGATTGAGGCATTTTTGGTTTGACCTCTTACCTCCATTGCCATTGGCTGCAGCGCTGATCACTCTCACCTGCTCCTGATTAAGACGCTTCAGCTCCCAGGCTTTATGAGGCTAAGAATTCACTAAGAATTAGAAAGTGGCAGGATAACAATACTGATCTCTTGAACGGTGGAGCTAAAGTAGCAGGTAATTTTAGGGTTAAATCTTGAGCTGTCCATCAGGGTTTTAGTTTAGCAGTGCTGTCATAAATGTCTTCACTGAGCAGCAGGGTTTTTAGATGAGACTACAGTGGCATCACTTTTCATTTTATATCCCTCAAACCTCTCTGGGGTTATAAAGGACGGAGCATCAAAATCACTTTCACATCAGTTCTAATAGAAGGCAATAATAAAAATCACCAGTGTTTTTGTTTTTTTTTAATCTTCTGTAAAAATCAAATGTCCCAAAGGAATATTACACTCCTGAGCTTTAGTTCTTCTTCAGCATTTTAAATATTTCGGTGACGCTTTTGTCAAAAACACACTCTCATCTACTTTCAAACACTGAATGAGTTGATTATGTGGATTCTTTGAACACATCTTTTCGAGAAATCCTGTCACTCCCTCCTTTGTTTCATACACTTTTATATTTTCTGTCACCACTGACAACACAATGAGCCATCAGAAATATTTGGCTCTGTCTCTGATGGCTGAAAAGAAAGAAGTCCACTTATCTTGTTCGCATGCACTCTTATTCCTATCAGCTCTTTTTTTCTAAAAGGTCTGCAATGTAATTTAAGACATGTGACAAGTGGGCAGAATACATCTAAAGTGATTTATGTTGTACTGACTTTAAATTGAAGGCAGGAGCTGTGTTTCATGCACTCAACTTCGCTTTCTGTGCTTTGACAGATGATACATTACTGTAGCTAATTATAGTAACCAGTGTAGAAAAAAGAAGAGGGTCATGTGTTCAAAAGGACTTTTAGATGTTACTTAAAGACAAAAACATTTTGCTCTTGCGAAGATGTGGAGTCCCTGCTATTTCTCAGTGAATTACTAATTGCCTCTAATGAGCCAGTCTTGATTAAGGTGCAGCTTCTGATTTATGAGGAAGCCAACAGTGATGATGACTGTCATTCAGATTGTTGGTTTTAGTATTCATGTCTTCATCATGCATGCTGTCACAGAATGTCAACAGTTTGTTCACTTCTCTTTGATGATTTAATGTGTGGATTCAATGGCTGCTTGTTGACCCCAAAGAAAATGATTTTTTTAAATATATTTTTTGCACTGTTTAAATCCTTAACTTTAATTACAGCATGCCTTAATCATTATGGCTTAGGTAAAAAAGGGGGTTGAACTTCTTGTTAATCCAGTTGTTCCCAAGCATCTCAGGTTCTGACCCATAAAATAACAGCAGCAGGGACTTTAAGGACCTAAGTCTAATTGCTAATTAAAAGTGAAGCATTTGATGGCTGCATATCGTTCAACCACCTTTAATGACAGAGATTTAAACAAAGATCATCCATTGTTGAGAAAAGGTTGGGAGCAGTTTTCAAGTGATATTTTGGCAACACTAAAGAGAAACAAACACATACCCAAATTGCTTTCATGGCACCATGATGGATTAGTGCTTAGCATAGTTGCCTCACAGCAAGAAGGTCCTGGGTTCAAGTCTTAGGTTGGGTCCGGGGTCTGTTTGTGTGGATTTCCTCCTGGTCCAAAACCAAACATTAGGCTGCTTTTAGGCACAGGCCTCCTGTAAAGATTATCTAAAGTCTATTGGGTTAGTTAGGTTTGTATAAGGTTAAATAAAAAACCACAAGAACAAAATAACAGAAAAAACAGCCCAAACAATAATGACAACACAAAAAGTGCTGTTAGCTATTATTTTAAAATTTTATTAGATTCTTGAAATTTTCACACAACCCCTCACTTGTTCCCAGACCCCACTTTTGGGAAACACTGTGTCAAACAACAATGAATGAGACAAGGCCCAAGTACAACTTGTTTCTTCAGAATCCACTCAGTACAACTTTCCCTACAGTAACGTGCTGCTCACGACATGACGCATTGTTTTAATTTACAAATCGGTGACAAGATTTGAAGAGTGTTTTTCATTTTCAGCCAGTTATTATGTACTTAATTCTTCCTTTTAAAGCTTGCAGTGTTCTTCAGCACAGAGACATGAGAAAGAGATGCAGCTTCTCACGTCTCCATCAGTGGGGTAAGTACGAATCGTCTATTCTTTTGGAGCAGCTTGTTGTGAATATGCATAAATTAGCTTCCTGTGCTTGAAAGAAATTGTGCCTGATGATCAATGTTGTTTCATAAAGCTGTGATTACTCAGGTTTTCACCGACCACTTTACACACTATTACACAAGACTTCAAAGTGGACTTTCTATTTACTTTCATAGCTATTTTTGCTGTTCATAATTCATATCAGTTTAAAAACAAATATGAAACCATAACCTTTATATGGTATAGAGATGAAGGGGATTATTACCAATGTGAAGTATGAATAAAATGTAATTGTAAAGTTTAAAACTCATAATTACACACACACACACATATTATATATATGTATATATATTACAATTATCATACCACTTATTTGTTTGACTTAAGTTAAAGGTAAATATGCATGAAAATATATGAATACCATTACAAAATATTATCAATACATTACTAATACATTATGTTATAGACATTACAATTTGTGTAAGAAATAATATAGATTATTAAATAGGCATATGCTTATCCTACTTTTTGAACAGATAAAGCACCAGCATGTTGTTTATTTACTAAAATACAATTTTAGATGCATTTTTTTCATATTATCATCTTTAGTTTCAACTTTTGTGACTATTTGTGTGTATTGTGTTGTTTATTTCTTAAATGTTTTGTGCTATTTGGCCATTCAAAATAAACAAACAAACGAGGGAACGTTTTGGTTGTTTTATTGAGGTGAAAGGTCAAATCTTTTTCTATTATTCTGAAACATGTACTTTTCAAACACTAATCCACCGTAATATTTTATTAATGTGTTGGCTTTAAAATCATGCATTTTAGTTTTACAATAGGACAGTTGAGAAGCAAAACATCTAAGCCACAAAAACATAAAAAATAATTTTTTTTTTATTAAAATTGCAACTAATTGAAAGAAAATGTGACAATAGCGCCCTCTGGTGCCAACAAGCACCTAAGCCTATTATTATTGCTACTTAATCATCAATCTGTTTTCATAAGTTGTTTAGCCAGCAGAAAACACTTTGCAACTGATTTTTCTTTGTTGTTGTAAATTTGGCACAGTTTTCAACATCAATAATGTTTTTACATTTACTTAAAAGTTTTTTCAGGTTCCGGAAAGTATAAAGAAAAAAAAATGAATAATAAACTTTTAATGCTTTCTTCATTCAGCTCATAAACATCACAATAGTTTTGATATTGCAGACCAGTAGAGATATAAAAAGTTGAATAAAAGCTGGAGAGAGAAAAAAAAATCCCAGTTTGCCACATTTTTGTACTGAAAAAGCACACAGATGAAGTAAAAAAGGATTATTTTCCACATCCGATAACAGCCCCAGAAAAAACATGTCTAAATGCAAAGCAAATGACCTTAATATTTACAATTTACAGCTGATACAAAATAGCCGTAGACGGGGTTGAGAAGTTAAAAAAATTATTTATAATATAATACAAGGATATTTTGTGCAAGACGTTGGTGCATTGAAACCTGTACATTATGAACAAAGTACTTAAAATTCAAAAGCAACCTGAAAGCAAAGCACAGCTGCTGTGCCATGATTGTGTCAAATCGGTAACTAGGAAAATACTAGATGTAATATACAAACTGTTTCACCAGTATACAATGATTGTATAGGACCAGATTACATTATTTATATAAAGTGCAGAAGAAATAACCACTGACAGTAAAGGCCTGACATGCCTGTGGCTGACCACCACCACATAAAGATATTGGTGGTTGGATGGGTTTGCTTATAAACTCTGAGCCATAGTACTGTGGTAGGATACAAACTGTATGGATTACAAATCTGTGCAATATACTAAAACTTACAAATATCAATATGAAAGATAGTAAAAAAAGTTATCTGAAGTTGCCTGTTTCCTATTACAAACAGATGCTAGCTCATGTTTCTGTCCTAAAGCACAGCACCTCTCTTTGTTTTTTCACCACTGAATAAAAAAAAAAAAAAGAAAAAGAAAAAATGACCTGAAATACAAGAGACGTTTTCCCAATGTTTTGGGAATAAGACATCTTTGACATTAAAAGGTATAAGAAAATATATGCACGGTTAGTGACTAGATTACATGTCTTGTATATGTTTTTTTTTAAATATATCATTCTTTTTTGTCACTATAATGTGTAAAGTTTACAAAAGCGAGTGAGTTCAGCATCACATTTGGATCTCAAGAATACAGGAGAGCAAAGAGGCATCAAGCGGTCTGTCAACTTCAGCACCCTCTCCATGCTAAATAAAAACACACCAGCAGCTGGGGGTTTTGGTGGGGGGTTTAGGTCTGCTGGGATCCCTATGAATAGAAAACAACAGATGTACAATAAACCCAGTCAACAGAAAGTCTGGAAAATGTTGTGCAGAGCTACTAGATTGAAATATGTATTAACTGTGGCGCTTACTGAGTTGGTTCGTTTACGCTTCCAGCAGTCAGGATTGAGTCTTTTCTGCTCCTCGGCCAAAGCCTTGGCCTCCATGGTGTACATCCTCCTCTCCTCATTCTTCATCTTCTTCCACTTGTCACCCAGGATGACACTAATGGCTCTGGAGTGAAGGGATGGAAACAAGAACTTTTTGCTTGCTATGATCATCTCTATTTATTTAGAATTCTGCAGATTTATACATTTATAGAACACTAAATAAATTATGCATAAGATGCCAGCGTAAAGACACTTAACTTTTTTTTTTGGCACTCATTTTGTTTAACATTACTGTCGGTCTACTCTGCTTCAGCATGTTTTGTGATTAACAACTGTATAATTCAAAAGGTACTTAGCTAATATGTGGAGACACTGTAGCTATAGGCAAAAAAAAATAATTGAAGAGCCTAAAATCTTTAATTATTAGTTCTATAAACTGAATAAAAATAGACAAACTATTAATAAAAAATATTTTTATTTTGCCTCAGATTCACAGGGGCCATCTGTGGGAAAAATGTTTGACTTTGTTAGAGGCTTTTTAGAACAAACATTGAATCTTTTCAACTTCTCCTGCAAATTTGATGTTTCTTCACCAGGGAGAGAGCCAAGAGAATTTAAATTGTTTGTTGGTGTTCAATGTTTTTTTTTTTTTTTCTGGGATTGTTAGCATCATTATACAACAATAACCACACATATGGAACTTTGCATTAAGCTGAAACATGCCTTTATGCATTGGGATGTCACATTCCCTTTCAGGGCTAACCATGAACCGGTGATAAATACTTTGACTATCAAGCTTGTTTTAGAGAAAAAGATGCATCTTCCTGCTCACCTGTTGTCCTTTCCTGGGTACATCTGCGTATACTCCACTCTGTACTTCTTAGCGAATAGCATGAAGGCATTCATTGGCCGCTTGCATTTTGTAGGCGTAGCACCGATGGCAGTCCCTGAATTGTGGCTCCTGTTTGATCTGATACTGGAGGATTGCGGGGAGCCGGAGCGCTCCAGTTTATCACAGTCTGGACTGACGCTGGACAGGGAGGCCCTGCGCTGACGAGCCATGCTGCTGAGAACATACACAGCTGAGGAATCAAGCGGGGTGAAGTCGTAGCTGCAGACAAAGAGGATTTTAAAAAAGACATGTTAGCATTATGTGCATTTAATCTTTCAAAATGTGTGTGTGTGCGTGTTTCTGTGCACAATCATTTGAAAGACCAATGTACCATTTGCAAGGAACTAGCATTAAAGGAAATCGTGTTGCCTGCCTTACATAGTGAAGCAGCTAAAACCAATTTTACACAAAAATCATACAAAGGCAGCACGACGACTCAGTGGTTAGCACCGATGCCTCACAGCAAGAAGGTCCTGGGTTCAATCCCCGGTTCAGACCTGGGGTCTTTCTGTGAGGAGTTTGCATGTTCTACTCGTGCTTGTGTGGGTTTTCTCCAGGTACTAGGTAAAAACATGTACAATAGGTCGCCTTCAGGCCCAGGCCTCCCTTGAAAAAGAGATCTGAGATCTCAACGGGACTTTGCCTGGTTAACATGGCATGATTCTGAAAACTGATAGGCCAGCTAAAATTCCAAGATGGTGGCCATTTTTTTCAAAATGGCTGAAAAAAATCAGTGTCCCCCTGATGAGTGTTGGACTCAAAGGAGACTCATGGCAGGTTTATTGGACCCACAGAGTTATACTGAACAGCAACAGAGTGCGGTTTGACCGCATGGCCGTGTGATCCGCTGCAGCGCTAACCAGACCAGACCTAACAGTAAACAAAATTAAGTGTGTTACAAGCACCAAATACGACATGATTCTGAAAACTGATTGAATAATTTAGCACAAATTATTAAATATTACAAGCTAGTTTTGCCTCTGATTTATGTAATATTTACATCATGTTAAATAATATATAATTGACTATTTTTATGTTTCTATTAGACAAACATGACCTGTTGAGAAGACGGTTAGCTAACATCAGTAGAGACAAGTTTCATCCTTATTATTTATGACAGGTAAAAATAATAAATCTACTTTATTACTATTTGAAGTCATAATTTTTTAACCAGCTAAAAAGTTATCATTGTTATTTATAAATTATATATTTTTCTTGTATATATCTAGCTGCTTTACGTGATTGTTGAATGAAACTAACATAATTAACAATTATATTAATTTATTGAAAAAATATTACAAAAAAGTGACAGATCTAGTTGGACTTGATGTTAATTCAATAGTTTCTTTGTCAGTTGTGAAGTAATGCCATGTATGGTTGTCATTTTTGATCCTCCATGATGTCACAGATGCAAGCACTGGATGGAATAGGCAGGGCTCACTCTAGTGTTATTTAACTCTATGGTTGGACCAGTCTACCACCAGTTGCCATAAATGCTCTTGCTAAATGCTTTTAATCAGTGACTTCCAACTCTGGTCCCTGGTCTGCTTCCCTGCTTTGACAAACCAACAATCTTCTGAAGAATCTAAAGGCCTGCTGCTGAGTGAAACAGCTAAAACATGAAGAGTAGTGTTCCTCAAGGACCAGGGTGGGGAACCACTGCTCTTACTAATATAGTAATATAGTACTTGCATAGTACAAGACTAATGACAGAACATAACATTAATCATTCAAACTGAATAAGTAGTTCTATTACAACATAATTACTGTGCAGAAATAAGCTCAGCTTGACAAAAGGCAGCCATCTTGGAATGACCAGTCAGGCAGATTTAACAAATACTCCAAAGAAAATCATTACACCAGATTTGATGCTTGTATCATATTTTGCACGTTTTTTTTCTATTACCCACTTTACTAACACGCTAATGTTTGAAATAAAGATACTGCATCATCTTAATTGCTTTGAGTATGTGATGGAGATGATCCTCAGCTACCACTACACCAAATTGTCACTTAACATATTTAAACCGTCTTAAATTTTTTCTTATTCTTTCTTGTCTTTTACTCATATGAAGTTAACAAAAGCAAAACGACTTCTACTGCAAGTGGACAGCTGCTGTCGTCCCTCCTCTGATCGATGTGTCACACACAAGTCCGTGGATTATACAAAGCAAGACAAGAATTCAATGAGTGTACCTTCTGAAAGTGTCAAAAACAACTGAGTCATCACAGTTAATAGCATCTGGGTGGTTGGGTGGCAGGCATACATCTCCCAGCTGCATCTCATAGCAGGGAATCCCATGGTGCACCACAGTAAGGCTCGGGTAAAAGGAAGACCACCCTGACAACGACAGATGGTGTGTTACAAAACAGCTAAAGTTTAAACAGAAAGCTAAAATACCTACATTTAGCAAACAGTATTTAGTCAGTGGAAGCTTTTACTGGCAAAAATAATCCATAGATCTATGTATAAAATCTGGCTTTGATATTTTAACAAAGATTAATAAAAAATCACGGAATTTAATGAATGCAAATTAAACTCTATCGTCCGCTCCAAAAACAAAACCAGCTTAACAAAAATAAGCCAAATAAACAAAGTACCTTTGTTTTTGACAAAAAATGGATGATCCAATCGGCATTCTGCAGTTATAAACCCATTATCTGGCGAGCCTGGGTCAAAGGTCAGTTTAAGAATTGCCTGACCAAAAGAAATTGTTTCTTCATGGTTCACAAGTTTAAGTCCATCTGAACCATATCTCTGTAAATAAAACAAAACTTTAAGAAAGTCTGGATTTAAGAGCAAAATGAGCATGCTGAAATCACAACTAATGTGCTGTTTGTTTTAAAACAAATGTCTAATTTCCTGAAAAGATTGTTTCTGTTACATTTAATGGGACCATCGATCCGAAACACTGAGAGCTTCCATTCAGGGCTCATTTGTTGGATTTCGACTGTCAGCCTGTCTGCCATCTTGTGGCCAGTCCAAGAAATAGTTAGAATAATTGGCACCACCAATTGTAGTCACCATCGGTTGCCTCACCTTGAGAGAAAATGAGGATTGTATCATGGTTTCATCATCCGAGTCATCATCCGAATCCCCCAGTTCATCAGCTTCCTGCCATTCCACATTTGGACCTCGGTGGAAACGCAGACGAGTTCCTGAATATCAACACAACAAAGCAGCATGATGAATAAGCTGCTGTGTGGAAAAGAAAAACAAAAAGAGAATGAAGGAAAACTTGATTCAATACTGCTGTTTGAACACCAAAGCTGAGAACAGCTTGATAAATGTTGCTTACTTCCTGTTTCACCCCATAAATGGTCCTGACGCCTGGTTGTTGTTAAAACCTTTCTGTTTTGACCGAGTTAAAAATAACTAAAAAGTTGTCTTCCAACGCATGGCAAAACTGTGTTTCTTAAGAAATCGGGTCTGAAAAGAATGTATTTTGTATTCATATATTAAAACTTTTTCCAATGTAAAAGGTTCAAGAAAGTATTCAAAAACTATTAATGAATGACAACTATTTTTAACTGAGGAGCTCATGTTTGTGTCATAAAAGCAAGATTTTATTTTCCATTCCGTTATTTTAAGATATGTTGCAGTTAACATAAAGTATACACACTCAGAATGAACTGATGGATATAAATTTAAACATCAACCTTTGAGGAAGCAGTGCCAGGCAGTGGAGGGCCAGGAATGAGACCACGCCATGTCTTCATCGTCAGAAAATGACGAGGACATTGAGAAAACACCAGACTCTGATTCACTGCTGGCCTGTGGTGGATGATAAATAATAATAAAAAAACAGCCTGAGAAAGAACAGTACAGGGTATCTGGCAAGAAATAATCACTAAGCTTCTGGGAATGAATGACTCGTAGGTTTCAGTGATAAAAAAAGTTACCCTGACACGCCTGCGCTCCCTGAGGTGGCCCCTGGAAGGGTTGGGTGCACTGCTGGCTAACGGTGGCCGGGCATAGGAATGTAAACTGTTGCTGCTGCCAAAGATGTGAACTGGAGATGATCTGAAATTGACAATGTGATAAATATAATTTCACAATGTATAGTTGCAGTGGGGACACATTTGCCAAAATGGGACAGAAATCCTCTTTATGCATGCAAATATTAGTTATATTGTGTATTTTAAAAGACATGTTGACCTTTACACAAAATCAGGCAACATCACAGAAATATGTATTTTTTTTATCAATCACTGCCAGAGGTGAAATGAAAACTGTGTTTTTACCCATGTTTCTGTGTGTGTACACATTTATACCAGGTTTTAATGAAACACTCAGAAAGTAAATACTGAATGTTCGTCTACAACAGATTAACGTCTGGAGTCACCCCATTCAAAATGTCTGCCACACCCAACTGAGCTTTGGAAAGTAAAAAATAGCTACAACTCAGCCAGTTTTACAGATACTGAGGTCAGATTTGGTGTGGCAGTAAATCAGCATTATCCCCAATACATGGTCTGGGCGTTTCACATAATTCCCTTGTTTGCTTAAAACATTGGCAATAATTATTGCCATCAACCTTGTCCGTCTGTTACAAAAATAACTCATAAATCAAAGGACAGATTTTACTAAATCCTACTGGACATAAATCTGCAACTGAATCTTTTTTAGAGTTACCCCAATTCAAAATGGCTGCCACAGCTAATCGACCTTAGTCAGCACATATAACTTAAACAGTTTTACAGCGTTTGACCCAGTTTTGCTTTAGTTGTAACTAGTCATCCCCAACAAATACCAGTAGGTCCAACACATCTTGCAAGATCTTACAATTAGATCTTACAGTG
>JARVJO010000002.1:21543482-21569843 GCA_031762555.1 Cynodonichthys magdalenae
AGTTCTGAAGGCAAAAGGGGGTCCAACCCGTTACTAGCATGGTGTACCTAATAAAGTGGCCGGTGAGTGTATATACTTAGATTCATTTTAAGAAGAATCACTCAGGCTAACCGTTGGCTCATAACTCCTTCATTTAGCTATCTACAACAGGTAAGATATTATTTGTTCATAATGTTTCTAAAATCCTTGTTAAAAAAGATCTGATCTGCCACTTAAAATAAATATAAAACTAGTAACAGTTAATTGTTTCACAAGTTTAAAACATGTCCTATGTTTTGACACTAACCCCACCACTTTGTCAGCCAACAACTTCACCAGCATCGTCAGACCGCAGACAGGCTTTTTAGATTAGGAAGAAGGAGGGACTGACTAAAGCATCTTCATCCTCCTGACAAACCAACTTCAGCCCACCAGTTTACACAGTCGAGTCTTCTTTCTTGAACAACTTCAAATGGCTGTTCACAGAAATATGAATCAACATCATTTTGAAAGTGGAAGGAAAATAATAGAGATGCATGATTTTATAAAAGAAACTAAACAAACCATCATATAAAAATTTGTTAATAAAGTTTCTTATAACACTGGTATATTGTTTTTCATAGAGTTGTTTTATAAGCCTGGAAAATGAACAAAATTGTGCTCTTGTTTGGTTTGCTAATTAAAAAATGACCAGACTATCCCTTTAACATCAAATTACTTGAATCTGTCAGTCAAAACTGCAGTTCTGAAAGTTTGATAGATTTTCAGTTTATTTACATGTATACTGTATATATAAACAATCATTTAAACAAATCAAATGTAAAAAGACCTGAATTTTTTTCATCAGACATCAGAAGAACCTCCTCTGATTGTGACACTGAAACAAGTGTTTGTTCAAGGCCGTGCAGAGAAACAGTCCCTTTAATCCCCACTCACTTTCTGGAAACAGAAAAACAATGACAAAAACCCAAAGTGAAGCTGTGGTCTTCAGCCCTCGGCTTGACGTCAGGGTCAGCCACAGAGGAAGTGGTGGCCAGAGGTTAGGCACAACTTTCTGCTTGTGTGCACAACAACAACAACAACAACTAATATCCTTTGAATAAAAAAAACAGCACCGATCTGTGTTTGTGATTCATGGTGGAATATTATCCTTATTGACCTTTTTCATTTCACTGAGCATGTGTGTGAGTGTTTTAGTAAAATATTTCATGACCCACTGGACGGTTCTGAATGAAACTAAGAAAATAAATCATTGGATGTACACCAGTTCATCAACTCAACAATGGCTACAACTCAGGTTTACAGATATTGAGCTGATGTTTGGTGTGTCGAAAGTCACCAACACATGCTCTGAGCTCTAACTGACCACAGAATATTTGGTTTAAACATTTTTAATACATTTTAAAGTTAAGTCCCCGCAAGATGGTCACCACAGCTAGTCAGTCTTAGCAAACACAAAAAAATGGCAACAAGTCAGTCAGCTTTGTAGATAATGAGATCAAATTTGGTGTGGTAGTAGCTGAGAGTCATGCCCATAACATGCACTCTTTCGTAAAATGCTTTCTTTCCTTTTATAAGTTTTTGTATTGTTTGATCCTGAGCTTTTAATCCATTTTTAAGCACTTTAGTCATTAACTAACCTACAGGCTTTGGTTGTTTAGTTAGTGGTTCAGGTTCAGTGGAGCTGGGAAATCGGAGCTACCTGCAGAGAAACGAGCTCCTCTGAGATCCATCTCTCACTGCTGTAGTGATGGGAACAGCAGTTCTTTTGAGTGTACTGAATCCCTAGAATCAGTTTATTAAAATTATTCATTCAGATGATTTGTTCACCAACTCTGTCAGTTCATTTGAGCAGTACGCAGATGACACAGCACCACTTCTAACACAGTACTATGAAAACCTGGATTACATTCTAGGCAACAGTTCTGTGTGTGTGTGTGTGTGTGTGTGTGTGTGTGTGTGTGTGTGTGCTGGCGAAGGAGTGACAGAGCACAAATTTACAGTTTATTCATTGAACAAATAACTCCCCGCCCACACGGTATTGATGTTCAGTACCACCGATTTCCTTTTTTGATTCTGATTCAAGGTAAAACTCAGGCTGGTAACAGCGGTACTGATTCGATACTTGTACTTTGTGCAAATGTGTTTAAATCAAAAAATGTAGTTTAGGTCAATACAAGACCTCAGAGTAACTAATTAATTTATGTATTTTAAATTCCAAAGTACATTGATATAAAGTCCTCATTTACAATATACAGTAGTCGAGTTAATACGACAAAAAATCATTCAAAGGACACAATCACACACAATATGTGAAAATGGTGTTTTAAACAATTGAAAATGAAGTAAAATAATAAAACCAATAAAATTAATTATTGTTTCAATATCAAGAACTACTATAAAAAATAAAACTTACTTCTTAATTTACATTAGGCTTCATGAACATATTAACATGAAAATACTGAACCTGTAACACTGACAGACTGAATGACTGAGCATGAGCCGCTGTGCTTGCTAACCAGGCGGAAGAAAAAGTAGTTCCCACCAACCATATGATTTAGACAAGATTCCAGTAGCTTAGTTACTTTCCACTGTGTTCCTGTTAATGATATACGTTACCTGAAATGACTGAGTATCAAAAACTCAGTATTCTGAATTGACTTTAGAGCCTAAAGTTCTGGTATCTGTGGTATTGATATTTCAGTATAGAGCCGCACATCACAAACACATGGCACACTCTCTCTGAGCTCAACTGAACTGAGAAAGGAATGAATCCGTCAAAGTGATCCGATTCTATTTGTTCCCACAGAAGATTCATTTGTTTAAACGAATCTTTTGTGAACAACACAAAACTACACTGCTGTGCTGTTTTAGCGCAACACTGACAGGAACATGGAAACCCAAGTTTTGCTCTGTTCATTGTGTTGAACAAAAACACTGTTTATTTGTCTTCTGACACAACAAAGCATGCAAAGGATAACTTTAGTGCAAAAGGTAAAAATCCTTCAGCAGGTCATCATCTACACGTTTATAAAGCAGTCCCAGCAGAGGATGATGATGGTCCAACGGAGCATTTGATGAGTGACTGATGGTTTCTATAGCAACACAAATAAAACCAGCAGAATAATCAGACCAATGTGACATTTTCTCCTCAGTTCATTTTTTATTCAATGTGAAATGTCTGAATAGATTTGGTTTGTCATATTTTATTCATTTAATACATTTTAAAAAAATCAGCAATGTAGATATGAGGTCTAGAGGAACTGTTTATATGCCTGCAAGAACCATAACTTACTTATTTTGTGTTTGCTATAATATTTTTTAGATACTACAGAATGAATACATATTGAATTTAATCAGTTACTTTAGTTTGTAAGCTTGTTTTTATGACCCTTGGGTGTTTTTTTTAAATGCACATGTTTTCAAACATGAACTCAGATTTAAATCTATCCAAATTTAAAGGTTAACAGAGTTTGTTTCTCTTCTGCTCCCCTCTACAATAGCATGCTTTTAGATTTCTGTCAAGGGCACGGACTTTCACAAGTGCTTATATTTCAAAGGATCCGTGTACAAAGAGAGTTTTGACGAAGTAAATAAATATTAAAGGAGGCGTGTGCGATCCTGGACGCTGGATGTTCTTGTAAGCGTCACATAAAAGTTTAATGTTACACGTTCAGAAAGGTTACAGAGAGGTGTGTTGTCTTTATCTGCATCACAATCACACAACTTATCACTGGAGAATGTGTCAAACTACAGAAATCGTGGCACACCTGGTGCTGCAAATGTGGCAGGTGAGCTCCTGTTTTTAATGACAGCAGGTTGTTTTAAAGCTGAAACACCACGTGGACTTTGATTCAAGTATCGGCAGCTGTTTGATCCAAACATTAGTTCAGAATGTAAATTATGCGCTTCCTCTGCGTGTGTGTGTACTCGGTTACCTTTTTAAGACAATTTATCTTTGACTAAACACAAACCATCATGTTTACCATCTCATTGCTACAGCTGAGCACCGCTAACAAACTATAACTGAGCTCAACGTGGTGTTTCCTGCATAGAAACAGCGTTTTAACACATCCTCTTATAAACACTAAAAAGTGCTGTGTTTGACTGACCAAATGTGAAATAAATAATACAGAAATAATAGTAAAAGTAAAAACTCACTGTTGAGTTGTGATGAGTAGCTGCCATCTTGAATTCTGAACTCTCCCACTTTTCATCAGACATCAAAAGAACTTCCTCTGATTGTGGCACTGAAACAAGTGACAGGGAATTCACAGTGGAGGGGTGTTCCAGTTTAAATTTATAACTTGTAAATGGGAAATTCACACTTCCAAGTACAACTGGGCTGCATCAAAAGTAGCCAGTGGAAATGAAGCGAAATGGAGATTTCACACGCTGAATTTTGCCAGCTACCTTTGAACCCTGTGCAGCTCCACCTAGCTGTGGGATGTCGTCATTTTCCAGGCAAAATAATCAACAAGCATTATGGGAGATGTAGTTTATGGCCAATGCTGGCTTTAAAGCAGCATATGCTTATTTTAAGACATTAATACGTTTTTGAAGCTCTCGTGGGCCGCATAAAATGCTGGGGTGGGCCATATTTGACCCGTAGGCTTTAAGTTTGACACGTGTGGTTTAGGGTAAGGGTTAGGCTACAGAAATGAATGGAAGTCAATACATGGTCCTAGTAAGGAATATAAATACAAACTTGTGTGTGTGAGTGTTGTAGCATTTGTTACCTATGGTACATTGTCAAAATATCCCACCTTGCAAGGACCCAAAGCCCAGGCCCTGGGACATCAAATGCCATGTTTTGGTTGGGGGTTTAGGTTTAGAGTAAGGGTCAGGGTTAGGCTATAGAAATGACTAGAAAATGAACAGAAGTCAATGCAAAGCCCCCATGAAGATATAAAACCACACTTTGTGTGTGTGTATATTTGTGTGCATTTTTAAAGTCACTGAGTTTGTTGTTATGCAACTCAGTCCTCTTTGATACTGCTATAGTGACTGTTACCAAGGACTTATCTGAAGCCTGCAGATAAAAGAAGCAGGATTGTTACATAACTCTGCTTTTCATGTGTTTTCTCTTATTGATTTGCCCACAAGACCCAAGGGTGAGTGTGATGTCTGACGGTACAATACCTGAACCACCCAGCAGGGCACAGGGCTTCTACAGGTGGAAAACACTGAGATAAACAGTAAACATTCATCTGAGTTTATTTGTTATTTATTTTTTTACAATAATAAGTCTTGCATTTGTTAAAGGAATATTACCTGCTGCCATTCGAGCCAGAGTTTTATAATAAGATCATCTTAAATTGAGAAATGACAGATGAAAACAACAAGCTCATGAGAAATTTGGATCTTCTGTGAGATCTGTCTGTGCTTGGAGTATGTGTTGTGAATGACTCTCAGCTACAGTACGACCACAACAAGTAATATCCGTACAATTCACTGAGGCGTAATCATTTTTGTGTAGGGTAAAGTTGTTCAGCTGTGTTGGCCAAAAGTTAATCAGTTGCAGAGGTACAGCCAGTGATTACTTTTTGAGAGTTTCATTAAAATCCACCCAGTGATTTGTGAGATATTCTGCTAAGCCTTAGACAAACACACAAATGAGAATAAAAAACCTGTTGCTCTGACTTTCATCTTCAGCGGCAGGCAGTAACGAAGAACATCAGTGCATACTTACCTGCATGTCTCTCTGGAACATAGTAAGCAGACGAACACAGTCAGTACATTTTGTTTAACTAAAAACAGATTTACATGTAAACACGGTAACCAGTCATGGGAAACTCTTTCTAAAATTTACAAGACAGCGTAAAGTTGTCAGAAAAGAAGACGTGATTTATATTTGTACAACAAATGGATAAATTGTAGCTTTTGCCATTATTTCTGTTTCAGTGGAATTAGCAAAATATCTAATGAAATATTCAATTTCAATTCCTTTATTCATTTCATTAAAAATAAATTCAATATACAATAAAAAGAAAAATATAAAAAGAAAAAAGAAAAGTAAAAAAATAATGAAACATTCAGAAAATTGCACATCTGCAACAGATTTAAGTTTAGGAGCCAATTCAACTCCAAGATGAGGTGTGGTCGTCAACACATACGCTAAACTGTGACAGGTCCTTCTTATCACGAGGCATGATGTTTTTTACAAGTTTTGACCACCCAAAAAACTCCATCTCTCATCATTATAAGTTGATCTTAGAAAGTGCAAGATGACGGGTAATATGTACAGTCCCCTCCAAAAGTAAACAGTCTATCATGTATTGGTGTTTAAGACACACCCCTTAAGTGGTTTATTTCATACCTTTCTGGACGTACACAGGTTGTTCAATAAAAATAACCATCCTACCATCCATCCCCTCTGTTCTGGTGTTCCACAAGGTTCTGTCCTCGGTTCTCTACTTTTTATCATCTACCTCTTTTCACTTGGAAATATCTTTCAAAAAACGTAATATCCAATTCCACTATTATGCCGATGACACCCAGCTCTATCTCTCCACCACCCTCCCACCCACCTCACTCTCTGACTGCCTCTATGATATCAGGTCCTGGTTCACCAGCAACTTCCTCAAACCAAACTGTGACAAAACGGAACTTCTTCTCGTTGGCACTAAATCCACCCTTGCAAATGCCAGCAACTTTTCCATTCTCATCGACAGCACCTCAGTTTCCCCCGTCCCCCATATGTGTAACATCCCTGTCCATCCCACTCACCCAACAACACTGCTTTTCTGTTTCACTTTTTGCAACTCCCTTCTTTTCGATTTACCTGCAAAATCCATCCCTAAACTACAACTGGTCCAAAACTCAGCTGCTCATATAATTTCCAGAATCCCTTCCACCAGTCATATAACACCTGTCCTACAGCATCTTCACTGGCTCCCCATCAAATTCCACATTTCCTATAAAATCCTGCTCCTCACCTTCAAAGCACCTCAATAACCTCGCCCCTCAGTATCTCACAGAACTTCTCAACATCATCACACCTTCCTACACTCTCAGGTCCTCCTCCTCCACCCAACTCACCCAACCACCAACTCATCTGACCACTATGGGCTCAAGCACTTTCAGTCACTCAGCACCCCACCCCTGCAACTCTCTCCCCGTGGACATTAAACACTTTCCCATCATCTCCATTTTCTCACCCATGACTTGCTGGGGTATTCAGATATGACATGTTCCCTCTTGTTTCTAAAATATAAGGGTGTCCTGAGTCTTCTGGCTCACCCTTATAGGTTCAATAACCTCATTGTTTGCTGAGTCATTACAGGGCTGGTACTCCTTCATGTATAAGGTAAAATGATGATGAAGGATAAGAAAATGAAGCTGTTAAATATTATCGTGAACTCTGGATCACATAATTCAGAACCATCCGTACTTACATGCATAACATGTTTGTCTGCAATGATGATGCTGAAAAGCAGTTTTCAAAATGTTTCATAAACATATTTCTGTGTATTGCTTTTTACTTTTAAAATTGGTTACATTTTAAGTGTTGCAAGTGGGCTATGACATTTACGACTGATTATAATGGCACATTAATTCTTTAGAATGTATTCTGCAGGAAATAAAACGTGCATTAGTGAAAATGAGTTGGAAAATCAGCATTTTGGACGCTGTTATGCATCAATTTAGACGAATGCACACTGTCAGACTGAACCGTGCTGTTTCTGCACAGTTTAGTTCCTCGTGCTTTAGAGCATGTCATTTCAACGAGTCATATTAAGGCTGAAGGAGCTGCACTCAATAGGAGCTCTAAGCTGTGTGTTGCTTTTTGCCCAACACCAATAGGAGCATTAAAGTTTTTTGCTTTTGCCTGAGTGTTCATTTGACCATATACCCTCTAATGTCTCACTGAATGAGTTTTAATGAAACTTGCAGAACGTATTCAATGGGTCAACATCTTCAACTGATTAACAGTAGGAGTCAACCCGATTCAAGATGGCCGCCACATCTAAATGACCTTAACCAACACAAAAATAGCTACACTTCCCTCAGTTCCACAAATCAAGATTTGACCAAAACAGCTGTAATTCCATTATTCCTCAGTATAAGATTACCTTAGCTTTTAAACTCTGGCATGAAAGGAAACAAGTGATTTGTATTTGATTTTCAAAATGAAAGAAGAAAATAAAAAAAACAGAAAGAGGTGTCAAACTAAGTTACACAAGCGGACAAAAAATCAAAATGTCGTCCAAACCAAAGGCCAATTTCTGTCTATTTTTATTGAAATACAAATTGTCTTTTCCAAATCATGTTTTATGCAGCATTTAGAAAAAACATAACCTAATGAATAAAGACAAAATATCACATTTAGAAAGATACATCATTAGCATTCATTTTTGTCTCACTCTCTACCAACAACTTTTTAATTCAGTAATATATTTTATCACACTTTCACAAATCAGATAAACAAAGAAAACCTGTCAAAATATTTGACTTCAAAATTATTAGAGAATATAGAAACAGAAAATAAAATCTGATTCTCTTTCCACAACAAAATCAAAGATCACTGAAACATTCAAACTTTATTTTCTTGGCTTGAAATTTGACCAGCTGTCATGAGAAAAATTCCCAAAATACAGCTACAATAGAAACCATAAAACTGTTTCACATTTAAAGTATTTACTTTAGAGGCCTGATGAAATGGTAACGAGGGCCAGATTTGGCCTGCGGACCTTGATTTTGACATGTGACCTATAGGAAAGATGTGTTTTCAGTCTCTCTTTTGTAAAGTTATGGTCTGATGATGGAGCTCTTAGGGTTCAGAGGAAATCAAGTCTGACTTTCAGACTCCTTTAATTTATTCTTTGTGATGTTTTGGGTGTGAAGCCTCTCGCAGGTGGAGGGATTCAGGAAAGTGAAGAAGCCACATCGCAAGAAACAGAGGATTTCTGATGTTCTGTGGCATCGACACAGAGAAAATGTTACGTCTGACTCAACCTCGCTGGACCGATGACAGCAGCAAGTCATTGTGTGGTCAGCTGATTCACCGCATGAGAACGTTTACTGGAAAATGAAGCATGTGTTTGATGTTGGACTCACATTTATACATAAATGCTCCGTGCCTCTGGTCACCAACAGAGGAACAATAATTCCACTTCCTGTCACAGCAGAAGAATGCAGGCTGGGATTCCTGTTCTGTGAGTCGTGGCCTCTCACCTGCCGTCTCCACACACAGATTTGGTTGCATTCCTCCCACCCCCGCCTCTCGGATGGGAATTTCCCAGTTTGAGTGGTTGTTTTCAAGAAGGAAGTTGCAGAGCTTTGTTTTTGTGGTTAGTTTAACAAAACTGGGGTTTAAATGGAATAATAAAACCACTGAAAAACAAACTGGTCAAAGCTGAACAAAGTGCTGTCCAAAGCTGGAATCCTGAAGCTAATTTTCAGCCTTGCCTTCTTTGAAGAAATGTATATCGCTTACCAGCTTTTATTTAGTTTTACTTCTTTAGTTTTAGTTGTTTTGGTCAAACCTTGGAAAAGAAGTTAGGTTCAATATGTCAAGATCTCGCAAGATGTGTTAGCACTCGTAGACTCTCAACTACTACAATTTCAAACTATAACTCCATATCTGTAAAACTGAGTGAGTTAGAGCCATGTTTGTGTTGGATAAAGATGATTAGCTGTGGCGACCATCTTGAACTGAGCTGACTCCAAAAGTTAATGAGCTTTAGACATGCATCTAATGAGTATTTTCTGAAAATTTCATTAAAATTCATCAATGGGTTCATGAAATATTTTGCTAACAGACAGACTGACCAACGGTGAATGGCAAAGTTTTAAAAACAAATCTTGCTCAATCTGTTAGCTCTCTGTGAACAAGTTAGAGTTAACTCACAGCTACAATTACACCGAATTTGATCTCAATATCCATATAATTGAATGAGTTATAGCCATTTTTATGTTTTGGAATATTGCGTAGCTGTGGCGGCCATCTTGAATAGGCATGACTTGAAAAGCTAATCAATTGTAGTTGATTATCCAGTGATTACTTAGTGAGAGTTTCTTTAAAATCCACTCAATGGTTCATGTGATATTTTGCTAACAGACAGACAAACTAACACCCATACACTGGCAATAAGGAAGAGGGTTATGTAGATTCTTGTATTGTTTGCATTGGCAAGAATGAGACTGCTTTGTCATGGAGGGTGTGTGTGTGTGTAGGTGTGTGTGAGCGCTTACAGGCTGCTGCTTCCGTAAATCTGACACACTCTTTGGTTGTTTCTCATACAGGAACATATCTGAGGGGTTTTGAATTTTTTTTTTTACTGTCAACTGTCTTCATTGCTTTTACATGAAACATAAATGCATCACTTTGTGTTCATAAAATGTGTGTGTGTGTGTGTGTGTGTTTGTGTGAGCTCACGATGACTCACGGCTGCTGGAACGACCGTGGCAGAGAGGTGGATGAAAAAGCTCGTGGAGAGAAATAGATGAGAGGGCTGAGATTTGTCTCATAACTCTCTCAGCCGCCGTTCGGTGAGTTCACACACACAAACACACAAACACAGTCATGTAGGAGGAAGACAACCTTGAGCTGCACAGAACACACAAAGTGTGTTAGAGGACATCTCAGTGAAGGATCAGCTCTCAGTCACAGCAACAAGAGCGAAAACATCAGCTGCATCAGGTCAGTGTTTTAAATCTCTGTTAATGAAAAAAAGGTAATGTTTCACTTTCGGCCACTTTTTGAACCACACTGTTATCTTCAAATATTTAATTGCGTTTCTCACAGAAAGGTCCGTCTTTAACCATCTGGTCTAATATTTAGTTCCTGTTTGGTTTTGACAGCTTTAATGTGAATTTGACAAAACAAGTCTGTGCTGATAATGGCAGCGAATGAATCGCCAATTATTTCCAAGAAGAGAAGCAGTAAAACGAGAGGGATTTTTACTATCTGCGTAGTGATTGTGTTGAAGTTGTCAAACCTCGTCTAAGCAGGTTTAATATACGTAGCCTGGATTATCCTTGGTGTTTTGTTCACATGCCTCATGCTCCAGTTGCATATTTGAATGCCAGGTGAACATGCCCTGATCCTGTCCTACAGCAGCTCAAGTATAAATAACTACAGAACAATCTTCCTGAAGCCTCATTCTGTCATTTAAATGTTGTCTTTGTAGCTGCGGATCTCAGGCGAGGCAGTATAGATCCAGACTAATAAACAGACTGGCACGTCGATAAAATACTCATCTTCAGCATCCTGTTCTGTGACACTAATTTCCATTTCCTGACTCAAGAAATTCCATTACTGTAGCTGTCGGACTGAACCTACTAAATAAGGTAACTCTGGTGCCATGTTTCCCACTCTGAAGTATCTCCTCTTCTTCTAACAACAGTCTGTAAACATGTAGGAACTGAGGGAAGTGGCTGTTGGAGGGTTTGGAGATAAATGTCTCATTCTTGTCTGATGGAGGATTCTGTTCAACAGTTCTAGATTGTTGCTGGATGGGAATATATGTGTTGTTAGATCTGTACCTTTCAGTCAATTGCCATTGTGATAATGCACCCCCATACAGTCAGAGAGGCAGGTTTTTGAACCCTGATGAGCTACCAAACTGGGATCTTAGAACAACTCCAATCGTGAAGATTTCACAGTAATTTATTTTAAAAGTGCCTAAATTGTCATCAATACCACACTCTGTTCCAGTAGAAATACTGAATTATTCTCAACTGTACAGGAAGTGCTACAGCTAGCTGCTCCTGCTGTGCCACTGTTTGTGTTTGCAAACGTAAATAACCATT
Source organism: Cynodonichthys magdalenae (assembly GCA_031762555.1). Taxonomy (NCBI): domain Eukaryota; kingdom Metazoa; phylum Chordata; class Actinopteri; order Cyprinodontiformes; family Rivulidae; genus Cynodonichthys; species Cynodonichthys magdalenae. The sequence continues at coordinate 21,555,219 of JARVJO010000002.1, forward strand.
AATGCAAAATCCTCAGAATCAGAATACTTTATTGATCCCCGAGGGAACTTAGTTATTACAGCTGCAACCATTTGGGTAAGATTCAAGAAGAAAGAAGGAAAGAAAAAATTAACAACAATGTAAATGTTAATAAAATTAAGATTAATAAGATTGAAGTTTTTTAGATAACAGTAATCTATTTTGATCTTGACTTCACTCGGACTAGCCTTTAGCTCATCAGTCCAGTCAAAATTGAACAATGTTCCTCCAAACGGAGGTTCAACTAGCTATCTACAACAGGTAAGACAATGTTGTTTGTAACTTTTCTTCACAGAACTCCACTTCAAAAGATCAGATCTAACTCATTAAAGGCATCATTTTCACTAATTCACTAATGTTTACATGATATTAAACCTGGGGTGTCAAACTTATTTTCATTGAGGGCCACATGAACGTTATGGTGGTCCATAATGTTTACTTTCAACTAAACGTGAAAGGTCAAGTTCCTTGTCTCATTGCTATGGCTGAGGAAAACTAACAAACAATAACTGAGCTCTAAGTGGTATTCCCTGCGTAGAAATAACATTTTAACACATCCTCTTATAAACACTGAGAAATACTACATGTTTGACCTGACTAAACGTGAAATAAATAATACTGAAATACTATCAAAAGTAAAAGTAAGTTTTACTCACTGTTGAGTTATGGTGAGCAGTCAGCATCTTGAATTCTAAACTCTCCCACTTTTTTGGCAGGAAATTCCCACTGGAGGGGCATTCCACTTTAAATTTACAACTTGTAAGTGGGAGATTCCCTCTTTCCCAGTACAACTGGGCCACAGCAAAAGTAGCCAGCGAAAATGCAGCTAAATATTTACACGGTTGCTGACCATTTTGAAACCTGTGCACCTGCAGCTAGTGGTGGGTAATTTAATCAACATGCATTATGGGAGATGTAGTTTATGGTCAATGCTGGCTTTAAAACAGCTGATTTTAAGACAATACATATTTGAAGCTCTTGCTGGCTGCATAAAATGCTGTGGCAGGCCACATTTGGTATGTGAGCCTTGAGTTTGACGTGTGTTAAAGGACTAATTTTTACTGATACACTGATGTTTGCATTAGCTCAAAGTGTCTTCAGGTATCAGTCCATTTTTCAGGAAAAGCATTCAGACTCAGCAACTCTTTGGTCATCGTTCTCTTATAAGATGATAAAATGTTCTTCTTGGAGGTCCTATTGTCTTGTGAGGACACAAAGCTTTGACTTGAATCACGCCACGCCTTAAAGTTTGCACAAATCTCCACTGGCCTCTGTTTCCCTCTCCTGATGATGACAGGCTGACTCACTTCTGTTGTGAACTGTCATGTGGTCGATGACACCAGGCAATAAAAAAAAACTACAAGAAGAGAAGCTGAACAAAAGACAAAGAGGAGAACTGTGGGTGCAGTTAGAGAGGACATGTGAGGATTGAGAATATGAAGCAGAGGACAGAATGAGACAGAAGAAAACGAAGACCCCTGAAGAGGGAACAACTGAAAGAATAAAAATAAAAAAAGACAAGTTGATCGGTGTGAATCCCACCTGGTGTCATAACTGTCCTTTAGCATCTCCCAACAAACCAAAGCGTGGTCGGATTAAACTAACTCATTTAGTCTTTTAAACTGTAGATAACTAATCTGTGTTTTTTTAAAGAAAACAGGTTTTAAATTTTCATTTTTTATATTTGTATATAATTAGTGAGATGTGGTTAAGAACTATGAAAAAAGGGAGGAGAAACTTTCACTCTTTTTCATCTCCTATTTAAACAGCACCATCTGTGACATGACTAACACCTCCTGAGGTGAACATCTCATTAGATGACCATCTACACCTGCGTTTCATATTTTGATTTGGTCATTAACTACGGTTCAGATGGGATTGTTTAACCTGACCCCACTACGTCACTTATTGATTTTTTTTTTTCAGAATTTAGACATGAAAGTCATGTCTTAATAGGTTTGGATTTAGTCCTCTAAACATAAAAAGAGCCTCTGAATTGTCAACCTCAATATTTTAAGGCAATAGACCATTGTCCTACAGAAAAGAAAAATTCTATAAATAATGATGCAACTGTTTATGGCAGGTCAGAAAAATAACTGCTCTGTCTTGTAATGTCTTCAGACAATAAAAATCCACCTGTAATCCATGTAACAATCATGGGTGACCTTTAACATCATCTGAAGTCAACATGGCAGCTCAACCTTTGCAGACTGACACCTGGTCTCATGTGTGTCCATGGTTTTTGTGTCGTAGCAGACAGGAGCACCTGGACACACCTGGGAGTTCCCTGATGTCTGTCCAGACCAGACTCGATTGGATCCAGGAGTAAGCACACCCTCTGCTGTTCACTGGCTGAGGCACAGCTTTCATCACTTCCTGTGGATGTTTTGTTTACATCAGCTGCAGGTTTTATTCTTGATGTGTAAAGAACTGCACTCAGAAACTGATTTCATTTGTTTGCGTAGATGTTTGTACCCAGTCTCTAGCACCATATGAAATCAGTGTTCTGGGAGGTGGATTTTCAGCATGTACAGATTCTGTACATGAATGAACCGGTTTCCTTAAGTCCTGAACCTGATCGCCCTATAGACCTGAACCTGGTTACCCTATAAGTCCAGTCCTGCATGCTGCTTTAACAATCCGCTCATCTCTTCCGGTCACGATCCGTGTGTTTATGTTGAAGTTTTGTTGTTTGGTTTTATGAACTCATGTTAAGTTTCTCTACTTATGTAAATTCATCAACTGCACTTTGTTTTTCTGTTTTGTTTTGGGGTTTTTTTGTTTGCTTGTATTTTATTTTATTTTAGTTTTTTGCTTTTTGTTTTGTTTTTCTTTCTGTACGTTTCTAGTAATGGAACATCTGCATATTTGCTGTTTTAGTCATTCATATAAAAACATTCAGCTCATTTAGGAGATGAGTGCTAAATATGACTTTTGTAACTTTGTACTGAACTTTATTTTGAAACATTTTTTCTGATAAAAATGCATTGAAATCTCTTCAGTTCCTCCAAAAACATCGTTCTCTTTGAAATCTGTTTCAGTGTACTTTTTCTATTTTTGTCATTTTAAGCTATTTTTAGCTTTTAGCTGGTCTTCTGCTTTTACTTACAGATTTTTATTATTTTAGACTTTTGTTATCTTTAGCTTTTCGCTTGCGTTTTGCTACATTTGGCTCATGGTGTTTTGCTTTGCTTTGAACCTTTTAGCTATACAACAGCTTAGTTTCAGCTTTTTTTTAGTCAGTCGTTCAGCACTCAGCCTTCACTGCATTTCAGACAATACTGGTTTCTGGATAAGTGTGGTTTTATTTCTGTCACTGCTTTTATTTTTATTCCTGTTCAGTTTTGCAGTTTTTGTTCTCGTCTTTACTTCCTGTTTTATGTCCCCTCTTCTATCTCACTTCAGTTTTTAACTTTTGCATCACAGCTCATCACTCGTCATCATTAATCTTTCAGGCTATAAATAATATTTCTAATCTTGCTTGTTGTTCTTTTTTTTCTGTCTCTTCTTTCCTAAGTCTCAGATTAGTTAATTTTTGAAGTTTAAATGACTTCCTTGTTTCCACTTGTGTGTCATTAAAGTTTAGGTTTTCTCTTCTTCAGCTGCCCCCTGCCTGCTGGCTTCTCTTTACCTCTGACACGTGTTGTCTTCACTCATAGTCTTCCTCAGTTTCTCATAAATAAATCTTTATTTATGTACTTTATTGTTTCAATCTTCACAAAATCACCCTGCTTAGTGGTTTTTAAAATTTATCAATCATTGATCTACAACAAATATCATCATGTGATTTTGAAAAACATCAATTTGTTTCACTCATCTGTACTATTTTTATCTGTCATAATTATTTCTTCAGTTTTTAGCTTCATAACTGAACATGATGATTTGTTGGGAAAATATTTGATTATAATAAAATAGAATTTTTAAAATAAAAAACTTTGACTCTTTTTTTGTTCCACCCAAAGATATAATGAATCCTAATGAGAGAAATAGAAATAGCAGGTTTACAAGAGTAAACACAGCACATTGGGACTTACTTTATTATTACATTTTATTGTTATTGTTTGGTATTCAGAAGTTCTACAGCCAGGTTTTTACTGCTCCAATCACATTTTGTGTTTTTGCTTAGTACCAACATTAAATGTTCTTTTCCCCTTGACTTTCTGTAAACATTGCAGCAGCGACTGGAGGCATGATGGGTACTTTTTAATAAGGTAGAGCTTCTATTGATGAAAAAGCAGAAATGCAGGGTTCAAGGTTCTCATCACGTCTCTTTCAACTGACAATCAGACCAACTGACCATTATGAAGTCTAAAACTCAACCTTGAGTCTCAGATTAAAGTGAAACGATGTTTGGATTCCTGATAGAATATTGAATTAATATGAAAAGTTTAGAAATAAAGTCTCTGCTGACTCCAAGGTTTTCATCTAATTTAAAAAATACAGTCATGTCTGTTACAGAATCTGAAAACAGTTGATAAATATTAGAATAAAAGGAAATTAGGAAAAGTTACAGATGGGAGCATTACACTGACAAAATGGTTCTGAAAACTTTTTTGTTTGTTTCTGTAGCTGAATAATAAATCTTTACACACCATTCAAAGAAATAATTAAAAAAAATAGACTGTTCTTTAGTTTTTAGGTTCATTTATAAGCCCTGACTGTTGTGGCTGTGTAATAAGACGCCAGTTTCCCCCTGACCAACTTCAGGGGGCTCAGCAGAGCTCCCCACAGCTGAAATAACAACCAGACTTTATCAAGGCCACACACACATGAAACTAAACTCTGATAGTCTGAGTCTCTCAACAGACAAAAAGAGCTATAAAATAATGCAACATTCAAGGAAGAGATCAAAGTAACACAAGGCTCTCAGAAAGAACAGTAATGTGTTATATTTTTAACATAAATTGTATTCAATTAACTGATAACAAAAATGTTTATAAGATTTTTATTTTTCTTAAGAAAGTAAATGTCTGTAAATTTCTTTAGCACACTAATTAAGATATATTGAAATACATTTTGACTTATCAAAATTCCTTTTAAGATATCTTGAATGGTTCTGACTAGTCAGAATGTAAATGCAGCGGAAATGCAGATATTTTAAATTACCAATCAGGATAGTCAAAATGTAGTTTCTCCAAGTCAAAACTTATTTTTAGATATCTAGCAGTCAGACGAAGCCGATTTTATGTTAAAATTGCCTGCCATACAGTTTCATTTTGGTCAAGTTTGGCTCCTCCCACTTTATGCGAACCTCGAAGCTCTCTCCTGATTGGTTCTTTTTTAATATTCCGCCTGATTCAAACTTCCGCCGTATGGTGGTGTCTGTATTGTTGTCATCGATCTTCTGCTATTTCTGCAAATTTAGAGTTTTATTACGGCTAGGTTTCGATTTTTATTCGTTTAGTAGTTTTTATATTTCATTGTAAGAACATTAAAAGTGGCATAATTCGCAGAGATGGAAGAAAATGAAGAATTTAGCGGAAGGACGATTGAAAACCCGAAGAAGAAGCTACGCAGGATTTCTTCGAGGACGTCTACAACCAGTGTCATCAGCGCTGCCGAGCCCTCTCCTCAAAGTCTGCGGAGAAATAACTCAAAGAAGTACGTCTATACATAAAAAAATGCACGCTTTGTAATTACAAAGTACTGGGTCGTGTAACATAGCATTAACAAAACCGTCATTAGGAGATAGCTTCACCTTTTTTTTATCGAACTTTGACAGGCAGGGCTGGTAATAACTGGCAAATGGTGCCTTCGCGTGCACTCGGAAACCAGATAATTTTATGCATCTTGGAGGAATGACAAGTGATTGAACACTAACTATTTATAGATCAATAGGTTTCGTACCTGCAAGAAACTTAATAAATGAAAATAGAATTAATCAAACTTTATAACATTTTCTTTATAATTTTTTTAATTTCTATATATTTTTTGTTCATAAAAATCTAACTAACCATGCTGTGTTCACACAAGCAGATTTAATTACACTGCATTGTTTGATAATATCAATTAAATATTCTGTAAAGTTTATATAAAACAGCTAACTTGCAGTTCATATTATAATCCTCTTACAGATTTTCATTCATTATCTGTTTCTCAGCCAGAGTGTTAGATGCAATAATAAATTATCAAATCATTTTATTAATTTATTCTATGGTATATTATGCTTCTTCTATATTTTTAAGTTAACATTTTTCCACTATTGTTTTATTTTATTCTGTAGTATTGGAGATGCAGGGTCCATCTCAGGAGGACAAACTAACTTGCTAAAGTGTGCAAAAGTACAAAGTAAAAAAAAAAATGATACAATCAGTTTATCTGCAATTTAAACCATGCACTTTCTTTATGTTTAGATTTTCAGACATTTTAAACTTATAAATACATAACAGAAACAGGTTTCTTAAAATGATTGCTGCATTCTGAGCCTGTACTGACTGAAAATAGAAGCACACCAACAATAACCTAGCAGTTATTTTTGTCCACATACCTCAAAAATACCAAAAAATTTGCAGAAACTTTACATGTTATTGCTATAAAGTGTTCTTAAGTCTTTATGTAGCGAGTAGAGGTTTAAGGTTGTGTACTGTGTCTTTGGGTGTGACACTTTGTAGCTTTATTGTTTTGTCAACATAATTTGCATTTTCTTACGATAACACTGAGCAGTGCAGCTTTTTGGATTAAAAACAACATTATTTGCCATTTTTCTTTAGACCACCTCTGCAGAGAGGCAGCTCCTTCACCTTCCTCACTCCAGGGACCCCATGGGATTTCACTTTAGTGAGTTAATGTTACAGCACGAGCCATCCACATAGCTTCTATTTGATCTGTATTTTTTTTGTTGTTGTTGCTGTAGCTTCATTCTGCGACTCCTGTGTTGTTTTTTGAAAATAATCAGTGTGTTTTGTTATGCTCGTGCAGAAAAGGAAGCGCAAAGAAAAGGAGGATGACACCATCAGTCTCTCCAGCTTCGACCTGAAGGTACGGCAGCCTCGTCCATTAATAATGCAGCTCTAGTGATCGCCTCTGAATGAATCCTTACAGTAAACTTTAAGCCCTCTGTGTGACTCAGATGGCAGTGCTGTCATGTGTTTGAGCTGCAGATAATCCTTTCACCCCTTAGACTGGTACAACCGCTCTGTGTCGGATGAAAATATGGAAACAAATTGTCCTTCAGCTTTCCCATTGTGTCCAAACACTAACAGTTACAGATTTATGTTTCATTAACATATATGTCAGTGAGAGTAGTTCAATCACTTTGTATACAAATCAACACTTCACAATTAATGCAAAATTAAACTTTGTTAAAAGTCAGATACAATTTTTAAAACTAATATAAAAAATACAAAGTAGACAGATGCCTTTACAGTATACCAGGTTGTATATTGTAATAATATAGATTTAGAATAGTAGACCTAGATAGATGGTTTGTAAAGTAGAATTGGAAGTAGGCATGATTATATCCTGACCACAATACACAGCAAACTACAGGTTTTGAGTATTTACATTACAAGTGTAAAAAGGTCAGTGTTCTCTATTAGATGCATCAGACTCTGAACATGTGTAAAATAACTGTGTTTTTGTCTGTATTATATCTATACTATAATTATTAAACACACTATCTAGTTTTTGTGTTTGGTGAAAGTGTGGGTGGTAACAAAACCTGTTAGGATCTGAACTTGTCTCAGTCCCACACATGCAGCTGTTTAAGCTAAGCAACACAAAATAAATCTTCTTGAAAACTTGCCTATTTCTTCTAGACTAGTAAAACAACGGATTAAAAATAAAATCTGGATATTTATTTGACAAAATGATGTGCAATTTTACAACTGTTAGTTCAGCTAAACAAAAAGCTTGTTTGAAGTCTAGAAGTTAGAAGTCTGAAGACGGAAACAAAGTAATTCTTCTACAGAAATGCAGAAATTGTCTCAAAATATCAGCAGCACTAAAAGTAGGGTTCTATGTTTGGAAATGTTGCTTGTCTACATCCCAGAATAAACCCAAAAAAGAGAGAAATATACTGTAGGACAAGAGGAGCACTATTCTAACAGGAAGTAACAAAGTTGTTTTTATGCACCTGTCTAAGACGAGACATATGTGGAGCCATTTGTCCATAAGTCTGTGGACAGTTTCTTATTTCACCTAGAAATTGATAACTCTTTAACATAGAAAACTGCACAGCTGGACACATTATGGGTCAAGAATGATCTGTATTGATTTCAAGGATATTGGGTCAAAGGTCAAAGTCACAGGTGACCCCTTTGTTAAAACCCTGTCTTTGCTCCAGCTTGACTTAGAAACTCTTTGTTCCCTAGATTATGCTTATCTACCTACCTATCCATCCATCCATCCATCCATCCATCCATCCAACCGATAGCTGCAGTTTTGTGTTTTTTCGTCTTCTTTAATTGAACTGTTTGTCGATTTACACAGAGATTCATTCTTTGGATTCTGATTACCTTGATAATTTACTGATGGCTGAAATAAGTTGGTCGCACTCTTGTGTTACATTTTGGAGTCATTTTGACCAGCTCTAGACTTTGGCTGCTTGGAGGCAGTTTTGAAGAAGAACATGAACTGAAACTTCATCGCTCTTTACAACAACTCATTCTGAGTCAGGCATCAAACCTCTTTTTTATGAAAATCTCATTTACATCCCACTGGGGGGTCCTCATAAGGTAAACAATAAATATTTCCTGCTGATTTCGACATCCTGTTATACATAATACAGGATGGAGAGGTCAGAGGCTCTACAAAGATATTTATAGTTTGGAGTTGTTAGGGTTTGTTGTTGTTTTACTTTTATTTATTCATGGAACTAGTAGCTATTTCTCAACATGATGTCTTCTAAAAATATTAAAGGACGTTTTGATGTTTTTATCAAAACATTTTAAATATTTCATTTACATAATTTTAAGATTTTAAATAATTAAACTTCTTATAAAGGAACTTGTGAGAGCACTTGGATTATAATTTAAATCCTCATACAATTTTTTTTTATATTATTAAGTTTAAGGAGGACTCGGCTGAGTTTATTGTGTTTTTCAGGAACCCAGTAACAAACGCGTGCGACCGCTCGCCAAAGTTTCTTCCCTCGTCAACCTGATGTCTCCCTCTAAACATGGAGCAGTGCGGCGTTTCGGCCAGACGATCCAGGTGCGCTCTGACTCTCAGTGCCGTCTTGTACAAAAGGAACTAGCTTTGTGTTTTTGTTGTAACACACACACATCTGCTCCCCAGTCAATGTCTTTACGCAGCGACATCAAGTCACCGGCGATGACTCACAGAGCTGCCAGCAAGGCTTCAGGACCGACTCCCACCAAACGCAGGAACAGCACTCTGTGGTCCGAGACGCTGGACGTCCATCAGAAGAGCACCTTCTCTACTAAAGAGATCAAAAGACAAGAGGTGCTTAAGTTTAGTGCTTTAAATGTTAGTAAAAGAGGGTTTTATGCAGACATCTCCATTACTTATCGTTTTCCTCTCTAGGCAATTTACGAACTTTTCAGGGGAGAGCAGGATCTCATCGAGGATCTTCAGCTTGCACGAAAGGTTAGGAATTTTCAGATTCATTCTGAGAAATCCAACATCAATCCTCCTTTGATGATGTTGATGTTTTGCTGCGTTTTTCACCCGTTTAGGCGTACCACGATTCGATGCTGAAGCTCTCCATCATGACAGAGGAGGAGCTGGCTCACATATTTGGTGATCTGGATGCTTACATCCCTTTACATGAGTGTGAGTCGCCGCTAAACCAACCATAAAACAAACTAACTGTCTCCAACCAGGTGGTTTGACCATGTGAGGCTTTTTTTTATTTAATCTGCAGACTTGCTCATGAAGCTAACAGAGGGAACTGGGCCCGATGGAACAGTAGCTCAGGTTGGACAGATAATAATAGACTGGGTACGTATTTATACAGACAAAGCAAATAAACCACATGGCGCATCGTTTTCTGCAGGGGGCACTTTTTTATTTGTTTGTATTTCTCCCTCAGCTGCCTGGTCTGAACGCTTACAAACCCTACTGCAGCAACCAGCTCGCAGCCAAGGCCCTGCTGGACCAGAAGAAGCAGGACAGGCGGGTGCAGGACTTCCTGCAGCGCTGTTTGGAGTCGCCCTTCAGCAGGAAGTTGGACCTGTGGAGCTTCCTGGACATCCCGCGGTCACGCCTGGTGAAATACCCGCTGCTGCTGCGAGAGATCCTCAGACACACGCCTCCTGATCACCCCGATGTAGCCAACCTGGAGAGAGCCGTGCGTTTGCTTTTATGGGCTTAAACTTTTGAACAAATCAGTCAACATGTGGCCTTCCTCTTTAACTTGTTGGTGTTCTTTTTTTCAGATCACTATAATCCAGGACATTTTGTCTGATATCAATGTGAGAAAAGGCGAGTCTGAGTGCCAGTATTACATAGACAAACTGGAGTTTCTGGATGATAAGCAGCGGGACCCTCTTCTAGACAAATGTAAGACCCTACTATGTCACGGCGAGCTGCGCACAAAGAATGGTTTGGTGGGTACAAAGATCTTAATTTTCCTCATTTCTGCTCTCATGCTTTAAATGTTTCCTTTCTGCAACGTTTCATTTCATCCTCTGTTCACGTGGCGTTTCAGAGACTACACGTGTTCCTCTTCTCCGAACTCCTGGTTCTGACCCGGAACGTGACCCGTAACGACAAGAGCTGCTTCCAGGTGTACCGACAGCCCATCCCGGTGAGAAACCTGTCTCTGGAGGACCTCCAGGACGGAGAGATCCGCATGGGGGGGTCCTTCAGGGGAGCGTTCACCAATGGAGAGAAAGGTGAGTTGAGCTGGAGCACTGCACTGTTCGGCTCAGTTCAACAACACGTAGTTTTCCATGTGTTTTTGCAGCGGGATGACCTCTCTACACATTAAAGATGGGTCTTGTGACTTGTATCTGTTTTATCACATGTTGCAGCTTTCATGAACAGGAGGGTCTGTCCACTGGAGCAGATCATGTGTAGTAAATGTGGCAAAATGAATCAGAGTGAAGGCTGCAGTGCAAAATAAGTGAAAATAATGATTTTTTTTTTTTTTTTTTCCATAATTGAGATTTGAGTAATAAGTAATTTTATAAATACTCGATGTACCGGTTGCCTATAATCTTCTAATATACATTTAAATCCAAGTTCTCTACAACACGTCTTCAGAAATAATCCTTTGTTTTAATAACTTTTATCATTTTCTTTGAAACTGACCATTTCTCTGCTCTGCTGTTTGACATCAAGGGGAAGCTTAATCATTTTTCTTTTTTTAAATATTGGACTGTAATTCCTGATGTCATCATTCAAGACCAAAGGTCTTCACCCCTGTTCCTCGTGACCCACTGTCCTGCAGGTTTTAGATGTTTCCTTGCTTCAACACACCTGACTGAAAGTGATTGACGGGCTTCTGCTATATTTGATGACATTCTGATTAGGTAATTTAATTATTTAAATCAGGTGTGTTGAAGCAGGGAAACATCTAAAACCTGCAGGACAGTGGGTCATGAGGAACAGGGGTGAAGACATCTGGTCTAGATTAATAAAAACTGAGTTTTGGAAACATCACTGTCATAAACAAAACTAGGCTGTAGCCAGGCCAGGTGATAAATCACCAAACTGAAACAAACTACAAATTTTGAAGTGGATAAGTGGGGGGGGACTCGTATTAAAGGGTTCCTCACTGTGACTTATTCTGTCAGCACAGGCAACATAAATGAATATAGGTAAAAGTTTGTAAAGGCCCTGTTACACTATAATGTTTTAGACAACTTGTGAAAATTTTAGAGACATCTATGTTGAAGATGGAATAACAAGTCACCTGGAAGCCTCTTTTAGGTGCGTGCATACTGTACTGCTCAGAAACTGATCAAATATATATATGTTATTAGTAATTTAGACAAAAAAAAAGATTTCATAAGTCAGCATAAGTTGTGTTAAACGTTATAGTGTGACAGGGCCTTAAGTTTATATTAAAACAAACATACAAACCTTTTTATTGTGATCTTAAACAAACTAATCTGAAATATCACGTTGGGCCCTTACATATATTATTTCACTGATTTGCTCAAGACTTCTGCTTCGAAGAAAAATTATTAAAATACCATGAAAATAAATTGTTACTGTCTACGGTAATTATAGTACCACTGTATCCTGGCCAGTTTAGTGTGTTTCATGTCTGGAAACAAGGAAAAACAATTGTGTTTACAAAGTAAAAACAAAAATAACAATTACATTTTTCTAAAAACAGATTGCTTAAACGGGTGCTTTTATTTTTGGTTTTGTGAAAGACAGAATCCCCCAAGTTTCTTTCAGTGGCAGCATCTTTAATGGCAGCTGTGAATATGTGAAGCGCTCGATAAGTTTAAAAAAGATGCTGAATTTTCATCTTCATTTATCACTCTACTATTATTGTTACAGTTTTTGTTATTTAACCATGTTTGTAGTGAAGAGATAATAACACATGATCACCATTTAGTTTATTTAACTGCAAAGTGACAATAATAAAAAGGAAATGTATGTAAATTGACTGAGAATACTAAAAATGATTCTGGAAACATGTTGATACTGGTTAAGACAGGAAGCCTGCTGAGTTCTTTGTTTTGTTCTTTTGTCAGTGCTTGAACTTGTCTAAGCTGTGAGTGGGTGAGGTAACGAATGATTTCAAAGAGTTGAATCAAAAATTAATCGTTTATTTGTTTCAATGTTTGACTTTGGTTTGAGCGACAAAAAGTCTGTCAGTGATGATTATTGTTGGATGTGTTCCTGGTCCTAAAGCTTTCAGGCTGGTTCAAATACAAATAATTCTTGTCAGCTCACCGTACGGCATGCATTACATTTTTTAGAAAACCTTTTTCTGGCTCTTACAGTGATGACAACATACATCTAATGATTTATTTTTCACATGCTAAAAACTCTTTATTTAAATATAAGTAATCCAAACAAAGAAAAAAAAAAAAACTAGATTCTGAAGCTGAAGAAGTTTCCCTTCACATCTGAGAGGCTTTCTCAGTTCAAAAACTTCAGGAGTGTTTGGAGTTCCAACATGTACAGAGCGCTGCAAATTAGACTGGAACTACGTGCCTTTAGGGGTCCCCAATACTAGTTTTTCTCAAACCCAGTACAAGTACTTCAGTTTGGGTACTCACCGATACTGAGTACAGATACCCAGTACTTATTGTGTAAGAACCTAATGACTTAAAAACACATTTCTTTCATTTAGAACACCCGTCACACTCGCAGGACAAATCTGGCCCTTATTAACATCTATCTGGCCCCAAAGATAATACTTGAAAATTTCAAGTATTATTTTATTTATTATTATTATTATCATTTCAAGTTGAAATGTAAAAGTTTTCTGGTTTCTCTTCTTGTCGGTGTTTAGTGCACTTTTCTCGTGACAGCTGGCCAAGTTTCAAGCCAAGTAGATGAAGTTTGATTTTTTCTTTGATTTTGGTGCAGAAAGAGCCACAGAGAATCGACTTAAATGATCTTTTCTGTATTTTCTTCAAATAATTAGAGTCAAATAATTAGATTTGTAGTGAGGGTTTTATTTTTTGTTTTACCTGATTTGCTGGATTGTGAAAATGTATCTTTAGAGATTAGAAAATAAGGATTTTAAATTAATATACATTTTTTTTTTATCTGTTACGTTATGTATGTTCTAAATTAGGGATGTCCCGATCCAGATTTTTTGGCTCCCGATACAATCTGATTTTTTCAGTGATTAGTCTTTCCGATACCAATCCGATAAGTGCAAAAAAAGTGCACAGTTTTTATTTTGCTTTATAACTTGACCAACAATATTGGTTTGCATTTGTAACAAACTTACTCTGAGTATGAGACATAAAAATAAATAATTGACAGATTAAGAAAAATAAAAAATTTCTATAAAGGCCCTACATTCTATTGCAGCTTATTTGAACTTGAATCTGCAACTTGTACGCTTTAAGTGGGTTCTTAAACAATCAAATAGGAATATGTATTGGTGGTAACTCAACTTCAAATAATCCTTTAAAAATAAATAACCAAGTTGCTTTTTTCACACTAAAGTGCTGGTACTGAACTTCTCACAACAATAACAAAAAAAAGTCTGCAAAAGTGCAAAATGCAGAGAACAACACATTACAATTTAGAAAAACTGTAAAACCCTGTCTTAAATTCTGAAAAACTGTATCGGCCCGATCACATGACTAAAATCAGATCCGATTTGCAAAAAATGTCCGTATCTGCCACCGATACCGATACAAAGTATCTGATCGGGACATCCCTATTCTAAATTATAAATGAAACATCATTTGGAAAAATTGGAAAAGATAATATGTAATTATAAGATTTAATATAGCATTTTTTAAATAAATACTGACAGGAATTGATCCTTGGCTTCAACCAAGTTTTGAATTGTGGAACAGAATTTCCACAGAATTTCTCTGCTTAGGCTGCTGCCCCCGCGACCCGACCCCGGATAAGCGGAAGAAAACGGACGGACGGACGGACGGAACAGAATTTCACACACCTCATTTAGTCATTCCTGCATTTTTTAGGGGAGGTCACCTCCTAATAAATGTCAATATGGAAAATCTAACTGCTCGTTTTAAATCAATACTT
>JARVJO010000002.1:21579086-21622000 GCA_031762555.1 Cynodonichthys magdalenae
AGAGATGAAAAAATATGTGGACGCTCGTTCAGTCATAAATCCACCTTGCTAGTTTCTGCAGAGCGCAGCAGCAGCGGCTGAGTTCAACACGCGGAAGCTCACAATATGGCAGGCCGATATTACATTTAGTTGGCTTCACCACACTTACACTCCAGTTATCTGAAATTATTTTATGACTAGGTTAGACATATTTGTTATTTAGGATAAAATAATAAAACGTGTTTTTTTTTGTTTTTTATTTATTTCTGAAATTGAGTTTGTTGAAGCTGATTTTTGAAAATAAGGGGCACATATGAGTTTTTTCTTCACTCTGCACCTTTTATTATTCGTGTGCTTTTTTTTCATTATGAAATTGATATTAAAGCATTGAATTGAATCAAACAGAATTTTAATTGAATCGAAATTGAATCGAATTGTGACCCAAAGAATTGAAATTGAATTGTGAAGTTATTAACAATACCCAGCCCTACTTATTTATGGAAGTGACAAATTTTTCACCCAAAATGTAAAGAACACATTCAATGAAGCATCGACACTACTATCTGTACTGTCTGGTGTGGGTATTGGTCTAGAGTATCGGGGCATTTTGTACAAGTACTTTTAAAAATGCTGGTATTGGGTCTGTAACAGTGTTGGACCCTCTGCTCGCCCCTCACAATGAAGAGTTGTTCGATTCTTTCCTGGCATCTGGCTCATGAAAGAGATGTTTTGATCATACATGAAGCAAAATGTCTTCAGCTTCAAAATAGAAGTCAAGTTGTTTAGTTTTTAAATGTATTATTTTCTATATTGTAATTGATCATGACGTGGATGACTAAGAATCTTCAATATAAATATAAGTAGGTTTAAAAAATGTATTTTTTATCCCTTCAGGTGTGTACTTCTCTTCTTGTGTTCAGAATGTTTTGTTGAGAACTGAAATCAATGAGCAGTGACCAATCAGTTTATTGATGTTAAACATTTTAGGCCAGTAATTTGTTTTGTACTCATCTGTGTATTTCCTGTACATGAACCAATGTACAAAAAAGAAAATGTTAAATCTTTTCCTGTTATTTTGGAGGGTTTTAAGCTTTTTTGCGGGTGTTTGCTTCATTTTGCAACCTAAACTAATAGTTTAATCTTTTCTGTCTGTTCAGCTAAGAATGTTTTCCGGTTGAGCTCGACAGATCCGTCCCACCGCCAGTCCCACACCCTGCACGTCAGCGACGTCTACCACAAGCAGCAGTGGCTCAACTGTCTGCGCTCGGCCATGGCCCAACAGCAGGGGGCTCCCGTCAGAGCTCAGCAGGGCGAGCCCATCCGGACCAAACGTCGCTCTTCTTCCATGTCAGCAAAGCTTTGCGACGAAGAGACGGACGAGAACTGTCCACCTGTCTCCGGCCCTAAGCTCAGGCCTCAGACACTCTCCAAAACCAGACTGGGTCAGACGTTACCAGGGTCACAGAGGAGGAAGGAAACTGGAGTGTAGACGCACAACCAAGGCTCCTCTCTGACGGACACGTCCTTACAACGTGTCCTGTGATCATGTTTGTTACTCTGTTTTGTATCATGTTGTGTTTTTAGCTGCACTGACAAACCCTCCCGATCATCTCCGTCCAGATGTTCATCAGCTTGCCTTTCTTCAAAATTAAACTTGTTTACACAAAACAACAAATGGGTTTAATTGGACTTTTATTACTGAAAACAGTTTTTTTTATATACCACTTGGAGTTCATCTTGGGTTTTTTTTCTGTGGTCGATGTTTTTAAGCCTCCTCGGCTGTTTTCTGTGTCGAGATAAGGGATCAGGAAACTGAGCTGTTCACAGGAAGTTAGAGTCTAAAAATGTTTACGGTTTGATTTAGGATAACAACTGAAGCGTAGGGCTAGAAAACCTCAAACAGTCAATTTATTTTAAAATAAATTAAAGGTATTCAATGAAAATCTCAGTTCAGGAACTAAAAAAAAGATGTAATTCCTTTTTGTTTGCATTTGTAGCTCAGTTTTACTGACATTTGGGTGTTTGTGTTGCGACACATTAACTTCTCAGTTGTACTTTGACCATTGAGTCACTTCCTTTTGCTTGTTGACAGTGAAAAAGGCTTTTACATCATGATGTTGCGACATCTTTTAAACTCAGAATGTCACAACTGCTGAACAGTCTTGAGTTTGTAATCTGTTTAATTTCATCCCTTAAAAATAAACCTTACAGAAGTTAAGGTTTGGCTCGTGTATATGTTCACGAGGACGCTGCAAGAGTTGATTCATCCGAGAACGGAGACTGATTATTTTTTTTTTATTTGAAACAAATGAACAAAAGAGGCAACAAAAGGATTTTCAATGACAACTAACCAGTAAGAGATTTCCATATAGGTAAATCATAGGTAAAACTCTAGGTGCTATAGATCAGATGATCGTCTTCTAAATGTTTCTATAGTTAAACCTGTGTTTTAAAAATTAATAGAAACAAATGTCAGCAAGAGTTGTTACAAACGTGGAAAAAGTTGCTGACTCATGATAAAATGGTCCCTGCCTGAGCTCTTCAGAGGAAGTGAGATGTTTGTGTAAACGGACCTTGAAGACAAGATTGTATCTGAAGTTCAACCAAACTAGAAGAAAAATTTAAAACCGTCGAGTCTGATCATCTTTCTACACCTCTGATGAACAGATTATTTGTGTTGCTTCCTTAATAGCCTTTTTTTAAGTACCTGACGCTGGAGGATCAGTATTTATACTTGGTGACGTGTCTAACCACCAACTGCCTAACCGCAACTTTATTAAAATCATCTTCCTCAAAACCCAGTAGGTCTGTTCTGAACGTAGAGAAGCCATTTGTTGAAGTTTTCTGTTTGGGGCCCGAGTCATCAGTCCTAGTCGAAGTCATTGAACAACCTCCGTTTCCAGAAATACAATCTAATGTTGACTGGACTGATGAGCGAATGGCTAGTCGGAGCAGGGCTGAGACCTAAGTGGATTGCTTACAATCCATTGTTTACAAAAACCTGTTTTAGCACAGCTGCTGAGTTTGAATTATAAGATTATTTCTCCAGAATTTCTTCGTTATTTACAGGCACAGATAAAAACAGGAGCGGCTAGAGGTTGTGTTTTCGATGCCACCTGAGGAAGCTGAATCATGCAAACGTTTGGGTTGCTCTGTCACACGAGCATTCAGAACTCACTGCTGAGGTCATGCAAATATAGCTCCCCTTTCCAACCACCTGCCTTTGGGAATCATCTTTTTCCACTTTGACTACAATGAAGAACAAGCACAGGGCTCGTTTACAAGTAGAAGATCATAGTCGCTCGCCCATCCCTTCAAGAATAGAAAAACTGTTGAAAGATTTGGTTCATGTTTCTCACTAATTCAGAGTGATAGTCCCGTTTTTCTTGGATGCTTTGATGTAGCAGTCGACTCAAACCCCACATTTTCAAAACACTGAATACACAGGACTTAAGACACATTTTTGTTTGCAAAAGGCTCAAAAGGTGCTGAATTAAATGAAATAAAAGCAAACATTGCCTTTAAACAACACAACTTGTAACCCAGTGTATGAGCTGTAATCTAATATAATCATATATGATGGACAACATAATACAGACTCACTGCACCATGAAATCTGAAATACTGTAAATATTACAAAAAATACTGTTAATAAAATCCATCAGAGAACAAGAAATTAAGAAAATAAAAATATATATTACAGCATAAGAAACACCCACTGTTGATAATCAGTCTCTTGTCTTGGACCTCCTCCATCCAGAACACAGACGCTGCACCTTTAAAGACCTGCAGACTGATAAGGTGAAGATTTTTGTGAAGGCGTGACAAACAGGTGCTTCAGTGATTTCATACTGACCGCTTCGATTAAATATGAGTAGGTGGTTTCTGTTTGGTTAACACTGCTAAAACAATAGAGTTTGGACTGTCCTGATGCATCTCAATAACCCAGTTAGAAAAATCTATAAAAGAAATGTTGAGTAGGTTCTCTGGATGAGTTCTTCCTTGTGGCAAAACATTTATTTTCATTATGTCAGTGGATAAACTTTAAACTGGCTTTTCATCCTGTGAAGTTTCTCAACCCTGTAATTAAAAGTTGGTCAAATTTAATTAATTGTGCATTGATTAAAATTTAAAAATGTATAAACTATATAAACAATATTCAAATTTCATCAGGTTGTTTATTTTTTTTAATCACATCATGGCATTAAAAGGTACAAATGACAGTGACACAAAAAGTTTGAGAACTGCTGCTCCAAACTCACTCAAAGAACTATCCACAACAGGTAAGATATTAAATGTTTACAACCTTTCTACATAACCCTTCATCAAAAGAATTCAGAACTATCCCTTTAACGGCAGCTGTCCACACCTGAGCAGCTGCTGTCGTTCACAGAGACTTAAATTTCACGTCTGGGGAAATAACTGCCTCAGGAACTGTGGCTGACAGGAAGTGACCACTGTTGTTCAGAGGATATTTAACCGTAGTCTGCCATCTGTTAGCAAAATATGTTAGTTTAGTTTATTCATTCATTCATTTTCTTAAAAAAACAATTTCTATATACAATAAAAAAAATACAAATCATAAATGAAAGGTAGCAGAAGAAGAAAAAAATCTTATATCTGCCCCTTTTCGCAAAAAATAAGTTTGATCAAAAATAGTCTTCAAATAACAAAAACAGAAAACAAAACAAAAAGACAAAAATAAAGGTTAAACTCCTAGAACAACTTGTATAAATACAAATTATACCATTACATATTTCTCCAACAGACTAAGCTTTATCCTTTTCTTAAATACACCCATTGATTTGGCATTCTTAACGCCATCTTCCAGATTATTCCATAATCTTAGTCCTTGAATCGATGTACACCGTTCCTTTAAACTGGTTCGAAATTTAGGTCTCACAAACATCTCTATCCCCTTAAGATAAGATAAGAAAATATCTCAAGAACCACTGAAAAAGTGTAACTTTTGGAGTTGAAATAACCGTCACAATTAATCAAATTAAGGAAAAAATAAAATCAGCAGCAGCTCAGTCAATTCAAGATTGTAGATACTCGTCAAAATAAGAGTTTTGTTTTAAAAAAGTGAGTCACGATTTATCATTTAGAAGAATGTCGATGTATTTTGGAATTTCAGGCAGTTGCTGCTTTTGTTGCACATCATTCAGTGTTATCACTTTCAGTCTTATTAAATCACGTGCACAAGCCGTGCACACCCAGTTTGGGTGGTCTCAGGTTTGTTTCAAGAGACTTTAGCTTTTTTATCTAATCTTCATGGAGGTTTAAGGTTTTGTTTCCCCACCCTACAGGGAAAAAATAAACCATGTGCACCACTGCTTTGACAAAGTGACCCGTTTTACCCAATTATTTAATAAATCCATATATTTATTTAGATATTTTCTGTGTTCTATTCATTGTTTTACCTGATTTTCTTTAGACTTTTATATATGTAGGAATGTATTTTCAGTCGTTTTTTTTTTTTTACAGTAGAACACTTGAAATTAAAGGAGCTATATAAATAAACTTTACCTCCCTATTCAAAGTATTTAATCTTTGCTGCACAGTCTGCTGAGTCTGAATGGCAGATCAATCATTTGGAGTTTTTACCTGTTTTATAAGTAATACAGACTAAACTTTCCATACATCTGAATTAATTATTCAAATGAACATAGAAATTGCAATTGTCTTAACTTTTGTTTGATGTAGAAGCCTTTACTTATTTAAACTTTTACTAAGTTTTTAATAATTCTAATAGTTAATGCCATTTTCCTAAAACTTATTTTAAAACTCATGTTTATCTGGGATACACACTGTGGGTAAAACAGTACTTTGACCTCACCTCTTTGCCTCAAACGTGTTAAAATTGATATTTTCTGGTGGATTTCAGAGAACAATCACACGGTGTGGCTGGAAGTTGGCTGAATGAATCGGTGAACAGGTTCAAGCTGTTTTAATCCTGGAGTTATCGCCGTCATTTTGTCACAGATTTGCATAAAACTGGGCAAGAAAACAGATGAAACAGGCTTTTTCTAAAATGCATTAATAAAGAAGGCAAACGTTCATCAAATCTGCAACACCTTGTTACAGCATCGTGTCACATCACATAATGAATGTAATGAAAATTGTTGCTTTGAACTCAACTCTTCTGAAAAAAAAATTGTTTGAAATCAAAAAAACTAAATTCCAAACCAAAAGAAAATCTGGTACAACTTACACAACACCAATTGGTTCTTTATTATCTTGTTGTGATCTCATTCTTTACACAAAATAATAGAGTTAAAACATCTGTTATATTTACAAATTTACAATTAAATAAATAGTTCCAGAATATTTACAAGTACACAAAATCATTTCATTTTAGTAATGAAGTCCCAAACCTTAACAGATTTAAGGATTCAAGAGTCTATGACAGAACAGTTCTACACAATATACTGTATTTCACTTCAAACGAAATTGCCTGTCTGTGTATCTGTTAGCAAAATATTTCATGAACCGCTGGATGGATTATATTGAAACTATTAGAAAGTGATCACTGGATGTACGTCTACAACTGATTAGCTCTGGGAGTCTGCAGGTTTCAAGCTGGACGCCACAGCTAATCTAGTCTAGCAAACACAAAAGTGGCTAAAACTCAGTTGACTTTACAGACCTCAAGATAAAACTTGGTGTGATTGTAGCCGAGGCTAATCCTCCTTAAATAATCCGAGCACTAACAGATCAAGCATCATCTTTTAAAACTTTGGCTTGCAAAGTTAACAAACAATAAACATTTCCCTTAAGAAATGCTAATTTCGTAAAACCTGTTTGGTCCCTTGTGCCACTCCTTGAAGATCAGTGTTGAAGGAAAGTTGATTTAAATAAAAATAAAATACACACAGAGCAGGTGTGTAAAGTGTGTAAAATGAGGCCCTGGCCTGCTGGTCTTCTGATCTGTTATTTTCTTGGGTTCCTTAGAATTTCAACACATTCTATGAGCTGCCAGGGACTTTAAAGTGGAGACGTTTTACCTGTTGCAACAAGTGCATCAACAAGAAAACCTGTCCTTGCTCACATTCCTAAAGGATGACCTGAACCCATAAAAAAGGGAGCATTTAGTGCCGACTGTTGTTTTCTAACAGCTCCACCTTTGACTTATTAGCCTTCAGAAGTGAAATATTTGACTGCAGCTCACTGTGGTTTAAAGCGCACGAGAAAATGAAGTTGTCTGTGAGTTTAGGTTAAAAAAATTTATGTGCAAATCTCATCACATCGTCTTGACTGGCAACGTGTTTGTTGACCTGGTCGTCCTAATGTGTGACTTTGTGAAGAACAAACCACAGCAGGAGCAGATTTAACAGGACAGAAGTCAACTTTACAAGCGTTGTCCTTTTCGAACACTGTTATATTTCAATAACAGGAGGTGGAACGTACGAGAGAAAGTTTATGAGGCGTGTGGGCAAGCCCAGCTTGGCAATGACTCCGTGTGCTCTTGTACCGAGAGTCCTCCTCAAAGCCACTCTGCTGAGCTGCTGCAGACTGAGAGGAGTGTCTGGAACAAAACAAAGAGGAAAATCCCTCCATTTGTATATTTACTGCTGCTCCTACACAGGAGACAAACTGTGCACGCTTACTTTCAAAGAACTCCAGGCAGAGGTAGGAGGCAGAGCCCACACTGGTGTAGTGGATGGGTTTTTTGTTGAGGTTATCTCTAGCGAAGACGTTGCCCCCAAACTCCACAAGAAGCTCTATCAGACCGGTGTTCTTCATTTTAGCTGCGTGGTGAAGAGCCGTCTCATGGAGCTTGGCAGCGTTCACATTTGCCCCTAAAAAAATACAATCAC
The DNA here is from genome assembly GCA_031762555.1 of Cynodonichthys magdalenae. Classification (NCBI taxonomy): domain Eukaryota; kingdom Metazoa; phylum Chordata; class Actinopteri; order Cyprinodontiformes; family Rivulidae; genus Cynodonichthys; species Cynodonichthys magdalenae. The sequence goes on from JARVJO010000002.1 coordinate 21,586,886, forward strand.
AAAACATTTTCCATGATCTTTTAGTGTATTGTGTCAAAAAAAATTTGCAGATAAACGTCTCAAGCCCTGGTTCACCAAAGGATTGATTCAAGAACCCGATTCTGCACATCATTCTGATTTTCAAAGGGTACATGCCAGTGTTGCCAGATGTCGCGAGAGAAACAAGCAAACAGCTTTATGAAAACAAGCATAAAATAAGCCCAACTGGCAACCCACCACATTGTGTAAAACAGGTCGATTTTAACAGTACTGTATAAATGTATACATACATAGGCAACAACAAAATTATGATTCAAAAAATACCATAAAAACGAATAACTTTAAATGTCTGAATAACTTAAATTCTTTTAATAATGTATACTTTTAATCTCTGATAAGAAAAATGCATTTTGCATATGTAGCAGCAAAATGACAAAAACTCCCAAAACGTTTTGTGTGCTCTTTTTTCCTCACTCTTTATTATATTTTTTCCCATATTTTTCCGACTTACTGCAACTTATTCTCACTCAGTTTTGTCACTTTGTATCCAGAGGTGAAGAAGTAGTTTTTGCTGTGCTGAGAAAAAAACTGTAATTTGTTCTGGTTCATTTTGTTTTCTCTCGCTCAAATCATGCAGTTTAAAAAACAAATTTCAAACAAATTAAAACTTATCGATATTTTAATGTGCTGTACTTGTATCCCAATGCAAACAGCGCTTTTTGTCGGTGCACCACCTGTGTAAAATGTCCCAGTCCATTAAATCGAGCGCACCAATCCCACTGTGTTTTGGAAGTAGACACATCCGCTGTATCAAGTCTCCTGTCATAAGTTCTGAACCGGTTCTGAAGCAGTGTTTTTCAAGCTGTGTTGTGTTATTATAATTTAACAAAATAACATTCAACACAGCTAAATGCCCTCTCTCTGCTTTTAATTGGGATATTTTGTAACAAGCAGACATCAGGTGGAGGTTTTGAAGGCTGCTACATCCTGCGGACCGAGGGGAGAGAAGAGCAGAGACTGCAGCTCAGACAGTTCAGAAACTATTTGGAATGAGGAAAAAACTATAAACAGATTAAGTCGTGTTTTAGACTGTCTACTGCTGACGGATCTGTTTTGACACAAAGTGCAGACTTTTAAAGCCGGTCCCTCTCCTCCCGGTACTACAGCAGACCGTACTGGATCACCCCTGCTTGTTTCCCCGTCACTCTGGACTCTGAGTGAGTGTTTGAGGTGTGCCGAGTCAACTAATAACCAGGAAACGGGTGAATGGGAGGGACAAACCCACTCCTTGTGTTTTGCTTAACTGTGGGGAGCTGGGAGAGGGGTTTCATTCAGAAAGAAAAACAAGTCCAAAATAAGCACCTCATGTTCAAAAATAAGTCCAAAAAAACACAACCCGCGACTCACGGGATTTACAAGCGACTTTAGAAAAAAAGAAGCATAAAGTCGCTTATAATAAGCAGACCTGGCAACACTGGTAACATGCATGACATCATGTCATGACATGTCTTTCTGCACTGGCTCAGTTTTCCCACATTTAAATGAGATGGTTAATATTTATGTCAAGGCTAAAAGCATCTGATTCTCAAAGCCCAGCACCGTTTGAGAGCCGGTGATAATTACTTTTGGATTTGACATCCAACCCAGAAGTTGAAGCTGAAATGAGACTATCTTTGTCAACTAGTTGCAGTACAAGTTTTTTTTTATTTTGTTTTTTAACTCTTTATTTAGCATTTTTCTACTCCACAATGTGGAAAAGGTGGGTTTCAATTCACAGTTTACTACTTTAACCTGTTAAAATGAAGACGTTAATTCTAAGTTAGTACCCCTTGTTCTAAGGTTGGGCACTGTACATTTATCTAATAACAAAATTACAAAGTATTTTGTAATTTTGTATTAAAATTACAAAGTATGAAAGTTGTTCTGTTTTTTGCTTATATGCAAACTATTTTGTCAAGTGGTTACAATACATGAGACCTTTGATACATAAAAAAAACATCTCCACTTCTCCACTGAGTGCATCATCTGCATCTTCTGGTTCCCAGAGTTTCTAGAATGGGAGGCAGAACATTCAGTTATCAAGCTCCTCTCTTGTGGAATCAACTTCCAGTTTCTGTCTGTGAGGCTGACTTTCTGTTTACTTTTAAGACTAGAATCAAGACTTTCCTTTTTGATAAATCCTATAGTTAGGCTTAGGTTTCCTGAGTTATTCCCTAGTTATTATAGTTAATTAGTTCTGCTGCTATAGGCTTAGAATGCTGGAGGACAAACTGACCACATTTCCTCACTCTGCTGCTGTCTTTAGTCTCTCTTCTCTACATGTTTTCTGTAATCACGTCTATCAATAATGTGTTTTCTATTCTCTCTTCCAGAGAAAAATAACTTGGACCAGCTCCCTGTGTTTGTCTGTGTCTCTTTCCTGTCCCCCAAACCCAGCCGGTCGAGGCAGATGTTCACCTGTCCTGAGTCTAGTTCTGCTGGAGGTTTCTGCCTGTTAATAGGGAGTTTTTCCTCTCCACTGTCGCCACTGTGCTGCTCAGAATAGGAGACTGTGATGAAGCAAAGATTCGGCTCAGTCTGCTGGCTTCGTCTTTAGCTTTTATTGTTTTTTGTGTACAGAGCCCTGAGACAACAATTGTTTTGACTTGGTGCTATATAAATAAACTGAATTGAATTGAATCTACTCTACTATTTCCTGCCGCTGATCAGTCTGAAGTGGGTCAATCTTAATCCAAGACTCTGTGATGGCCTTTTTATATGAAATCTTTAGAGTTTTAAAAAGGTGTTTTCTTTTTTGATCACCTTGCCAGGTAGTAGACCCAACAAGAAAATCTTACTCTACTATCTACTATCTACTACTACTACTACTACTACTACTACTACTACTACTACTATCTCTATGGCTGAATGTGTATGTTTATATGTTGCAATACATGTGTGACACATTATGTACATTTTTTCATTTGTTTTTCATTTAACTTCTTATTGCTTATTGTATTTTTTTCCTGACAACAGGAGCCTCATCTATCTTTCATTCCTCATAATACTAATTTGGAATGACAAAAAGTCCTTGAATTCTTGATATAATTTAATTATTCTGCACAAAATTGAACTGACTCGAATATGTTTAGAGCATTTTAGGAACTGTTTTATATTAAAAAAAGGGGCAATGCATTTTCAAACACTTTAAATGTCAAACCAAGCCAGTCTTACTTTTTCTTTTTTTCTCCCACACTGGTCAGCAGAACCTCCCTCTGTTTGGTTACCCTGGTTTTAAACTAAAGTGATATTCCAGGCTTGAACTGCTCCGGTGGCGAGACAGCTTAACGTTGCAGCGCTTACAGATAACTTTATTTCATTCAAGCCCATCGTTAGGAAAAGTTTTAAATTAAAAAATGTTCTGAAGAATCCGGTGGCTTCAGGCTTTCTCACCGGCCGCAGCTTGAGTTCTGCATGTGAGCGGGAACAACAAAGGCTCTCATTGGATGAGACGCACGATGACAGCTGCCTAAAACCAATAGTGATCAAGGTCCCGCCTCCCCACAGCAACTACTGGGTTTGTGTGTGTCTTCATAGGCAGCCCAGAGATCAGAGATCAGATGGAGAAATATCAAGAAAAATTATTTAAAACTATATTATATTAAATTATATTATATATTAAAAATGATAGCCGTTAAGCGTCAGCTGCATTTATTTTATTTTATTATGCGTGCATTTTCTAGTGCTGGGCATGTTAACGCGTTATTAACGCACTAGAAAATACACAACATTATTTAATCCAGGTGTTGAACCTTGTTGACTCGTGTAGCTCCAACAGTGTACACTGAACATAAACGCTCTAATGTTTCATGAGCTCAACCCAAATATGTAGGACTTTTTCTACGGCAGGCCTTTTTCTCTCAATTATTGTCCACAAATTTGAGTAAATCTGTATTAGTGAGCATTTCTCCTCGGCTGAGATAAATCATCCACTTCACGGGTGTGGTTTATCAAGATGCTGATTAGACAGCATGCGTGTGCCTTAGGCTGGCCAAAATAAAAGGCCAACTTAAAAATGTGTCGTTCTTAATCACAGAGCACAATCCCACAAATGTTGCAGGTTTTGAAGGACTGTGCAATTTGTATTGCTGACTGCAAGAATGTCCACCATGTCTGTGAAATGAATGTTTGTTTATCTACCATAAGCCATCTCCAAAGGCCTCACAACCGCAGTCTACATGTAACCAAACCACATGGTGAATAACATTTAATACAGCACAAAACATCATTTGTTTATTTAAAAATGTCTGATTCCTCCCTGATGCAGTTTTTTTTGTGAATACAAGGCAGATACAGAGGAGACAGCAGGGGCAGATGATGGCATAAAGTTGGAGCTTAAACCAGACACTGCATTTTTTGTGACTCTGGGCCCAAAGTGATCAAATCCTCCACAAACGCAAATGTCAGATTGCGCAACTTCAACAAAAGTTTCATAAATACACACCAAAACATAATACTTATTTTTCCCATACTCTGAATAACCATCAAGTTCATTAAACAGTTTTTTTAAGCCCCAACATTCAGAAGATGGGCCTCGACTCACCTGCAATGAGGAGGACTTTGGCGCAGTCGTAATGTTGTCGGGCGCAGGCCACATGAAGCGGTGTGCCGTAGTGGCAGTCATGAGCTTCCATCAAAGCTCCTCGACTGATCATCAGCTGAACACAGTCTGAATTACCTGATATTAAAACAAAGTAGAGTGATGAATGGAAACGTGGTGCGTTGTGAAGTTAATGACAGTGAAAAGTGATGTTCTGTCCATGAGAATCAAAACAAGCAGCTTCTGCTTGTACCTCTTTAACTTATTAAGATCTGATGCAACATATAAACTTGGCACAAAAAGTAAGGAAAAATGTGTTTGGTAGATTATTTCTTTGTTGTAACAATGCTTCTTGGCAATAAATCTTGTAGCGGGCACCTGAGAGGGTATCAGAAGTTCAAAACAAGTGTCAATAACAACAAAATAATATGTAAGACGTTTGGCAGAGAAGATTTGGCAAATTTTTCATGTGCGCAACCCACACACTCAGCTCTACTGCTCATCCCACAAATGCATGTTCCTTACAAATGTGGCTTCATTTAAAAAGTAAATTAACAGGATAATTAACACTGTAGGATTAATTGCCAAGAAGTATTGTTACAATAAAGAAATCATCTACCAAAACAAACGTCCTTACTTTTTGTGCTAGGTGACTCATGCAGCAAATAACATAAGAAGTTATTTTGGAAATATTATTTTACTGAGAAATATTCCCATCCCTGTGCAATGTGAAACTGAGTCTAATTTGCCTGATTGTCAGTCACTGCCAAAGGAAAGAGGGCAGTGATGTTTTTGATTGTAGTTGTGTTAGAGGTGCACCGATTGCTGTTTTCTGGCAAATCACTTAAAAAGCCTGACCTGCCGATTCCAATTTTGGCCGATACCAATTGTTTTTAGAACTGACTCAGGTTTTATAAGGTCACAATACACCTTCATTGTTCAAATCTTATTTTACTTAAAAACATTGAACAATACAAACCTGTGTCAACTAGGACAACATCCCTCTCTCACAGCAGAGGCTTTCAATGCTCTCCTCCGAAATCCTACCTAAAAGCCTGGCTGTGATCGAGCACTCTGATTGGCAATTTGATTTGCTGAGCTGAGCATTTTGTGTAATACAAAAATGTGACACAGCTTGAATCAAATAATAGCAGCAGAAACTACAGACGATAACAGCAGCATGCAATAAAACGTACCTCCCATGCAGGCCTCATGAAGAGGGGAGAAGGTAAACAGTGGAGGATTGACAGTTGCACCATACTCCAACAGCAGTTTGACACAATCCAGGCTCCCAGCTGCACAGGCATCACACAGCGGAGTGCTGCCATCGATGTTACGCGCATCCACCTGTTGGACGGGGTCATAAGTATGTCATAAGTGACATCACTTTAAGAAAAGCCCCAAGCGTCACCAGACTCCCAACATGAAACTACCTGACCTGAGCACCAGCGTCCAGCAGCAGTCTGACACACTGGGTCTGACCCTGAATACACGCCTCGTGCAGCGGGGTGATGGAGTCCACAGCCACGATGTTAACAGCGGCCCCTGCTTGGATCAGCTGCTGCAGCTGGAGGGCTCTGCCCTGAGCAGCAGCCTCATGGACTGCTGACCGGTCTGTCCAGAATCCAAGGCCATGAGCTGGGAAACAGAAAAGCAAATATTAGACCAAGTCCTTCTGTTCATAATGTCTGACAGGTTGGGTTAAATTATTACCTAAAAGGCTCATATTTCAGACTGTTTATAATGTTGATTTAAAGGCAAAGTAATGTAAATAATGCTGTATTCACCCGCACAATAGGTCAACTATCATTGATCTATCACTATAAATCATTACAAAATTGATAAATTTGTACAAGTAAATAGGGCATCCTGGGATCATGTTTGCTAACGTTCAGATAATGTTTGCTAACTGCTAACCGAGCTATGTTATAAAATCATGCTCAAATCAAGTTGACAACAAATGAAAAGCTAACAGCAACTCTTAACTGTTTCTACCTGTGCTGTCTAATCATTTGACTAAGCTTTTTATAAACTGGTATCTTGGTTTAGTCACGCTGTAAGCTTCTTACCGATTTCTCCGTACAGGGACGGTCTGGTCCGAGTGATCTCCATTATTTCATGGTTTCGTTTCCTTCTCGGTTTCCCAGATTAATCTAAGTCCCAGATTATTGTGTACTCTGCCCTGAAGCAAAACACTAAAAACTGTAAGGACCGCATTATTATTTATGTTACAAACCAAGCTGAAGAACCGAAGCAGAGAGGGTTCAGAGCTGCAGAGCTTCAGGCTGGCAGTGAGGAATTCTGGGAAATGTAGGCGCAGGACTCCTACCCAAACTCACATTTCAATGTTTCTCAGTCGAGATGTGGCAAATTTTTTACTTTCAAAATACAAATGTTATTGTTGTTTTATAAACTGGTTGTTTTATAGTAAGTAAGTAAGTAAGTGAGTAAGTAAGTAAGTAACTTTATTTTCTTTTTGTGTCATGCACTACAAGTGCCCAGCCCACACGGGCTTACAAGACACAACAAAATACATTCACACAGGTGGACAGACATAAACATTCTTTAAACAAAAAGTGTACTTTTCCTGATGTGCACCATGCCAGGCTTTAAACAAAAATTGCCCTAACTGAAATACAAAGTACTTAAATAAATACTGGATTTTATTTTCATCAGATAAAAAAAAAAAATCTGAAATCTTATAAACGCAATTCTAAACTAAATTTTCCTATGGGGTTTATCATCTAAAACATTTACAGGTTTTACCATTTTTGTTCCCAGTTCAGTTTCCTGAGAAACAGCCATCATCAAACCAAAAACGTTAAACTCAAAGATTGTGGGACATTAAGCAAAAGGTCACCAACAGTAACAAGATTAATTTTAAATGAAAATTCATTAGTTAAGCAAATAATATTTTAATTAAATTTTTGTTTTTTTTAAATATTCAAATAAGATTTTAAACTTTTAAGTAAAGGAAATGAGGACTAATCTGGTAGCACTATAATGATACTTTATCTTTTGTCTAGGACTTGTGTTGTTTATTTATTCATATTTTTTAAGAACAGGTTGTACTGTGTGCTAAAATTATTGAGACTAGAGGCTGGAATTTCAGCTGATGCACGTCTTTGGCTTGCTCTTTAAAGGGGACTAAACCAGAGGACAGTATGTCTTGATGGCCTTTAATTTGATGTCAACAGGCAATAAAATTATTTTTACAGTAAAAAGTAGGCTACTGTCATGACTGCTGCCACAGCTGCATGATAATCAACTGAATACAATCAAATTATTACAAAGACAAATGTGTCTTTTTTTAAACTTGCTATCGTCTTAGGAGTGGCAAGATTTTGAAATATTTTATGTGACAGAGTTTATTTAAGGTTTGGACTTGAAAGAAGGTTAAATAGCATCGAGAAGTAACTTCTTTGCCTAACTACACATGACGTTTCCTGAACAGGAAGTGAAAAGGCTTGTGTCTGATCTGAGACCCCTCCAACCCACCCTCTCTTTCTCTCTTTTCCCACCCCAGAACCAAAATAGAGTTGTTTTTAAGATCAGTCACAGGAAACACAACTAGGACATTTACAGCAACTTTCATTTTGTTGTGTGGTTCCTGTTTTGTGAAGGATATTGACAAGACTGTCCCAAATCCAACTTCCTAAAAGGATAACCTCAATATTAAACTAAGGATCATCATGAACGGCTGGAGCTGTTTTGATTTAATACAAATGTGCACTCATGTAGAGGGTCATGTCAGTGATGTATAAACGTCTGATGGTGTCTATTTGTTCCTAGAACTTGGAATTTATACGGTCCATACACTCAAAAAAAAGAACAAAAAAATATTCATACTCAACTGAATTGAGTAAATCTAACACAATTACTTCATGTTAACTTATTAAGTAAGTGGAAAAATTGATTTAGATTTACTTAATTCAGTTGAATAGAACCTGTTGACATAATATATTTAAGTAAATCCAAAGGAAACATTTTGAAAATCTTTTTTGAGTGTACTGGGATTGGTGTGTTTCAGGGAATCAACAAAAACATCCAGAAAGGTTGGAATTCTGTTTTGTAAATTTGGAGGTTTTTTTCTCACCAAAATCTTCTATGTTTTTAAATTATTTGGTTTGGGGCAGGATAAAATAATGGAGGACATTAGCAATTTGTTTTTATCAGTTTAATATGCCTCATATACATGTCAGTGATCTTTTTCTCCCTTAACCATCGTTTCAGCACATTATTGAACCACATGTCCATTTGCTGTAAATTTCGTTGTAGTTTCACTTGTCTCTGCACGCTCCACAATAAACCAAAACCACAGCTTTGGCATTGGCTTTGAGAAACCTTACTTCTTCTTCAGCAGCATTTTCAGGTTGCATGGTTCATTATCAGGGATGAACCACACTGACACAGAGGGAATTATATTCCCTACACAACAGTCACTCTGGTAAACAAACACTTAGTCATGATATTAACTTCATCTCTGTGTGGTTCTAAGAGAACATGCAGTCTCTGCCAGAGAGTACAATTACACATAGTACAATTAAATATTGGATACCATAAAATATCTCATAGAGAAAACAGAAATTCTCAACTTTATTGGAAAGACACAAAGAAAATTGAAGCTCTCCTCAATTTTCTGTCTCTGTAATGCAAAATTAAAAAACTAAACCTTGGTATAATTTTAAACAGTGATATGAATTTATTAAAGTCTGGTAAATCATAATACTAAAATGACTTTTGATTATATGAGAAATATTCCACATCTTAAATGGTTTATATCAAAATTAATTTAAGCATTTTTAAGTTTTCAAATGCAGATGTCAGAATCTATTTTAATCACTTTTGCACCACAAAATAGAAAAAAAAATATTTTGTAAATCATTCAGTTCTGTAACTTAGTCATACCTTGTATCATTTGTTACTTATTTTGTATAAACACTTATGATATTTGTCTGTATGATGGTGCATTTAAATCCATTGTTCTTTTGGGTTTTAAATCCTTCATGGAAAGCATGTTTCTTTTTGTATGGAATGCTCTAGTTAAATAAAATGTAACATTGTTAAGCTTAATGTATGTCTTCTCTTGGGATTTTATTCCAGAACATATCATTCTCCCATTGTTGATTTCAACAAAATCCCACAGAAAAACTATTCATTATTGACTAGTTTGTATTAGTTTCTGGTTGTTAGTAATTCAAAAAATAAAAATGTCTTAGGTTCAAAATCTAAAATACCAAGACAGCAACATTTAATCAGTATATGATAATATAATATATAATATAATAATAATAACAGTTGTAATTTCCCTCTGGGATTAATAAAGTATTCTGATTCTGATAATCACGTACACAGTACTTGCACCTATAACCTTGTACTATTTGCAAACACGTCAAAGGTCCTCACTTAAATGTGGTTCAAGAACAGGGACTGACTGAGATTGCACTTTCTGCTGTTTATGCTGACAATCTCATGATTTCACTGCATCCTTTACAGATTCAAGGCTGCCTGTAAAAGACAAAAAGAAACATTGGTTTATGGGCCTCTTTCATGATACAGTCAATATGGTTCTACTTTGAACAAAGACTTACGTTTCATCCTGTGAACATATGGCTTTTCAAAACACTTCCATTTTATTTTTATAAGACAAAAATAAAAAGTCCCTGAAGCAGACAAGACTTGATGAGACACAAACTTTAGTCAGATTAAGTTTTATCTATCTTTGTCACAATAATTTTCTGTTGTCTAATTACTGATGGGTTATTCTGAATTCAATTGAATATAAAACATATCTCAAAAGTTGCTATACCTCTATGTAAACATGACTGTAAGCAGTCCCAGCTGTTCGTTCTTTGAGCTTTTCTGTACAACACCCCCCAGTCTTCTCCTTGTATGGCACAGTAAAAGAAACATAACTAATATGAAGCAGATGGAAGCCATATCCATGTCACCTCCTGATCAAACCACTGATAAAATAGCTTGGGTGAGTAGGTAACTTGCATTTTATAAACCAATGACTGAGAAGGTTAGAATAGCTTTGCTGGCAATTTTCATGTAGTCAGTAATCCAGTGGTTTTTACACCAAACCAAAATCAAGAAGCAGAATAAATGGTGGCTTTGTCTTCTTGTGTCACGTGAAAAGAAAACATTCAAATTCAGTTCAATTCAGAAATACTTTATTGATCCCAAAGGGAAATTACAGTTTGGAACAACACAACATGCAATGGAGCACTTTTCAAACTCATTACAAATGGACTTTGCAGTGCAAAAAAAACAAGCCTTCACATTTTTTTTTCTGAGATTTAAATCAAAGGCACCACTATTTTCATTATTTTAACTTTTTCATTGTTACACATGTGGCTGAGTTCCTGAGATGTTAACTGAAAGTAGGTCTAATAAACATGTTGTGTTCTTAATACATATATTTGATCTTTCTACCTAGATTACAGAGATGCATCAGGACATGTTGTGTTCTTATGTTTCTAATCTGCAACAACATAGTTTCTCACTGCATCTACTATCAGTTTTATTATTTCAGGCAGCCATGTTGGATTTAGAAAATAGAGACAGTGATGAATCTTCAAGTTTTCATATTTTGACTTCAGAGGTGGTTCCACTTTGTTTTTCCAATGTAAAACTTTAATATTTCTGAGTTCAAATTTCCAGAGCCCACCTGGTGACAGATAAAAAACAATAATATTTGAACACAAGATAATTTTGAGCAGCTGAATTACCGTATTTATACATGTATAATACGATCTCAAGTATAATACAATCGTCATTTTTTGAGCTTAAAAATCATTTAATTCTAATTATCAATAACCAGTGTATAATACTATCTCCCCACTTTATGGATGATGTTTAGGGTTAAATTTCTAGTATCATACATGAATAAATACAGTAAGTGTCTCTTGTTAAGGATTACTTCATGCCTAAACGCAAATTACTGAAGTATGTCATTGAAATTCATTCTTGTAACAAAATAAAATGTAATTAATTCAAACTTGTTCGTGTAATTAATCAACCGTGTGCATTGAAATGACTGCAATAATGCTTTATTTAGTTATTATTCATTCATTTATTCATTTAGTCCACGTGTCACCAGATGGACTCCGTACAATAGTTACAGTAAATATTTAAAAGACTTCATGTCTAAAAGTGACCTTAAACTTTTTTAAAGTCATTTTGTTAGGTAACCATAAACGTTTAATTATTCTGTTGACGACTAGAATCAATCAGTATTTGGAAAAAAAAATATTTAAAACTCAAAAATCAAAATTTCTTCTTTCTGTGAACGCATCACAGCTAAGCAGTTTGTGCTAGCATTAGTATGCTATATCTTCAATATTAAAAAGTCTTACTTAAATAATTTTAGAATTGTAAGAATGGTAAGATGTAAAAACAAGTGACAGAAAGCAAAAATTATCATTACATGAAAAAAAGGATTTTCAACAAAGGTATGTCTATGGCTAAGTAACATTGAAGAATACTAACCTTGTTAAATAATCTGTAAACATTTTGAAGTACACAGTTATTTTTTTGCTCAAATAGAAATGATAAATAAGATATTTAAATTGTAGGCTGTGATTTATAGCTTAAAAATAAGTTTGAACTGGTGGGTCATCTTTTACAAAAATTGTACCAGGGGATCAGCCAAAAAGAAGTTTTGTTTTTCTTCTCTAATTGTGAGAGGGTTCATGTAATTGTTGCTTTAAAACGAGCTTGTCTTGTTTTACTTGGGGGTTTGTTGCAGACAAAAAAATCACCAGTTAGTCTTGTTAATGAATGGGGGAAGTATGCAGTTTTACTGCTGAAACAAACTTCCTCTAAAGTCAGATAGAACTATGTTGGAACCAAGACTATAATGTTCAGAAGGGGCTGAGTAGACATTAGCACAGAGACATATATTTTCCGATTTGGATTTCGAAGTGTTTTATGCTGCTTAATGCAAAAACCCGTTCATATGCACAGTTCGAGAGACGACAGCGGCGGAAAACAACTACCTTCAATAAAACGAGTCCAGCGACTGAGCCTCACTTGTACGGTGTACACTTTCAAGATGGACGCTTTTAGCTCGATAGGTTTCTGTTTCTTTTTCGTTTCGGACCGGGCACACGTCGAACCGTGTCCGCGAGGAGCCATGTGGGAGACCGAAGAGATGTCCTAGTTAACGGATACGTCACTTTAAGGGAGATAATACTTTATTCCGTTTGGATTTGCTGGCTTTTTTTGTGTTTGGACTGAGAGGTGTTTTTTGTGTAACTTCCTGGTCGTTCGCCGTGTCATGTCAGTGGGTTACAGCGCGAGGGACTCAGTCTGCTGGCGTTAACGCTGACAGGATTCATGGAGTTTTATGTTGTTTATCGTTGTTATTTGATTGTGATGTTTGGAACTAAGGACGGCTGTTTTCAACGACAAGCAAAGAGACAAGGACATATTTCATAAGCGATGGAAAATGGTGGTGCCTCGACTGAAGGTGAACAGCTTTTCTTGACTGTCCCTTAAAATAAAGTTAAAGGGCACGTGTTGACAAGCTTATTTGTGATAAAACCTCGTTTTTAGTCTGAATTAACAACAGTGACGCATTAGTTAGGTGTCGTTTAACAGGTCAGACTGTCCCAGGATTGTGAAACACCACATAGTGTTCCTAATGGTTCTCAGAACTGCAGTTTGCTGTAATTTTCCAGTTGGTCTGTTTCGTGTGTGTGTCCTAACCTCTTTCCAAATTTTGTGTGTGTTTACACTCCCCAGGTGTTTTAATACCTGTTTCAGAGTCCTCGGAAGAGTTTCAGAGCTGTATTCTAGCTCCACTTCAAAGTGCGTACTTGTATGAAGAGTCGAGACAGTTTTTCAGATACAAGTCTGCTGTTTTGGTGAAAAATCCTGAACTGGAAGAAAAGGTCAGATCAGCAAGTCCCCACTATTTATACCACCCTACCCACAGAGTCACAATATTTAAAGTCACTTAAAGAGCGATTAATATATATTTAGTGTGTTAATTTGTATCCTTTAGAAATAAGAGGGAATTTTTTTTTAATTTATGAAAACAGTTGTCAAGTCGACCTCTTTCCATTTCTCTTTCACAACAGTACAATGCTTTTCGAGCCAAAAGGGAAATTGCAGGCTACTCAGACCATGATCTCAAAGAATCCTATGGTTTTCTGCTATTTGATGACAACAACAAGGTACAATCGTACATCTGAGATGAATCAGCCAACTCCTAATCTTTCTGGGTTTATTTTATTTTTAATTGCTCTTCGTTTGTTTAAAGGCCAATGCACTCGGAGAAACAGGCGTGTTCACAGGAAACAGTACCTGTACAACTTTAGGAGATCCTTTGAAGGGTAAATAACTTTGATTCCTTGCCTTACTAGAGACTACATGCAAGTAAAGATATACTCACAGTTCAAAGGTTAAAGGAAAATGTCGAAGTGTAATCTGTGCACAAGCAGCCGGTCCATTTCTGTAGTCCTGACGAAGCTGAGGAGTTATTTTGGCTGACTCCACTCGTGCCCCTTGCATATAAAAGTGAAAGCAAAATTGAGAGCTGCATTAACTTATAGAAGTGAAAGTGGAAGAATATTCTCTTGCAAAACTGAAACTTCAAGGTATAGCATGTGAACAGTGTTAACTTGTTTTCTTTTTTGTAAGTTTAGCTGTGGAATAGCTTATTTTTGAACTTTTTTGTTTGAGTATAACACAAAAATGTGATCGATGTAGACATTATCGGGTAAGAACTTGGGTTTTGGGCTTTTTTCAGTGAACTGAATGTTAGTGGGGGGCCCCACTAGCTCATGAAAACAAGGGGCTTCATTGTGTCAAGTGTAAATGAATGTAGTTGTGTTGCGCTGGAACCATTATCTGAAATATCTTAGAGCTGTTTCGATCATTTAAAGGTCTGTTATAGATGGCTGTGTAGCTGGAACAAGTCTGTTTTTTTTCTTTTAGCTTGTTTTTCAGAATTTTTCCAGCTCATTTTTAGTTTGAGGACAGAGGAGTGTTGTAGTTTATGTAAAGAAAAAAATCTCATCAGACCAGTTTTTAGCTTCTCATTTTACACACTAAACCACATTTTTCAGAAGTTATAGGACTTAACAGGTTTTAACTCTTTTTTTACAAGTTTAATTTTTTTAAACTTTCATTACATACAAAGTAATCACAATTTTGTCTCAGTTGTTGATAGTTTTTGTTGTTAGGGAGCAGTAATAGCTCGAGTAGACAAGCACTCGCAGGTTTTGTTGACTTTAAGATAATCTGTGTGCCCTTTTATACACAGCTGTAGTGTTCTCTGCTTGGTATATTAACTGTAGAAACATAAAGACAAATGTCTGTCAGTGTTATGACCTGGTTAAGTAAACTGTATTGAGCACAACAAACCATTGTTTTGAACTCGAGGTGTGCTCACAGAAGAAGCCCAGTCATCCTGCAGGGTGTGGTTGATGGTCTGTAGGGGTGTGAACGTTTCAGGAGTCTTTCAAAATTCTGCTTAGAAAATCGTACTGTTTTCCTTATGTTTCTCAAATGTACCGGTAATTAATCCCTGCCTGTATTTATATATAGAGTTCAAATATGTCTTCTCTTTAAAAAAAAAGGTGTGTACATATCTATGTACTCTGACTGTTTGGATCAAAATCGTTGGTATCATGGGAAATCTGGATACATTGCCATCATCAGGCTGACAAAGGTAATGAAAAATGAAATTGTAATATGTTCATGTGAAATATTGACTGCTGCTGCTATGAGTAATTTTTGCTGTTGCAAACAGGGCAAAGTCAAAAAGGTGGTAGAGAACTACACTCAGAACTTCACTGAACCCTCTGTGGGTTTTGACTGTCACGTGTCGGAACAGTTGCCTTCAGTATCCGACAAAACCAGCTCCTTTCTTGCTTTTGAGAGAACTCAGGTAAAATTTAAATGTTTTAACATTTCGCTTTGCCGTGATGTTTTTGTTAGCACAACAGTGTTGCTGAAGTGCCTTTTTGTTTTGTCTCAGTATTACATATATGAGCTGCTAGATGATGGAAGCAATGGGACAGCTCTGTCTCCCAGCGCTGCCTGTCCATTTGCTATTGTATCATTTTCATATATGGACACCAAAGCAACACCTGTAACACAGGAAAAAAGGTATTGTACCTTTTCAGTAACCCACATGTTTCTTCACTGTTTTTTTTAATCTAGTACAGTTTCATTGAAAATTAGGTTGTTCAAATCATATTAATTGAGTCTCAATTTTTCTTTTCAGTGAGAGGAAAATACTGGGTAAGTAACATAATTTATTAAAAAAAAAACAGTTGATGATTTTTGTAAACAATCAAATTATCGATTAAGCAGATGTCTGTTATTCTATTTAACAATCCTGCAATATGTCTTATTGTAAAGATTCAGACCTTAGATTTATTCACTTAACATTTCCTGACATGCTCAAAACTGTTTTCATTTGTAAAAACCTGTTCACGTTTGCCAATGCTTGGTATTTGAGTAGAATGGATAGATTTCAATTTGCAATTGTGTATACCTGCCAAAGGATCATAAAAGCACACATAAACGTACATTAATAGTTGTGACTGCTGTATTTTACTTGCAGTCAGTAAGCAACTCGCTCTCTAAAATACCAAATTTGTATTTACTGATGCAATTACGAACCTACTGAGCCACAGAGACAGAAATTGTCATTTCACTGTGATGTGAGAACCATTTTTTTGATTGCAGATGCAAAATTGCCTAGACATTCACTGCTATGTTTGCATGGCATTGTATTTAAAGGGGCAATATCGTGTCAAATCAACATTTTTGAGTTTTATATCATGTTATAATGTTATCCTATGTCCAGAGGCTTACTTTGACTCATGCTTGTTTGAGAAAGCTTGTGCTGTCCTGAAGCAGCCAGGCAGGACAGCAAAAACGACCGGTTGGATCTACAACCACCTTTTGGTAATATCTCCTCCCCTGGGCTGGGTCTAAGAACCGAGCTTCCTCATCACAGAGCACACCTCCAGGTCTCACTGTCAAAACAACTGCAGTCGGCCAAAGTTCTGCACACAAAACAAACATTAAAATGATAATACAAGATCATAAAAACAGACAGAAATAACAACTATTAAAATATAAGAATATTACATATACCAGTAAATATATAATTTTTAAAAATATGAAGAAGCAGCTGGTTCCACAGTTTAGGAGCTACAACTGTAAAGATAGATCACCTCAGTAGACCAACTTGGACCTCAGCACAACTAAAGACTTAAGGGCACAACATACTCGATCCAAAGCCGAACGTGGTTGTGAGATGTTCATCTTTACACACCTTTCATAGTTCACAAGACACATGGCGCAGAGCTCCTGGTGCACGAGGTACATGCCACAGCACAGGTTTTTCCTGCTGAAGTCTCCTCTCCATGTCTACTCCGTTATCTGCCGTTTACTCTTGCCGCTCTCTACATCCAGGAGTTTTTAGCCATTTGATGACCTTTATAATTGTCTGGAAGAGTTATAAAAACGGACGTACTTTCTGACTGCTTCGGACGACTGCGCTTCAAAACTATCCATGTTGTTTGGATACAACTATCTGTTTGTGGAAAAAGAGAAGTTGAAGAAATTCAGCCTGGGTGTTGCGTTGTGTTGTGAAGCTGCTCTACAAACAAAGTGATGCAATTTTCATCACACAACTGCGTCAACGAAAGCCCATTTCGTGGCTTCTTATGGAGTATGTGGGGCCCTTTTTAATTACCATATTTTTTGGACTATGAGGCGCACTTAAAATCTTTACATTTTTTCCAAACTCGACAGGGCGTCTTATAATCCGGTGCACCTTATGTAAGAATTTTAACCCAGCATGGGTCCAACACACAAGTGTGGGTCCGTCGCGATTCCAGCACTGTTGAAGCACAAACCCTTGTGCCGCATTCAGCGCATCAAATATATACCAGGCCTTACGGTTACCATAGTCAGAAGCACAGACATTATATACCTGTAGATGCCCTACAGAAAAAATACAGTACTTCTGTGGACCAGCCTGGACCTTTATTCCTTGCACTGAGGTACATCGTTCCTTCAAACTGGTTCGAATTTTAGGTTTTGTAAACACCTCTATCCCTTTTTAAATTGTAACAACTCTGTTTCTTAACAAAACTTGATTGGATGTTCAAAGGTAATATCTTTATGAGCCCTATACATGATCTGCAAAATGTTGTACTCGACCAAAATCGAACGATAATTAGACAAAAATACAGTCTATTCAGAGGCTTATAGGTTGTAAATAAAACTGTAAAACAAATGGAGCCAATGAAGGAAGCAAGCACTGGGTAGAGATATTTTTTTTTGTGTGTATGTGTGTTAAAAAAGCAAACTGCAGCTTTCTGAACTAACTGTAGTCGCGAGAGCCCGGTCCAGCTAACATCAACATGCAGAAATCTGGTTGGAATGTACCAAAGCCTGATTCACCCATTCAAAGACATTAAAGGATAAAATCGACTTCACTATCGAAACCATTAAATATTAAGTCTGGAACAACCTTGATATTATTGTGTACATATTATTGTAATATCAAATATCTCAATTACTCATTTATGGTCAAATGCTTTTGTGACTAATTTATTATAAACCTTTTATTATGATACTTAGCATTTTTAAAAATTTTATCGTGTTTTTTCAGTTTATCAGTACTTGCCTTGGACAGGTCAGTTTCAAGTAAACAACCAGTTCTACCATGTTGGCCTGCGGTCCACAGCTGTGGCTTTTATTCCTGTTAAGCTGTAAGTTATTTTTGTACAAATTCAAATGTCTGTGGTGTTTTACCTACATGGTTTAAATATGGTATAACTAAATATCTTTCTTTTTACTGTTTTAAGGCCACCAGTGATAAAAGTTGACAGAGGGATTTCTATGTCAGCTCTGCGACAAGTGTTGCCAAGAGCTGTGTTTGATAACTGTTACACTGAAGAGGGTTTGTTTTTCTTTAAGATGCAAAAATAAAATGTCTTGGGAAAAAAAAAATATATACAAAAAATGTGAACATGTCAACAGTTAAACATACGTTTTATTACTGTTTCTTCAGTTTTTCAAGATGGCTTTTACTGCAGTTTGAGTGAGTTTGTGCCAGTTGAAGAAACAGAAGAAAGCAGCTCATTTACACAGCTTCTCTCAGAGATCAAGGAAAAAGATTTTGTAAGTTTGTTCATCTTAGTTATTTATTATCACATAATAATAGTCATAACCCTGAATTATTCAATTTATAAAGCAGACAGCGAACCAAATGGTTTTTGATGATTTTATTTGCAATATATTTTTTTAATATAATTAGCATGAAAATGTTTTGTCAGACATGATCCTTTGTGTATTTTGCACTAAAACTAATAAAAATGATGTGGTTCATATCTAACAAATAAAACATGGGCTTGTGTTTGCTCAGGCTCTCACTGTTCCTCTGAATGATGGTGGATTTCTTATTCTGTTGCACTCATCACACTTCCTCAGATATGATGGTAAGATATGAAAATTTTGACAACGTACAGGTTGTCAGTTGTACAGCTAAATTTCATCTTTAGGAGACGTGGTTTTTGGTCAGTCACATGCTTTTGTTTGTTGTGCATATATTTTTTTATAGACACGGAGTCCACCTCAGCTGAGGCATTGCAAGGCCTTTTTGTGTTTCCTGACTCAAGAGTTGTAAGAAGAGGTGACTACAGCGACTGTTTTAAGTTTTTATCTAGAAAATTTTCCAATTTTTATAATGTAATCTCAATAAACACTAAGCTCCTGTAGGACCACCATTCTAACAGAAACCAGCAAAGCCTCTAATTTGTGCCAGAGATTGGCACCACATATACAGTGGTCTTTACTCACCAACTGAATACAAATTTGAGATAAGCTAATCAAACTTCTGTCAATGTTTTAAACCTTTTGGTTGCTACCAGGTCCAACAGAGAGGTTTTTTTGGTAACACTCTAGTAGCCACTAGCACATTGGTTAACCAACATCCACTCTAGTTTCCACAAAGGTTCCTAAAATATTTTTCACTTCACTTTTGTTTCAAGTAGTTTCCATTTAGGACCAAGGTTATAATGTGCTGGGACCACACAGTTATTTGGTCTACCCCTACCTTTTAGCTTTACATCATAATCTAATTTACGTCAGTTATTTAAATTGTAAATAATTAATTAAAAAGCCTCTTGACACTATTTTAGGGAAATAAGTAAGTGTTTTGTCATTTTCCCTGTTCCCCTCCAATGAGAATCAAGCCTACTTCTCACAGTAAAATCATTGTGACTGACCCGAGACACTAAACAAATTTTTTTGTTGATTTCTCTCAGATACTAAATTTGGATGTAAGAAGTTTGCCGCGCCAACGGAAATTCTTCCGCTTTTACCAGTAATGAGCTACGCAGAGGGTGAAGTTGAGAAAACACCCATGGACCCAAGCAATGATCTGTGTGAAGTGTTGGCTCAGCATATACAGAGTTATGCTATGCTCATAAGTCCTGGTCTGTCAAGTCCATCAAGGCCTCCAAGGGAACTGAGCATCTTTCCAGATCAGTTTGATGTTCCGATAGATCACAAACATCTCTATTCATCTCCTGAATGGACTAACAGGACATGGCAGAGTTTTAAGTCATACTTGAGCAAACCAGCCTCCTTTCAGCTACCAATATCAAAGGTTTCTGAAATCTTGGCAGCTGGACAAGAGGAGCGAAGAGAGGACCTTGATGATGATGTTTATATCTGTCTGTCATCACCAGAGGAGTTACCAGTCAGCCCAGTTGGCATGGATATGGAACATTCATTATCCGGCCATGAATCTCCATTAAATGAGGCATCTGTGGACACCTCAAATGCTGAGTTACAAGTTTCTCCAGTATCTGTGCCTCAGAGTATCATAAGGGACAGCTTGCAAGCTGGAGATGATACAAAAGATCAAAACTGCAATAACCTCACCGAGTTGATCAAAGCTGATGATACAAAGGTGAAACGTCTCCTTACTCCTACGTCAGAGGATCTTCCTGCAGAGCTCATCGTCAGCATAACCTCAGCAGAACAAAAAGTCACTGATGAGACACTAAGTAGTGTTAATGCTTTATCAACAACAAAGCATGGTGACTTTCATTTTTCTGGATTTTCACCCATCGCCAAACTACAAACAGCAGACATGAACTCTGTTGGTAATCAAACCGACAAAACGAGAAAGTTGTTGCAGCCCTCTGTGGTCACCAAGCTTAGAAAAAGAAGAAGAAAACGAGGCAAACTGAGAAGAATACATTCTCAAGCACCGAAAAAGGTTTCAAAACCTGATGTTGAGACTCGCAGTTTGAAGACTGTCATATCAGCTTTGGAGGTGGATAGTTTAAACTGCAACACAAATGACCAGCCTAAGGAATTAGACTTTCCTCAGTTGAACAACTCTTTGAAAACTAGATGGAAAAAATTGCAACAACGTAAATGCAGGTTTGGAAAACCATCATCAAAAAATAAAACAGTGAGGTCTGGTCCTATTGGTTCAGCCAAAGCAGAAGAGAACAACTCAGATGATGGACAGCAAAACTTGGAAAGCACCATTTTAATGGAACTTGAGGCGTTTCATCTAAGAAAGAAAACAGAGCGCTGGGACCTAAAGCCAGTTGTCAGTGAATGTAGGAGAATTTTGGTTCCTTTTGGCTCTGTTGATATAGCTGATCAAGTTAGGTCTTTAAAGGTTAAGTTGCAAGCTACAAAAAATGACGAGTGCCTTGAAAAAAGATCACCTGATGTCCCCGTGACTAGACCTGACTCAGTGGAAACGGAGAAAGAGACTAGCATTGCTTCACAGACAGAAGTGACTGAAACTGTGGCTGCAGATTCTACAAGTAGTGTGGATAATATTCCAAGTGTCACCAATGTTACTTCTGAACAGAGTATTGTGGAACAGCCAGTTAATGACAACAATTCAGTGCTTTCAACTACTGACTTGAAAATCAGTTCTTCCCAAAGCGATAATACTGATAATTTACTGGTGCATGTTATTCAAAGCAACCAAACTGATGCATTGTCTCCAGTGAAACATTTGTCAAAGGGAGAATATCTGCTGAGTCGACTAAAATCAGTCCTTTCAAGGCGAAAAAGAAAACTAGATCTCCTTCACAATGAAGAAAAGTTTGAAAATGCCTGCCAAGAGGATGAGCCTTGTCTCAAGAAGGCAAATGTGGACTCAGACACTGAGACGTTGAAATGTAACAACGCAACAACTCCAACTGCCAACTCCAGTGTCAGACAAGTTTTGGAGATGCCCTCGGTTGACCCTGCTTTTGCTCGTTACTTAGGCCTGACCCCTAAAGAGAATCTGCACAAGGTTCAGAAACCTGAGGGTCAGGATGCTCAGCAGCAAAAATACTCGATGGAGAATGAGAAACCTGTCTCTTTAGATAAACAACTGCAAATTGTGCAAAGGCCTCTGTCGATATTCCCAAGGAGAAAGAGGATTAAAACACTGAAAATGCATCAAGGCATTTCTGCAGAAATTGTTAAAAAGAAATGTAAGTCAGTTGTAAGATTTATTTTGGGGGGTGCGTTATCCAATGCAAGATCTATTTTGTATTGTGCGTGACCTTAATTGTCCACTAACTTGATTCTGTAGCCCCTGCAACTGCGCATGCTTCTTCTTTCCTTTGCTCCCTTTTATCAGCTTCTAAATCAACTGTTTCCTTTTCTTGCTCATTCAGCCTTTTTGTTTGTCATATCGAGGTCTACATTTGCGTGGAATTATTGTCTTAATGAACAAACGTGTCGTTTTAGAACAATGACCTAGCAAAGATTTTGATGATACATTCATGTATGTAATACAAAGGTGTATTTTATGTGCTTTCAATGTGCTACTTTTTATCTTCATGCAGTTTTCTTTTTTTCTTCTCTGTTTTGTCTTCACAGGGTGGTTGCATTTTCAAACTCCAGCTTGTTATACCAGTGAAAAAGTCACAGAAAATGACTGTTCTAGTGATAATACTGTCAGGAAGACTGTTCAGGAAAAAATGAAAAGTGCTTGCTCATCTACAGATGCTTTGAACTTACTTGCTGACTTGGCGCTCAGTGTCAGTTATGATCAGGTTCCTCTGCAACCAAATGAAACACTTGACAAAAATCCTAATGAAAGTTTGAAGAAGTGCGACCCTAAAAATGGTCTTTCCAGTACTGAACAAGAGTCAGTTCTTCATGCTCTGCTTAAAACTCCTGCTGCTAAAGTCATTCAACCTGTCAAGTCGCCTTCACGAAGCTCTCCTTTGGGAGATAATGAATTGATTGCTTTGGTATCTAAAGAACATAATTACTCACTGCCCCCATCTTCCTGTTTGCTGTTGGATTTGCCAGGTACAACCTTCCAGGTACTACCTGTAAGTGGTTCAACCAGACTGCTAAACCATCACCAGTCAATGTATGGCAGTGGAGCTAAAGCACTACACCCTTCTGTCATTCAGGATGACACAAGCGAATACATAAGGACTTCAGAATACTTGCAGAGGCACAAACAAAAGTTCAGATACTCACGGACTTCTGTTATCAAGGATGGCTCTATTAAGGTCACAAGAACATGGCAAGAAAACTACAACTTCAATCTAGACAGCAGGTTTACAAGTGACCCAAAGAACAGAGTTGTCATCCGAGCTTTGCATGGGTATGTAATTTGTTGACAAAGCTTGTACCTTTTTTCAATGTTGTATTTTCTTGTTGTGGTATACTTGATATTTAGTTCAGATAACATCTTTTTGTGTGTCTGTGTGTGAATTTGACATTTTCAATAGGCCATGGGATTTCTCCATTCCCAATACTACTGAAGAGATGCAGCTCATCTACCACATGTGGATAGGCTTGTTTTACAGCAGGTCAACAGCCAGATTCTTCCAAGTTGACCCAAGTTTTATGCATCAGTGTTTAGAAGAAAGGGATCCTGTGAAAAAAGCCACTGAAATTGTATTGGGTCCAGCTAGGTTTGAACACAATACCAATTCTTCTATAGCTCTTTCAAGTTTAACAAACACTCCAGACCTCATGGTTTCAGAAGCTTTGGACCTCAGTACAAAGGACAGCACTCTCTGGGAACCAGAATCCGAGGTTTTGGATTTGTCACAGAGGAACTCTGTTGTTGAAACTGTTTCTTCAGAGCCACAAGTCAACAGAAAAGAGTCCAGTGGAGAAATGGAACCTCCTGAAACACTGAAGGGTTCAAAGTTACCAATAGAAGTACAAGAGGAAGAAGCATTTAAGGTTAGCTTTTTCTATTATTAATATAATATTAAAAGACAAATGAGTATTACTTGTTTTTACATGATCAGGTGATATGTGTGGTATAACAATGACCAGCATTGCAATTCTGTTTGAGAACTTTGAGTAAAGAATTATTGAAAATAGTGTTTTAACTTGAATTGTGTGATTCGCCAGCTTCATGCAAAATGTTGCTGTAAAAAACGAGACAATGCTGAGTTCACGGGTTGAGATGTTAACAAATTCAAATTATTTTTCACAAGCAGCCAAAATTAATGTCTTGATTCAAAGATTGCTAAACACTTGGTATTTTCAGATGTCTCATGCCAAAAGAATCAAGCAGAAAAGTGAATATTTGTTTCATTTGTGTCACTGCCTAACCCTGATGTTTGTTTTTGTGTTTGCCTGTCAATTCAAACAAATTGACATGTTTTAAGTTTAATTTTCTCATTTTGACAACTCTCAAATCATTATGTGAACTTGTCACTAAACATGCTTTGCTTATTAAAAATGTGCAGCAAGAGAAACCCCACCTCCACCTGTTTGCAGTATGTGCCTGCAAGTTTCAGAGGGGTTGGGGGAGCTGTCTTTGCAAGGCTACTGACATGACCCTGCTGGGTGTTTCAGTGCATTCTGGGATTTATAGTTCTGGATTTTTGTGTTTAAATCCAAGTTGTTATTATCAACATAGAGCTGCTGGTCATATATCATGAAAAAGTTGATTTATTTATGTAATTTCATTCAACAACTGAAACTTGTATATTAAAAATGTTTATTTCTTTAATTTTGATGATTATAACTGATATTGAAAATCCTAAATTCAGTATCTCAGAAAATTAGAATATTAATACCAATACAAAAAATGATTTTTAGAAATGTTGTCAAACTGAAAAGTATGAACATGGAAAGTATGAGCATGTACAGCACTCAATACTTAGTAGGGGCTTCTTTTGCCTGGATTACTGCAGCAATGCGGCGTGGCATGGAGTCCATCACTCTGTGGCACTGCTCAGGTGTTGTGAGAGCCTGGGTTGCTCTGATAGTGGCCTTCAGCTCTTCTGAATTGTTGGGTCTGGTGTATCACACCTTCCTCTTCACAATACCCCATAGATTTTCTATGGGGTTAAGTCAAGCGAGTTTACTGGCCAATAAAGTCAAGGGATACCATGGTCCGTAAACCAGGTACTGGTAGCTTTGGCCCAGTGTGCAGGTGCCAAGTCCTGTTGTAAAATTAAATCTGCATCTCCATAAAAGTGGTCAGAAGCAGGAAGCATGACGTGCTCTAAGACTTCCTGGTAGACGGCTGCGTTGACCTCAGAAAACACGGTGGACCAACACCAGCAGATGACATGGCACCCCAAACTATCACTGGCTGTGGAAACATTACACTGGACCTTAAGCAACATGGATTCTGTGCTGCTTCTCTCTTCCTCCAGACTGTGGGACCTTGATTTCCTAAGGAAATGCAACATTTGCTTTCATCGGAGAACATAACTTTGGACCACTCAGCAGCAGTTCAGTCCTTTTTGTCTTTAGCCCAGGCGAGATGCTTCTGACGCTGTCTCTTGTCCAAGAGTGGCTTGACACAAGGAATGCGACAGCTAAAACCATGTTTTGCATACGTTTATGCGTGGTGGTTCTTGAAGCACTGACTCCATGAATAGGTTTTGTTTCACAATCCTCTCCAGAGTGCAGTTATCCCTATTGCTTGTACAGTTTTTTTCAGGAACATGTTAGGAGTGATAATGGGTTCAGTAACTCAACAACACTTCAGTATCTGAGCTAGGAAGTTAAAGATTTAACTAGTAACTTCCTGATTGAAGGATGACTGCTCTGCCTCCTAGATCTACTCCCCTACTTCCTTATTTTTTCTTTGTTATACTTGATTTAGCTTTTATGACTTTGAATGTTACAGTGATTAAGCTTGTTTTATTCTTCGAGTCGTGCTGCGGCAGTGCTAAAGAGCTGAATTGCTGCTTGCTCCTTAATTACAAACACACCCTCTAAGTTCTAACCAATCACACGCTCCAAGCCCCAATGTCCACGCCACAGAGTTCTGACTGGGGGCAATGTACACAATGACTGTCACCGGGGATAGCAGCGGAAGAGCAGATGGAAGTTGTGCAGTGTTTTGTCACTCAGCAGGGGGAACAATACGTGCAATTTGAAGTAGCCTTTAGACACTTGTCTTCAGTTATATAAGACATACAACTTACTTTTCTGTTACCTTAGACATGTTCTAGTAGGAGCAACAAGGTGAGCTGCTCCTGATGGTTGAAACAATAAAAATATTGTGATGGAAGACCATATTACTATCTAAGATCATTATAGTAACATATCTTAACATAGATATACAAATATTCTATAGTTATTTTGTGGACGTGCAGCATTTATCGTGTCATTGTAATCCTTTTAAAACTCGTCAAAATGTAAAACTATGAACAGCTCAAATAGAAATGGCCTTTGTTGACATTTTATTATCTGCATAAATGTAACTTTTACATTTTTCTCTTCTTTTCCAGTCATGCAAAAAGATGGAGACAGAGACTATCAGTGAGGTTAATGTTGGCAACATTAACAAAATCAAAAAGACTGAAATTACTCCAAAAACATTGTGTCCAGACGACAATGAAGTGCCAGCTTTAACAGTTGAGAGGACAAACCTTTCTCAGCAAGAAGAGATGAAAAGTGTTTCGTATGAACCTGAAACTGATGAGGCTGCTTTTGGAATTGACCAAGAGTTTCATGGAAGCAACAAAAACACCACTTACACAAAAGATCACACACAAAATTCAGAAGGTACAGAGAAGAGTTTGGAGCAAAAAGATGAAACTGATTCATTGGAATTTGATTTGGACAAAAAGGTTAATTCCAATTCAGAAGAAAAGGAATTGATTCAAATAGATGAGCATGGAAAACTTGAACGCTGCAAAATAGGAACTTATCCATGCCCAGAGGGCAATAAAGACCTTTTTTATGACATGACACACACAGATGATGGCTCTGCTAGCAAAGAATCAGATATCTGTGGGGAAGACGAAGTAGTAAATGGAAATGTGTGTTCAGAGGTGGAAAGTAAAAAAGTCTCACCTGACCAAAATGATATTCTAAACAGAAGTGTGGATTGCAATGGACTTACGGAGCTTAAAGATGATTACTTGAGAGAAGCTGCAACTGAAATGGATCAAGATTTGAGAGATCAACCATCACCTAAAAAGTATGATGGTCCAATAAAGGTTTGCATTTCAGAATGTGATCATCAAGCACTAAAACACAAGCAGCTACCTTTGGCAAATAGTACAAAAGACACCTGCTGTACACATCCCATTCAATTAAAAGATCCCATTTTAAACAGCTGTTACACTCCAGCAGACATTACAAGCATTTCTAAAGAAGACCCTTCAGCCGAGGAAAACTTTGAGACGAACAAGGAAAACTGTCTCAAGCCATTGTTACCCTATTCTGATGAGAGCACCAGTTCTTTAGATGACTCTTTCATTCTCAAGGTAAATGATGACAACAAAACAGAAGATAAAACTAAAGAAGCAATTTTTAATTTTCATCAAAATCATGAACAAGAAACCAGGCCAACTGAGAGAGAAGACAATATGGGTAAAACAACTCCACAGGAACCATTCCAACCGCAGTCTCCATCTAAGTGTGAAGTTGTCAACATTGGTAAGCCAGATGAGTCATTAACTGAAACGACGGATTCCGAAGTCGACAAAACAAATGGTAAATTGGACAAAAGTTGGGATGGGATTACAGTTCCATTTTTGGAAACAAATACACACAAAATCCATGTGATACAACTACAAGACAAGGCAGAGAAAGCTGTTCAAGGCCAGGAAGCAATACCATTTCTTAAGGAAACTTCTGGCCCTGTTGATGAGCTGTCCGTTGATAAGTGTAGCCCAACTGAAATTTGTGCTGAAATTGCAAAATTGTCTTCCGACGAAATGCCACTTCTTGATGCAAGCAAAATCAATGAACTAGATGTATTGGCAAGGGTGTTTGACAGGAGGTCCCCTACTCCAACCATGGATGAAAAACCATTTGAGTATGTATCATCTTCAAGCCCTAGCAGTAGTGCTTTTGCTTATAGTGGTAGTGAAATCTGCCAAAACATTACTGAAAACTGTTCTAGCAGAAGCTCAACACCCATTATGGAAGAGCTGCATCTTGAACAGAAACATCAAAGTTCTGCAGCTAACACTGAACTCAATCATCTTCATGGCCTTGGTCCTGATATTGAATTCAGAACCTTAAGAGTCCTGCAAGGTATAGACAAATTTATTTCCACAGCATACCACTTTGGCATGCGTACTCAGACTGAAACGGCCGACCAAAAATCATCCCCTAATTCTTCAAGCATCTCCAGCAAGAAATCAACTCCACCTAGCTTGGACCCAAGCCATATTTCAGTTGACATTACGAACAAGAGAACACATGAAAAGCCACCAGAGGTGTCAAGCACACAAGACCTGCACCCCAAATCAATAGATGATGTTCCTACTTCACCTTTCAAAAACAAGCTGAAGGAAGTACACAATGTAAAATTAAAGCCAAAGAATAAATATTCTTCAATTCATAAAAGTTCCAACAGACAGAAACTGTCAAACTTGCAGACCTCTGGATCTTGTGCATTTGCTGTAGATTTGCAAGATAAACCAACTTCACAGTCCAATAGAAATCAAGAATCTTGTTCACAATCACAACATCCTGTCATGGCAGTAAACCCATTAAAGAGTGATGAAATCCAGGCCCATTGGCTGTCAAAAGATGCAGATGTTGAATCCACTCCCGAGAATAAACAATCTATTACTCAGACTGTCCAAAACAACTTGACAAACCTAATGCTTTCAAAGAATACATCAAAAAGGAATTTTGATCATCTAAATAATCACAAAACTGTTGAGCTTTCTTCCAAAACCTCTTTGTTGACAAACACAAGCTATAATTCATATGAAACAGATGAAGTCAAATCTGTCCTCAATCCACCATGTCAGTACAAGGAAAAAAACACTTCAGAGTTCACAGTTTCATCTTTTCCTTCTATGCAGACTTCTGATCCTACAGAAAGTTACCCTGAATATGACCAATGCCAAGGGTTCTTTGAAAACAGTTTAGATGAGACAATTGAACATACCACTAAACAAATGATTTGTAAAGGCTACTCAGACAAGTTGTCCATTTATGACAAAGACGACGATCTAAGTAAAGAAGAGCACATTCCAGAACTTATATGTACAGTCTTTAATACAGGTCAGGATAACTCTTACTCTATTCTAGACCAACTCTCTCAGAGGTGCCTGTCAGATGACCTCACTAAGGCATCAATGGAGCAAGAGTCTCTTATCTTCTCAGAGCAAATGAAAAATCTTTTGAAAAAAAGCAAAGGTGGACCCTTCAGCCAACATACTTGTGATAGTTTGACCCAGTCTTGCCACAGTCCTGTGACTGTCAACTTCTCCAATCTTGAAGAGCAGGATCATGCTCTGGAGTTCTCGGACATGCCACTTGTTATGCAGAAAATAAGCGTGGACATGTCTGATAGGAAAGGCCTGACAGACTCCACAAAGGAAGAAAAGATGCTTTGTCCTCTTTCTCAACAAACAGACAGCCCAGTGGAGCATGCTGGTATTTCTGGTATGATTGCAGAATACTCTAAGGTGTATGAGGCCAAGATGCAAGATGTTTGTTCTATCAGAAAGACTTCATCTAGACTTAAGAGATTCCAACAAGGTGACTCGGGAGCACAGAGGAACAATTTTGACTTCTGTGATCAAATGAAGAAAGAACTTGACAAGTCTTTCCGGAGTAATCTGAACGCAGTGGTGAAGAAATCCTGTAAAACAAAGTACAGATTCTACATCTTAGTGACATCAGATGATGCCTTCTTTGATGAAACTAAGGTAAGATTAATGACTATAAAACCTTCACTGTTGCATCTAAAACAGTCAAATAAAAATTGTGTTTTTTATATGTAAACGAGACATTTGGTATTTCTGCTTAAAACAGTAAAGAAGAATTATATTTTAAAAATGTTAAGTGGCTTTAAATTTTTTGTTTGAGTGTAACTGTTTTGCACCTATAGCTGCAGTTTGGATGAAGAATTGTTGAGGCAGGGCTTTAACCTCCTAAGACCTGGCGCCACATATGTGGACAAAAATGCATTGCACTGCAAGAGTTCGGGTCTTAAGGAGATTTATACACTTATTCGTCATTAACAACTGAAAGTTTAGCTCTGGCACTTCCTTTTGCTCTGTCTGGATTTAGAAATATCTGTCATTGAGAGGTTCATGATTGGCAAAAAAAAAACACACTTTAAAATAGAAGAAATTGCACATTTCCATCTGTTTCCATTTTTAACTACAAAATATGTTCATTTTATTTCACCTCTATAGGTTGTCAAAAAACATTTTCTCCTGCTTATAGAATAAATGTTTTCTGGTTGCTTGTATACTGTAGGTTTTCACCATGGTAATTGTATACTTTAAGCGTATTCATGCAAAATCTCAAATTTGTGTCCCATGAAACAGAAGGAAAGAATGAAGTATCTCACTGCACTTCCTTTTGTAAACTGAAACTCCCAAAATGTATAGGTTCATGGCAAAGCACCATAGGATTTACTTATTAAAAATGCCTTCTAAAGACTTTTTTCTTTCCTTTTTTAAAGACTCACATGGAGACCGAGGGTCACACTGCCGTACGGCCATCTGAGTTCTTTCATGGTGATGGCAGTTCTTCCTGTCTCCTCATCATTATCAGAAATGAAGACATTGCAGAGCACATTTGCAAGGTTTAAGATCAGCTACAGTTAAAAAACAAGGATTTTGAGCAAATAGTCATGATGTAATGACTCAGCTCCTATGGTTTTTCAGATACCACACTTGCTCGAGCTGAAGATGACACCTGGTGTGCAGTTTGCTGGAATTGATGAGCCGGACGATGTTGTTAATCTCACTCATCAGGAGCTCTTCACCCGGGCCGGCTTTATCATGTTAGACAAAGCTGTGCTGGAGCCCCTCAGCCTTTGTATGTTTACCTATCCTGATCCTAACCTTTTGGAGTTTGAGTTATTCTAATTCCAGCAGGCTCAAGTTTAACTGATTGTTACATTTTGAAATAAATTTGTAGGCAACATGAAAAAAATCTCTGAGACCTTGCAAGAGCTGAGCAGAATGGGAAAGTGGAAATGGATGCTACACTACAAAGACAGCCGACGCCTGAAAGAAAATGCAAGGTGAAAATCAACTTTTAACGTATCTTAAAATAATTTGTTAGTTCCCTTTTGACACATGACGCTTGTTGAATGATCAACTGTTTTTACCACTGGTGAGCATGGTTCTGCTAATTAGCTAACAGCTGGTAGTGGAACAAGTTTTTACCTTAGCGAATTAGCTTTCTTACTAGCTTTAATATTTGTTAACAGACCAGTTAGCTTCCACTAAATTAGGTTTTGCCAACTTTAAATTCGCCAACAGTTAACTAGCACACATTCAAATAAGTAGGTACATATAAATAGATATATACTAGGTATTGTCTATACCAGTCTCACAAGTCTTCTGCTAGGAGACAAACTTGTGATGCAGACTGAGTGACAGTCATCTTAGCCTTTAGCTGTTAAGGTCAGCTTTCACAAATTTTTCTTCATTTTTAATGATTTAGCATTAGACCATTGAGAAGCGAGTCTGATTGATGGTCAAACTTCAGATTCAGGAGGAACAATGTGAGTTCCATTCTGGCTGTTGAACACCAGCTCTTTACCCTCACTAGGGTTCTTTAAGGGTCATAGGAGTTTGCCAATCTAGTCTACATGTGTTTTGTGAACTTGCAGAAGGCATTTGACCATGTTCCTCGAGGTACACTGTGCAGGAAAGTCCACGAGTTTGGCATTATGGATCCGTTGTTACAGACTATTCAGTCCTTATACAAGCAGTGTTAGAGCTTGTTAGCAATGCCGGTAATAAGTTGGACTGCTTCAGGGTGGAAGTTGGACTCCACCAGGGTAACCAGTTGTCATCGATTCTGTTCATAACTTTTATGGACAGAATTTCTTGGTGCGGCCAGGGGGCATAGGGAGTTTGGTTCGGTGCCTCAGGATTCCATATTTGTTCTTTGCGGATGAGGTGGTTCTGTTGGCATCATTGTGCTGTGATCTTCAGCTTTCTGGAGCTAATCACAGCTGAGTATGAAGTGGCTGAGATGAGGATCAGCACCTTCAAATCTGAGGCCATGGTCCTGGGGGAAAGGGTGAATTGCTTTCCCGTTCTGCCTTTACTGGAATGTTATTGTTAGCTGTGCCGGCCATTGGTTTTGACTATGTGGGGTAAAAATTTCAAATTAAGCATCTGTGTAACTTGTAATTATCATATTTCTGGTTGGTCCAAATGTTAATAAATGTGGATATGACCTACCCAGTTAAAATTTATTTTAGTTAAAAACCATAACATAACTTCTTTAATTTTCCTTCACTCATGGTTGGTTGCAAAAATGTATTTTGACCATAAGGTGTGTCTTATTGGTTGTGCTCTTTGTGGTTACTTTTTGCCTATCTGATTATTAAGTTTTTGCCTCCCAACTCTAGGGTGAGTGAAGAAGCAAATGAGAAGAAGCTCTTCCTATACTGTGGTCAAGACGCTGGAGTACTGGAGGTCTTACCTTACCATGAATGTGACTCGATTTCAAAAGATCAACCAGACTATTTGACGTGTTTGCTTCGACTGCAAGTCCAGCAGATATCATCTCGTTATCTTGTTTTTATAACTGGTGAGAAATTATGTCCAAGTAATTGATTCTTATGAAGGTCTACTCTTTGTGAAACTCTTTTACCTTTGCTAAAAAGACATTTAATAAGTTAGATTTATTTAACTTTTAACTACTACCACGTCAAATTGAGCTCAATATCTGCAAAATATACTGAGTTACATCCATTTTTGTGTTTCGTAAAGTCAGTTGACTCTAGTGGCCTTCCTGAATTGGATTTACCCTAAAATATAAATATTTTAAGACATATACACAATGGTGGTTTTCTGAATTTTTCATTAAAAATCATACAGATTTCTGTTTACAGTTGGCTCCAATAGTTGGTGACAGTTTCCACACAAATCTTGTTTGATCAGTTTGTGCTTAAAACAACTGTTTAAACAACAACAGTGATAGATGATAAATAGTTGGGTTTTTTTTCACTCAGTGTATCAGACGTTTGAAGTAGTCAAAACTTGTTTTATTTTTCTTGTTAATCGCGGAGTTGGAAACAAGACGTGAACGTTGGTTGTACGTTTCATCTTGCTAATCCAACAACCATCTTCTGGGAGTCGACCATTTTCAACAAAATGACACGCAGAACAAAGTACCTGCTGCTCTGCATAAACAAACAGGCCTACAAAGTTCTAACCAATTGTACAATGCCTATACAGCTTTATGTATACAGCATTTTCATTACAACTGAAGGTAACTGTTGTGGAAAATATTATTTACCCAAGACAGAAAATATGTGGTCCATGAAAATGGTCGTCAGGATTTCTTGTATATGCAAGGCACACCTCATGTCACACAGGGCGAGGCAGTCTCAGCGGTTTACATTTAGTAGTTTTTAGTAGTTGGTACACTAGGTTTTTACATTTAGGAAAAGAAAAGAGGTCACTGACTTTTGGCCTGAGAAGAATGTGAGACCAAGGAAATAAGTTATTTTTCCACGATA
This sequence comes from Cynodonichthys magdalenae, assembly GCA_031762555.1. Taxonomy (NCBI): domain Eukaryota; kingdom Metazoa; phylum Chordata; class Actinopteri; order Cyprinodontiformes; family Rivulidae; genus Cynodonichthys; species Cynodonichthys magdalenae. Next base: position 21,620,371 of record JARVJO010000002.1, read on the forward strand.
GTAACGTAGTTACTTGATGGGGATATAGAATCGAACTATGTGTCTGGAAAATACATAACAACCCCCTTTTAAAGAAGTTTCAAAATATGCTCAGTACGTCATTCAGTCAAACTACTGTGTTGTAAGAAATGGTTCAATTGAAAGACCAAATTATGCGCAGGAAACAAAATCAGTTCTCAGACTTGAAATATTTATTTGCAGAGACATAAAGTTTATCATATCACTGAGGACCATTTCACCCACAGCCTCCATCTGGCTTGGAGTCTCTGTAAAATGACCATGAACTATGTGTCCATACAATTGTTATACAAAATCTGGTCACACCTACTGAGGGTGGTCCCTCCTACATCAGCCTACTCTGTCATGTGACCAGGGTTTCAGACCGTGTTCAGCTACATAGAGACAACTATCCTTTCAATACGTTTCAGATGTTCAAGGTTTTTGATGGTGAAAATTTGCTAATTTAATGTTTACATTTGTCACCTGCTGGTAGGATGGTGACTACTTAATACATGGTTCCTGTATTCAAAACTCAAAGTTCACAAATCAGTGAAACAATTGTAAAAGTCTAAATGTTCGTGAGTGAGTGGTACTGGTAAAGATTATCTTGTGCTCAACTAAATTTATTTTTCTTTGTTTTTTACAGATGCAAAGACAGACAGTGCCTTTGGAAAGAATGGGATTTTGACAATGACTTTAAACACTTTCTTGACAAAGTCACCAGCTGAAATTTTTACCGTCTGACTTAAAAAAGTCAGAATGAAAAACTTAAGTTTACTAACTGAAGCATTAACCAATCAATCACAAAGTCTCACTAGATGTGAGGGGAAACTAGCAGCCTTTTTAAAGTACTTGCTACAGGAGTTGGTAGAGCTCTGCGCACACAACTCAACCTTTTTTTATAAGCGACTGTAATGGTTGGTTTGTATTTTTACAGGGTTTTGTTCATGTTCAATTTAACTCATGATTCAGTTTTTGAATAATGGGGTTATATCACAAATTATCTGGCAGCTGTGCTGTTTTATTGCATTTATATTGTAACTTAATTTAAATGTATATTTTGTAAATTTTTCTTAAATTATTCTTCATACATCTGACACTTCTGACTTTGTACTTAGAAGGTAAATTAGTGTTTTCTAGTGTATTTAAATATGTCAACTGTTCAGTATTTTCTAACTCTGTTAAGGATGATAATTAAACGCTATTTTTAAAGGTTGAATATAAGGAGTGGACATTTCTTTTTTTTATTGAAGACCAAATTGTCTGCTTTGGTAATTTTGTAATATAAATAGTATGTGAAAATATTTTAGTATTTTCTGTCACATGCTACATTTAACATGTAGCTGTACACAAAAACGGGTTATTTATAAAAACACTATTTTTTTGGTAATGGCTGTTATTTCACTTTTTTAGTTGAGTTTTTTTTTTAACCATTTATCTTCAAAGAATTTTGTTAGAATTTTATTTTATTTTTTTGTGAACAATAGTTTAAAATCTGAAGGACACCCTTTTATATAAATAGCATTTATTAATACACGGCACATAAAGTAATGCGTATAGTGAGGGTCTGCTGGGAACGTCTGGCGGAGTCTCCCGTCAGACGGAGCTTCAACTCACACCTCCGGGAGAA
>JARVJO010000002.1:21622100-21637706 GCA_031762555.1 Cynodonichthys magdalenae
CTGGGTCTCTCTGCTTAGGCTGCGGCCCCCGCGACCCGACCTCGGATAAGCGGAAGAAAACGGACGGACGGATAAAGTAATGCAATTTGTTTTAATTGTAACAATGCTTATGGGCAATAAATCTTGTACTTTTATTAAAAGCCGCTCTATTGCCCTCTAATACTGACACATTTGTTTGGAAAATGCTTTTGTGTGTCGTGCTAATAAATAAGTTGTTAAATCTTCTCTGCCAATTCCAGTTTATTATGCTACTGACTCTTGGTGTTTAGTGAACTGGATTACTGAAATTTGAAAACATGGCACATAAATTCAATGTAACTATTTAACAAACAGGAACTTCAGTAGCATGTGGAAGAACCATACACAGCCTGGCTGCTCCTCCTCATGCTGCTCATTAGCTTGATCCCACACTGCTGTGGGACGGCGCCTCATTTTTCAACCAGTATTTATAAGTCAGCCAACATGGTTCTGTTGGTCACCCTGGAATGAACATCCCACCTGAACTAATGCCACGGGTGTTCATTGGGATCGAGGTCAGGACTGCAGGCAGGTCAAATTCTGGAGGCAGACTGATAAACCTGGTTTTGTTGGGTCAAACCCTGTTATCTTGGGAGGATGGAGTTTAGTCTAAAACTGGAAATATGAGGTTGCTTACAAGTTCACCTGAGTAGCTTAAAACAAATGAACAGAGATTTTTCAACTTTTTCATGAGCACAACTCACTTTCTCAACTCTGCAGCTCAAACGCAAATGCATTTTTCTTATTAAAGTGGCTCTATTTATGGTTAATACGTTAAAGGCTTTTCAACACTAAGATTTATGGCTTAAAAAGATTCCACTAAACAAATGCTCTCTTACTGAAGTCCTATCTTTGTGAAAAATTGTTTTTTCTGTCTTGGAAATTTTATTACTAGACCAGGGGTCTGCAACTTGTACAATCCCTGGTTCACTTGTAAAATGTGTCTGGAGCTGCGAAACGTGTTATAACTGATTATCAACTGGTGGCCTACAGACATGTCCCACTGAGGAGACCCAGAGCAAGACCCAGGACACGCTAGAGGGACTATGTTTCTCAGCTGGCCTGGGAGCGCCTTGGGATTCCCCTGGACAAGTTGGCCCAAGTGGCTGGGCAGAGGGAAGTCTGGGTCTCTTTGCTTAGCCTGCTGCCCCTGCGACCCGACCCCTTGTAAGCGGAAGAAAACGGGCGGATTTATTTATGGGCCAGTTCAAGTTTGTTGAAGTGGGGCTTCTCTGGCCAGTGCGTCTGACATAAAACTGAAATACTGAGTTTTTACATGTATTATTACATTTGCATTTGTTTAGGAAATCTGTCATATCTGGCACAGGTAAAAAAGAACATATTACTCCAGTTCTAGCTTCTCTTCACTGGCTTCTGGTTCATTTCAGAAAATCCTCCTGTATGTCTTTAAATGCCTAAACAACTCCGCCCCTCTTACCTCTCTGATCTAGTGCATCCACTTGCACCACAGCACGCTCTTAGATGGTCTGGTCAGCTGCTTTTGAAGGTCCCTAACACATGTCTCAAACTGAGAGGTGACGGATCCTTTTCTGTAGCAGGTCCAAAACTGTGGAATGATCTACCACTAAATGTCAGGCAGTCGTCCTCGCTCGCAGTCTTCAAGTCTCTTTTAAAAACACACTACTACTCACTTGCCGTTGAGTATAAGTGAGATGGTACAAAACATCACTGTGTATGGTTCTATATGTACTGTAAATAAAAATGCTCTGTATTTAGAAGTCTCATGTAATTTAAACTGTCGTGTTGTGTTTGTCTCTTGTACAGCACTTTGGTTGGCCTTGTGCCGTTTAAAGTGCTTTATAAATAAAGGTGGTATGGTAGGAAATAAGAAAAGACCACATTTATGTTAAATATATATACAGTATATAGTTTAAACTGAATGCAAGAAAAACTAAAACACCGAACTGTGTTATATGCTTTTCCAAATCTTATCTATTCTAGTTTGAAATGGTATTAGAAGTATGAACATGTTTGCAAACTTATTGGCAGAAAAGGTAAAGGTAGCTTTTTATGTTGTGAATATATATAAATCAGTGTCATGTTAGCTTTTGTCAAAGCTTTCAAAACCCACTGCAGAGGGACCAAAGAGCCACATGTGGCCCCTGAACTGCAGGTTGCAACTGAGGGCAATGAAACAGGCCTCTGCCAAGATCCCAGGTTGGGCAAATGAGTGTGCGGCTACTGATCTGTGATTGGTGGAACAAAGTTCTGCTGGACGCTGATTGGCTGTCAGGCTATAACACTTTTTTGACTAAACTTGTGCACAGACAGAAACAAATTAAAACCAAAAACATAACCTCCTTGGCAGAGGTAATGATGTAGCAACTATTACCTGGATGAAAAGCAAATCGCAAGAGTTTCAGACTAAGATTATCTTATATTGACAGCTTTAGCCATTGAGGTCAAACCTTATAAATAATATTACAATTATATAAGTTCAAAGAATTTATATATTTTATTAATAAACAAAAAACAGCTATTGTGGCAGCAAAAACGTATTAACTCGAGGAGAACTCTGGGAGGAATAATCACAGAGTTCAACAAGAAAGTCAACAATACACTGCTGAGGTGGAGCTGCATGAACTGGGCTGATGGAGTGTTGGAGACACCTGAACTGATTACAGATCGGGAACAGGTGAGAGTTTCAGGCTGACTGAGGAGAAGTGAGAGATGGCACAGAGAAAAACACTGACACAAAGAAAACAGAACTGAACATAATGGTAGCACGATGGATTGGTGGTTAGCACTGAAGCTTCACAATGAGAAGGTCCTGGGTTTGATCCCTGGTTCAGTCCAGTTCCCTCCTACAGACCAAAGACAAATTAGGTTGCCTTCAGACCCAGGCCTCCCTTGGAAAAGAACTTTCACTGAGATTTGCCTGGTTAAATAAAGGTTACTAAATAATTAAAAAAAAACATAATCACAATAAAAATCAAAGAACTTACAAGAAACCAAAAATATACAAATGTGCTGAGAGATATTTGGAGTTTGGGTTGATTCTCAGCTACTACAACACCAAATTTAGCTCAATATTAGGAAAACTGACTGAATTAAAGCCATTTATGTGTTTGATATAAGGTTGATTATTGGCAACCATTTTAATTCATGAGATATTCATGAGAAATGTACACAGCCAAAATATCACCATCAGCTGTAGGACATAATAAAATGTGTTTAATAAAACCTACAGATAAGATCTTCTAGATATCATATTTTTATTTTTATAGGTTAAACAAAAAATTAATATAATTAAATGGAAAGTTATTTAGGACAAAAAAAATTGACCAAAAAAAAAGAGAACAGGCACAGGAGGTTTTGGCTCGTTATATTTATTTTTACTACGAAGGTAAGTTAAATTAAAGATAAACTTCTGGGAGTTTAAAGAGTATTAAAACCAAAAGCAGCTTTTATTAAACTCAGGCAATACAATGATTTTTATAAACCTCAAAACACAGAAAAGTAGGATTAAGGGTTTATGACAAATCTAAGAAATCAAGATAAAATATAATTTTGGCCTGAGATTGTGACTACAAGTCTCAAAATGTATGTTAACCCCATGACCCCTGAGGCCTTGAGGAGTAATGTTGAGCCAAGGACAGCAGGAGGATTACATCATTTGGTTATAACCTAATGATGCAGCACCACCTTGTGTAAATACTTAAACTGCAGGAAAACTTCACAGACGAAATTTATACCCGAGTTAGAAAGTGAAAGAAACTTCCCAAACCATCAAGTTTGTTCGATATTTAACAAATACAATTAATGTGGAAGTGTTGTGATTTAGCTTATTTTCTTTTAGCTACTTGTTAGCATTGCTAAACAATGTAGCTCAGTGGAGAGAAGAAACCAGAACTAAATGTTGTACATTAAAGTCAATGAAAAACAGGTTAAAAATGAACTGCCTGACATTACACATGCGCATTAGTAACTGTCGAAAGGTCAATGGGCAGGTCATCTGTACCCATGAAGGCAAGCTGTTGTAACATCTAATCAAACCACATTTAGTCCTGATTTTTTTAAGATTAAAATTTATAATACCTCCTAGTTTAATAAAACAATAAATAAATTGAAGATATCTAAAATATCACTGAGTCTACAAACAAGTTTATTACATTTTGAGCAACTTTTTTGACAGACTTCCCAAAGGTAAAGAGAGAAAAGTTAATCATTTCAAGATCTGCGGTTCAGAAACTTAGATTTACAAATATTTGCAACACATTGCATCTGATACACATTATTGTTTTTTTTAATCATGCTTCGTATATTATTATTATGAATCAACAATTTAGACAGTAAATCTCTAACATTTTCATTTTGAGATCATCACAACATTCAGTCTAACCAGAATTAAAATTAAGTGAATAGCCTTTGTAATTTCTGAAATTTTGATTGTGGGTACATAGCACGATTGTTACTTTCCATAACCGAAAATTCAATTTTGATTAAAAAAAATAATAATAATAACTGAATTGTGGATGTCTTCATCGAAGAGGATCTTTGATGATAAAACGGCTTGCCATACTCTTCCTGTGTTTGCGGAGAACCAGACGAACCTCACTTGTGCGCATGCGCAGAGGAAATTTTGGGGTTGGGTTTATCGGTGGACTCAAGATGGCGACTCTGGCAAAAGCGCCAACATATTTACAGAAGTAAATGCCCAAAATTAATCGAGATAGCGGGTTTCCCAAAGCGCTTTGGGAGTTTTGTAAGACATGGAGACCCGGGGCATGACTTCGGAGAGGAATTGACCGGATTTTGTACCGTAACAAACCCCGGAGATATGTGCGAGAGCTATGCCCGCTCGCTGCTGCGTGTTTCGGTGGCGCAGATCTGCCAGGCTCTGGGCTGGGATGCGGTTCAGCTCACTGCGAGCGATCTGCTGTCCGATGTGCTGCACAGGTACATCCAGCAGCTGGCCAGGGTTTGCCACCGGTACTCTGAGCTGTGTAAGTGCTCCGTTTAATACTCTGATCACTTTTTTTTCACTCCAATAAACCTAAAGTTGACGATCACGTTGTTGTTGACTTGTTCTGCAGCTGGCGCCCCCTAGCACAGCTCGATGTGTCAAAAAGTACAGTAGCTTTATAACTCCACACACTTTGAAAAGAGTGAACTACTATTTAATCATTTTCATCATGCTTTGATTTGCTATAACATCTGTGAAATGATGTCATTCTTAGACTTGCTGATCTTAACTTCCTGTGTGCTGTCAAACTTCTGTCTCATGTTATGAGCCCTAAAATGACACATTAGGACAGAAGAGTCACATGTGCTCATGTTTCATTGTCTTTTTATTTTTGATCCTGTGTTTCAGATGGAAGAACAGATCCAGTTCTGGACGATGTCAGCCAGGCCTTCAGGCTGATGGGGGTCAACCTGAGCGAGCTAGAGGACTACGTCCACAACCTGGAGCCCGTGGCCTTCACTCATCAGACGCCTCTGTTCCCTGTCAGCAAGAACAATGTTTTGCAATTTCCTCAACCTGGAGTGAGGGATGCAGAGGAACGAAAGGATTACATTCCAGATTATATGCCACCCCTGGTCTCCCTGCAGGAAGGTCTATATGCACGTTACTTGGATTATGCAGTGTTTTCAATAAGTGCAGAGTTTTATTTGTGTTCTTGAAACAAAGAAGTAGTTTTATTAAGTTTGAAAAGACATAATCTACTGCACATTTAAAGTCGACTTCATTGGTTTCCGTTGAATTTTGATGTGTTTGGTCAACAGATCGAAAATTTGATCTATAATTTCTCCGTTTCCCAGCGCTTTCTCTTATTTTGCATAAGTAACTTTAACCTTCACATCAGGTTTGCAACAAGGTCTCTCATATCCATCTGCTTAGTAATAATGTTGTACTTCAGCTTTGGAAAATAGTCACATTCATTTAGCTTTTGCACATTTGTTGAGTCACAGACTTATGTTAAATTTGCAACAGTGGTGAATGTCTTTCTCTTTTAGTTTCAAAAAGTGAATTTTTTTTCAAATTAAGAATGTTTAAAACTGAGTTTATGCTCAATATTTTGCTTTCCCTTACTAAAAACAGTACATGCAAGTGTCCTTTAAGTATACTAATTATAAATTAAAGATACTTTTATGTACTTATCAGATATATACTATGTGTTACCTTTAGTTGGGCATGACAAAAAAATGTATGCCGATTAATTCTAGCGTTTTGCAGATAATATGATGATTATTAGATGATAATTGCTCTTGCATGTAGTCGACGTTGTGGCCTTCTTCCACATGTTATTTGTTTATTGAAAAACACATACTGGTCAAAACAAAATAATCCATGTTGAATATCAGCCATCAGCTGCCCTGATTTCTAAAAGCATCATCCAATAAGCTCATATTGATGAGAATTCTTCTTCTTGTCTTTTTGCTCAACAGAAGAAGAGGAGGAAGAGGTTCCTCCAGACATGGGCACTTCAGCTGAAGCCATGCAGGTGGCTATGGAGGAAGATGAGGAGGATATAGATGAAGACGAGGCCGTCAACGACGAAAACCATCCACTGAAGAGGCACTTGGACAGTCCTGATGCAGCTCTGGGCATGATGCCCACCTCCAAGAGACCACGTATGTACCCGGGCCACAGCCCAGATTGGGGCGTGGAGCCCAGGGAGCCCCTCACCTCCCTCAACCCTCAGCGGGTTCCGCCCGGCATCCTTCCATCTCACGAAAGCCTCGACCCCCTGTCACCTGAAATTCCACCCATAGCTCTTCCTTCGTTCAGACCTCAGCCGATCATACCAAAACACTCAGATCAGAAGGGTCTCCCCACTCCAGTAAGAAAGCCGAAGGTGTCCTCCCCTGGCAGACAACGGACTAAGTCCCCGAAAGGGATCATTTCCACTCCGTTAATCGGCAGTCCCATCCATTCTCCTAAACCTTCTAAAGAAAAGAAAAAGTCTCCAGGCAAGACGAAGAGCCCAAAAAGCCCCAAGAGCCCTAAAATGAGTTTTGCTAAAGCACCGCAGCCTCAGAGCAAAGCAGATGTTTTGCATAAGTTACCGCTGTCTGCACTGACTGAGAGAACGGGCAAAGAAAACATTCAAATGCGTCTGGGTCTCGAGGACCGGGAGCTCCTTAAGGTTCCGTTTGAGAACCTGGAGCCGGATAACACAGCCATTGATGACTCCATCGATGCCGTGATAGCGAGAGCGTGTGCCGAGCGGGAGCCCGATCCGTTTGCTTTCTCCTCTGGCTCTGATTCAGACAGCAACGGATTCTCCAGCCCCAGGAGGCTGACCATAATGGAGCCATCCACGCCCAAAGTCCCCCCAGGAGTCGGCAGCTTGTTCAAAGACACGTCGACGCCTCTTCATCTACAGCCGCACCTGAGCCTCGGCAACTGGACGCTGGATGATTCGATCAACGAGGTGGTCCGAAAGGCCAACCAGGGTGGAACGTCTGCGGCCCCTCCGAGTCAAGCTCCGTACGTATCCTCGGGATCGGCTTCACCGCCGACCCCAGAGCCCCTGCTCAAGGTGTTCGAGGAGAAGAACAAGATGGTGTCGCCACTAGACTTGAAGAAGAAGCTGAAGAAGGAGCTGAGGACTAAGATGAAGAAGAAGGACAAAGAAAAGACGAAGGACAAAGATCGGGACAAGGACAAGAGCAAGCTCAAAGAGAAGAACAAGGACAAGAACAGGGACAAAAACAAGGAGTCTTCCAAGGATGTCAAGATGCCCTGGAAGGAGTTTGGACTGAAGGACGAAGACCACTTCTGCCCGCGGGACTTTACTCTGCCGGAGGGCTCCATCAAAATAAAATCAAGAGACGGAGACGGCCCGAAGAAGGAGAGGGAGAAACATAAAGACAAAAAGAAGGATAAAGAAAAGAGTAAAAAGGACAAAGACAAGAAGGACAAGAGCAAAGACAGGAACAAGGAGGACAAGCAGAAACAACCTGCGGTACCTCCGTTCTCTCTGGGGGATATCCCGCCGCTCTTCAGCCCCTCGACCTGCCTCCGCATCCCCTCCATGCTGCCTTCGCTCGCACCCATACTCCACGAGAAGGAGGCGAAGAGCAAGGACAAGGAGAAGAAGAAGGAGAAGAAGGAGAAGAAGAAGAAGAAAGACAAGGAGAAGGACAAGGAGCGAGAGAAGGTCAAAGAAAAGGAGAGGGAGAAAGAAGAGAAGAGGAAAGAGAAAGAGCGGGAGAAGGAAAAACGAGAAAAGGAGAAAGAAAAAGAAAAGGAGAGGATTCGATTGGAGAAGGTAACATTTTTTGTGTGTGTTTGGGTTAGATTGTTGCTAAATTTGACGTTTTTCTTTCTGTGTTCAGGTAAAAATGGAAAGTCCAGCAGTCTTACCATCTCCAGTCATCCCCAGACTGACCCTCAGGGTGGGGGCCGGTCAGGACAAAATGTGAGTTCATGATGAGAGGTTTTACTGAAACCTCTGCTGATTTTAGAACAGAATGAAACTGATGAAAATATTTACTTTTATTAAATCGTTTTTATTGGGACAAAGTTCTGTTTTAGTTCTCAGTTTTGCATAGATTTGTGTTCATGACACAGGTGGCCTGATGTTACTAAATGTTATAATATATGTTCAGAGCTTATAGTTGTGTTATTTATTTATTTTGTGTGAGTGAGGTTTTTCTTTAATTTAGACATAATGATGCCAGTTTTTATTCTTGTATTCACTTTATACATCAGATTTTTTTGTGTTATATCAAAGTTTTACTTTGTTCTGAATAGAAACTAAACTTAATTTTCAAGTTTTGTTTTTGTATCTTTCTAAAAACTCAGTTCAGCTATTTGTTTTAAGTTTGTAAGTTATGTGCAAACTGTTCTTAAAGTTTTTTTTAATGGGAATAAAATAAAATGCAATGATGCAAATGATAAAACCTTCAATACATTAAAGGGAACCTTGACGGAGTGCATGTGTGACCTGTGCTGGCAAAATGAGTGACAATGAGGACTTTTAAATTTAGTTATTATTAATATTATTGTTATTTTTTTTCTCCTTCTCAGAAGATTCAAAATGATTCGTAGTTTGTTGAAATTTGCCAATTTCAGGCTAATTTTGTATCACAATCATCCATATACATATATATATATACAGTATATAATATATATATATGCATATGTGTGTGTGTATATATAACTATATGTATATGTGTTAGAGGTGCAACAATACTTGTATCTGTATCGAACCGTTCAATACACTTTTGTATCGAACAATACAGATTTTTAAAATTTATTTTATCAACTTGTCTTCTGAAGATGCTCTGTGTTGAAGGATCAGTGGATCTGTGTTCGACTGCTCCACCTAGACTACATTGTCGAGCACAGATCCACTGAGAAACTTGCTGTTTCAGCAACGTTTCATTCAAAAACTGTAGTTTTGAGGTTAAACAAATGTTCAAAATTAATTCCAATAAATTACAAGTTAAGAAGGGTATGGAAATTGCTCTAGAAAACTTTAATTTAACAGTAGATTAGGAAGACTATTGTTACCATGATCACGAGATGGAGTCTTTATAGATTCATTTTTTTTTTTTTACAAATTTCAAATATGGCAAAAGATGACATCATTAGACCTGGATATTTCATGCTGAGTAATGATGGACCAGTAGTCTTTCTGGTCAGTTTTGACGTTATCCAGTGATGACACACTGAGTATGTGTTGCTAACACAACAAATTTTAGCTCAGTCTGTAAATTTGACTGAATTATAGCTACTTTTGTGTTTTTTAAAGCCAGTTAGCTGTGGCAGCCATCTTAATTTGGATCAACTCAAATAAAAATTATAATCCAATGATTATTTACTGAACGTTTCAATACAATTTGTCCAGTGGTTAATGAGATATTTTGCTAACAGGCAGATGAAGACACTGGTTTGTATTTTGACAACAGTTTAGTATGTTTATATTAAAAACATTCAGATATTAAAGCATGTCTGTGGAAAACATCACATATGTACCTTTGCAATGAGGAATCTTTGTCTAAATAACAATAACCCACTGTAGCTGTTATAAAGAAGTCTTCTGTTCATGTGTGTTTATTTCTGCCCATCAGTGTTATCAGCAAGGTGGTTCCAAGCTCAGAGTCCAGGACTCTCGGACCCAGGACTCCTTCTGCCAAGTCTGGTCCTGGGAATCGTCCTCGGACACCCCTGCCACCCCCGACAGTCGCTCCAGTTGTCGCTCCGTCTCTGCCTCTTCCCGCCTCCCCGCTCCCACCTGCTCCGTCCCCGGTGTCGTCACTGCTCCCCCCTCCCTCTGTGCTGCCTCCCGCCGCCTCCACCAAGACCCCGGTCCGCAGCGTAGTAACTGAGACCGTCAGTACTTATGTGGTACGTTTATCATATGTGCGAAGCGCTGAAACTAGGCCTGTAAATGAAAGTGAATTTGATGAGATGTTTCATCCTTCTTCTCAATAATCTGTGATGTTTGTGTTTTATCTGCTGTGTTGATCTCTGTTCTCTGTTTTTATTAAAGATTCGAGATGAATGGGGAAATCAAATCTGGATTTGTCCTGGATGTAACAAACCTGATGATGGCAGTCCCATGATAGGATGTGAGGGCGAAGGCTGTGACGACTGGTATCACTGGTAAAAAAAAAAGAAAAAATACTACTCATAATCCTAATTTTGTGTTCGTGTTGATATAATATTCTAAAGTTTTCCTTTTATATTTTGTTTGTTAAAGTTTTTCGTCAGTTTCCGTCTAAAATTACTTGTAAAAATGTGAACTTTTTGCATCGTGCGTTTATTTGTTGTTGTTCAATCAGTAAATACATGAAATTACACAAGAAATCAGCAAAACAATATTAGAGATTTAATTAAATAACTGTAAACCGATGTAGTTACATATCGTCTCACACTTTTTTTCACAAAATCCAAGTGTTGCAGCCATTTTTTAGTGAAAATATTGAGACAATTTCCAGACTACAGTTTAATTTCCAGCTTTATTACACGTCCTGGCTGATTGAAGCTGGTTTGACTCTGACATGTCTCAGATTCCTGCTGAATGATTCATTTAAAGCCAAGGATTCCTTGAAGGAATGCTTTAGTCTAAGATGACCTTATGATGAAAATAGATGGATTTATAGTAGTTTGGTTCAGAATAACATTATGTGCATTATAATGCATTATTGTAAGAGCTGTTGGCTCTCAGTGTTTAAGTTGGGGATGACTCTCAGCTACAACTACAACAAAATTGATCTCAATATCTGTAAAACTGACTGAGTTGATCTTTGTGTTTGCTCATGTTGATAAGCCATGGCAGCCATCTTAAATTTAATTTAATCAACCTACTGGTTCACATGGTGTTTTGCAAACATGACAGATAAATTAACACAGACAAGGTCAAAAACATTGTTGCTCTTTTACCTTCTGGCAAATAGGCTACATTTACACAGCAGGCTAATGCGACCCATAACAGATTTTCTCATGACGGTCCGAATATGACAAATCAGATTTTTAAAAATCCAAACCTTTTAGTGTATTGTACTAAATTGGATCTGATGTTTTTCAAAACTGAACATTCTTGTCTCATTTTATCTGATTTTACCTCAGTGAGGTGGGGGTAAACATGATACTAACCTCAGGTCATGCAGTTTAAATCTTGTAGCTCCACATGTCTTCAGCTACAAAAAAAAGTCCAGTTGCTTCTTCTTTGTTCTTTGAATTTTCCATGTCCTGGATGACTGAGAATCCACAGAAATAAATTCTACGTAACACCGTCTGTATCGATACTAAAGTTGCTGAATCGGTACTTTAGTTCAGGGGGTCAAACTCAGTTACACACGGGGCCAAAATTCAAAACTTGAAGAAAAGTTAACAAATTTTTCATCCAGCAATACAAATGACCGTTTCCAAATGGTTTTATGCAGCATTTAGAACATACATATACAAATAAAGAAAAAAAGATTACATTTACAAAGACACAAACTGTGCATTTTATTTATTTTATTTTGACCCTGTTTTAAAAAACCCCATGTTTTTACAATAACACAACCTTCTCTCATCTGCATAGGCCTTGTGTTGGAATTCTGACTCAGCCTCCCGATGACCAGCAGTGGTTCTGTGTAAAATGTTCCAGCAAGAAGAAGGACAAAAAGCACAAGAAAAGAAAACACAAACCACATTGAGACTATGCAACAACACCAAACCCTATTTGTTTTTACTGACTTTGTGAACTGAAACCATCACCAGTCACTCATGGCACTGCTGTTTATATAAAACAGGAAGTAAAAAAATAAATCTTGGCTGACTTGAACTTCTGGTGATTTGATTTAAATAGTGTCAGCCTTTATGCAAAGTGAGTTGGTAAGAATAACGAAACATTGGGGTTCAGCTGAGCACGAGGAAGACGACGAGGGGTTTTATAAAAACAGAGATCACTTTTGTTTCTGTTGGCTTCACGTCGCCACACACCGACTGACCTGAAACCTCCGCTTCTCCACCGTATCATCGAAATGTACATAACAACGATCAGACGTGTATAAATATGTAAATACCAACTTCCACGCCAAGTGCATTTTGTTCTTATTAGGTTTCTTGACTTGTTTCAACCATTTTCCACATGTTGCTTTTTAAAAAAAATCAGACCATTTTCCCTGTAATTTCTGTAAATTTTTTTTAAATTGAAGAATAATGGTATTTTTATTTTTTTTTCTTCACATGGATTTTGTGCCAGAGTTATACTGTAGCTGTGCTTGTAATTCATTTTGCTGATATTTCAATATTAAAGATGAAAAGCCTGTCCTCACAGGCTTTCAAAAGTGAAATCTCACACAGGTTTTCATCTCACACATTTTTTCTTCCAGCTGCTAAGCAGAATATAAATACAAACTAATTTTTGAACTTTGTTTCTACATATTTACCTTTTAAGCAGTGGTTCTTTCAGGATTCTTTTTGCTCCTGTTCATTTCATTTTATTCTGTTACTTTCTTATTTGCACTGTTTTTACTATTAGTCTTCCTTGGTCCTGCAGGATTGTTTTCTTCCTGTTCGATGCTGGATCAGCACCTCTTGAGTTCTGGAGGTGACTGAACCAAAGTTGGCGGATTCGTGAAAGGTCTGAAGTTTGTGAGATTTAATGTTAATATGAGGCGGAATGTCCACATCCTGACCCGTAACATAGGTCTTTGGACACTAACGGTTCGTTAATACAAATTACTTTGTGGTTGTCTTTTCATAAATGACCACATGGTGTCATCATTCAAACAGAAAGGACTGTATTTCATCCCTCAGGACAAGAGAAGAGATGGTTTAAAACTTTCAGATAAAATGAACTCTCTAGTCTCGCTGCCTAAAGTAAATACTTTGTTCACTGATTTTACTGCTATTAGTCATTTGCAAACAACCACAATATATATACCTGCATGTTTCATAACAAACACTTCTTATTTTTAGACTAATTTCAGAATAAATTCGTTTTTTTTGTTTTGTTTTGTTTTTTGGTATGAATACGGAAATGACCTAAAGGTGTCAACAACATACTTACACGTTTTTTAAACATAAAACTGGCTGGTTACCATGGTTACGGCTTTAAAAAATGCACCTCTCATTTTTTCAAAAATAAGCAACTGTAAAACAAAAGTAAACAACTGTGGAACAAACATACATTTACCCATCGATTCTCAACGATCAAAGTCAAAACTCAGTTTTCTTCTTGTTGGTAAATAATCCAGAAGTAATGAAGTCAAACTCAGGAAAAAGGTCTCCACTCTATAACTTGGTAAATAAAACCAACCTTTTCATAATTTTAACTTGGTCAGTGGCTAATTGTGTTAACATTGAATCATCATTAAAACTTTTAGTTTTCTGTTTGTTTTAAAACTACTTCTGCATACTTTCTATTATTTTAGCCAATAATATTCAAATTGCATCAACTAATTTTGAGTTTTAGACTATGTTGTGCTGCTTTTAGCTAGTGTTTTGTTACCTTTAGCGTTTAGCAAGCATTTTACCACTGTTAGCTTAGAACTAGCATTTTGCTAACGTTAGCTTTAAAGTAGCATTTTGGTACTTTTTGCTTTTAGCTAGCTTTTAACTACATTTAACTTCTAGTTGGCTTTTTTCACATTTTGGCTACTCTTAAGCCAATTGTCACTTTAAATACTTTTGGGTTTTAGCTAATGTTCTTCTACTTTTAGCATTTAGCAATTTTCCAATTGTTAGCTTTGAACTATTTAACTATTTTTTGCTTTTAGTTAGCTTTTTACTTTTTTAACTTCTAGTTAGCTTTTTGACATTTTAGCTACTCTTAAGGCATTTGTTGCTTCAGCTACTTTTGGTATAGATCATTTTTTGCTGCTTTTAGCTAGTACTTTCTTACTTTTAGCATTAGCAAGCTTTTTGTGATTTATAGCTTGGAATTAGCATTTTGCTCCTTTTTGGTTTAAGCTAGCAGTTTGAAAGTTTGCAGAGAGCTACTTATTTTGCTGAAAACATCTCCAATAACTTTATAAAATGTTTGAATCTCATTATTTTAGGGGTGCAACAATACATGTATCTGTATCGAATCATTCAATACAGTGCTTTAGGTTCAATACACCCTTGTATCGAACAGATTTTTAAAATTTATTTTATCAACTTGTCTTCTGAAGATGCTCTCTGTTGAAGGATCAGTGGATCTGTGTTCGACTACTCCACCTAGGTTGCACTGTCGAGTGCTGATCCACTGAGAAACTTGCTGTTTCAGCAACATTTAATTTAAAAACTGTACTTTTGAGGTTAAACAAATGTTCACAATTAATTCCAAAATATTACAAGTTAAGAAAGGCATGGAAATTGCTTTTTTTTGTATCGAAAAAATATCAAACCATGAGACTAATGTATTGAACCGAACCGTGACTTTTCTGTATTGTTGCACCCCTACATTATTTGAACTTTGTAGTTTTGGTTGTAAATTATTCAAGTCTATTACTGTTGTTTTATTAACAGTAAAACTTGTTCAGAATGACTCTCAGCTCAAGATTTAATGTAAATATTTAATTTTTATCTCAGACCCTTCAGAGACATGAAGCTATTTTTATTTTACACTGAAAGCCCAGATGTTAGAATATCTTGACTTCTATTGTTCAAATGATTGATTTGCTCTGTATTTTAGTTTTGGTTTGATAAAGTTTTAGTTTGCTACTGAAATATTTTTATTGTCATTAATCCTAGAGTACTTGTGTCAGCTATGGTTGTTTTAAAGGAGCTAAAGAAATAAACGTTTGGTTGTGTTTGGTCATGAATAGGCTCGCAGACAAGCTCTGATTGGACGGATGGACAGGATCTGTGCTGCAGTAACATCTCGCACCAACGCAGTTCTGGACAGACTTTGTTCCATCAAACCTAGACCCTCGATGTCTCAAGAGCCTTCAGTCAGACGTTGGCCTCAGGTTTCATTGAGACAAAGGAAGGTCTGTCCCCTGTTAGTGGACCCTCCTACAGACCCAGAAACATCCGAACAGAAGACCCTCGAGAGTCTTGAATGTCTGTTCAGAGTCTTGGAGGACATCCTGCAGCTAAGACAGGACAGTCTCAGGTCCTCCAAGAGCCTCGAGAGTCTATGTCTGTTCAGGGTCTTGGAGGACATCCTGCAGCTCAGACAGGAGAGTCTC
>JARVJO010000002.1:21642880-21662442 GCA_031762555.1 Cynodonichthys magdalenae
CTCAAGGCCATCCACCCTGCCTCCACCCCAGAAGAAAAGCTACACCCACCCTAACATTCAAACAACACTCAGAACACATAGAAGACTTTAGATACCAAGGCTGAATACAACCCGCCACCTCCTATGGGCCATACCCCCGCCAGCAAAATGCCCCCCGCCCCCGGAAATAAAAAACAAACAAACTCCCACCTGCTTCAGAGGCCCACAGCCCACCAGTGCATCAAAGGCCCTCAGGTCAGGGACAGGCACCAGCGCATGAACCGGCCAAAACCTCCAGCAACATACCCGATAGTAACCAAGCAGGACCTGGTTTCACCTCATGATTCCTTCTGGCTCTCAAGCCCGACCAGGACCCCAGCCCAGGGGTGACACTCCACCAGAACCCCAAGCCCCGAGCCCACCCTGAACCCACCCAGGAGTAGCTAGGTCACAAGGCCAATGACCTATGTCCGATGGTACAGATCACCTAAAGGCCTCTGGGCAGCCACTAGATGTCATCACCTACCCAGTCCAAAAAGCAAAATGCGAGGTTTGAAAAGATTATGGTTACCCCTTCTTTCCCCCCAATACCAAAATTTATAACAGTTATAAAATAATTAGCACAACATAACTTGAGTTTTTAAAACTTTTGTACAAATGCAAAGAAGAAAATGATATGAAAACAGTATGGTCTTATGGTAGCTAAAAATAACAAAATGATAGCTAAAAGTAGCAGGGGTTTAGCTAAAAGCACTAAAAAGCTAAACACTAACTACAAACTAAAAATATCAAATCAGTAGCTAAACCCTAAAAGTAGCAAACAAACTAAAGGTAGCAAAATGCTATCCAAAAGGAGCTAAAACCAGGGAAAATGGATAGTTAAGAATAGCAAAGGTCTTGCTAAAGGCTAAGGAATCAGAATGTTCACTTAAAACAGGTAGATTTCAAAGAGATTACCAAATTGAAATGATGCCAGGATTTTTCTCTGGGGATTTTTTAAAACAAACTTGACTATTTTGAAAAGTATAATTTACAAAACCAAAAATAAATACATAAATAAAACATCCCCCATCTCTGGAAAAAGATCAATGTTTTAGATATGAATGGCTAAGAATGCACAAAATGTGCAGAAGAAACTATAAAACATAAAAACAGTGTGCATGTCGACTCAGCATTCACAATGCTGACTTAGCATTTACACAATAATTGTTCTAATAATTGGGCTTGGAGCTTGTGTGTCTTTTTTATAACCCTTTAGAAAATATTACAACTAGTTTTTTTTAGGAAAAAACCTTAATGTTGGATACTAAAGCAGAACAAATGATCAGATCTTCCATTAAGCTTTATTTCTTTGAAGTGAACCTTATAACCTAAAATCCCACAGGACCTAAACGTTTCATCAGTGACCAATCAGAGACTCTGCTTTACTTTCTAATTTTACTGATGCAAATGAACATTTTACAGTGATGGGTCTGAACTGTTGATATTAAAGCTTATAAAAATCAATTTAACGATATATTCCCTTTAATGATCTAATTCAGCTGTTTAAGGTGGAAACATTCTGTTTGACATAAGTCTGATAATTTCAAATCACTTTCCATTAAACTGATTAAAATGTGTTCAAGAAGCTGCTACAAGAACTACTACTTTGTGCTTTCAGATTCCGTTTTATTACTTTTAAACCAAATAGTTATTTTCTGTCCTTGAGTCCTTCCTGCAGATGGCCTTAGAGGAAATCTCAGAGTCATCTGATAAGGCCGAGTTAAAGAGGAAGTGGAAAAAATGATGTGTGAACAAAGAAAAAGGAAGTAAAAGGAGTGCTGCTCATGCAAAACATGCTGACATTTTAACGTGGTGCAGCTTATATTTTTAATCATATCTGATGAATTTGTTCATGCAAATCATCACAGATATGTCAGTTGAAGCCGAAGTAGAGATGAAAATACAGCATGCTAAATCTGGATCAGCACACCTGGTCTTAGCAGGACTCAAAGACCTGAAAGAGCCTTTGATCCAGTCAGTCAATAGCTGTTTCTGCATAAACGTCACTTTCTCTTAAAAAACATAAAACAAATTTAGGTCATATTTAAACTTTAAACTTCAAATGGGCTAAATATGCAATATTTTTCACAAGGTTTTTCCTGCTTTTTTCGCATGCATTTTAATGTAGCATGTGAAACCTTTTCAGAGGAAGTGTATGCAGATGGTATAAAACTGCAAAGATTCAACAACAGGCTGCAGAAATAATGAACACATAAATAGCAGGAGTGGCTTAGTGGTTGAAAAATCCTTTTTTGTTGTTTTTCACCTTCAGCTCCTCCTTTTTTTCAAGCCTATATTTGGAACTGGGTCTGCAAATTAGTAGTTATTAGGCTTTTGTACAAAGTAACTATTATAATAATAGGTAACACAGTTTTATGTATTGTCTTTAAACACTTAAATTATAAAGTATAGTTTCTAAATGATCTGCAGATGTATTGAGGTTGAAGTTCGTGATAAACAGGTGTAGTAGAAGGCAATACTCTTCATGCCAGTGTTGAGGTCCCTTATGGTTGTGGGTGTCATGTTCCCACTTCAGTCACACGAGATGGTTTCAGGTTCCATACAGTCAACACTCACAGCCAACATCTGCTGGATCATAAATCTTACTGTCCACCTCCTGCAAAGATAGACCTCTGAGATGTCAAACAGAAGAAAGATGTCTTTATTTTATTTACAACGCTGTAAACAAATCAAATATTTAAACCAAAAACGTTACCATTTAAAAAGAAAATAAGGGATTTTGGAATTTTGAGGGTCTGATGGTTTGATGTGTCTAAAAATGCAAGAACAGAGGTTGTTAAAGTAAAAAAAATAATTAAACACAACAGCTGGAGGAGCATTTTTATTAACTAATTTGGTTTATTAGTAACAGTGCAGTAAGAAGACTGGATATAAAATTAGCATTTTAGAAATTAGTATAGTGTAAAGATTTTATGAATAAAGTTCCTGAATAAAAAAAAAACTGAGAAGACTTTTAGTTTCTAATATATTCTACAGCTCTTAAAATCATCAAAGATTTTAAGAATCTGGATAAATCAGAAAGGCTGAACGTTAGCAGTGTGATCCAAATAGTATAAGTGGGCTATTGTTTACAAGAAAAAGGTTAAAACACTGAAAAAAGAAACACAAATTAAAATGACAGTATTACATTTTGTGAAATTTACAACAAAACTGGTGCCAAACAGTGGAGAAAATATCAGAGTCTTTCCATAAGGCTAACTTTTCACAGCCCTGTTCATTTAATGTCTTTCATGGTACATAATGATTGACAGATGTCTTGTCCCGCCCCCTCAGTTTTCTGCTAAACATTTGTTTTGTCTGTAAACACAGTTCACTGTACAATCCACAAATGCTAGTTAAAGCTCTATCATGCAAGGAAAAAAGCCATTTGTGAACATCTTCTCTGGACTGAGGCAAAGTAGAAAACTGTTCTGTGGCTAGCTCATTTTGGAAATCCCAGACGTCATGTCCTCCATGCTAAAGAGAAGAAGAACTATCTGGCCTGTTAGCGCAAAGTTTAAAAGCCTGCCTTGCTGATGGTTTGGGGTTACATTATTGCTTGGGGATTTTCCACATCTGGAATGCTCCATCAGTGCAGAAATGTACTAATTTTAGAGCAACTTATGCTCCTATCCAGATAATGTCTTTCTCTTGCATATTTCAGCAAGACTGCATCCATTACAACAGCATGGCTTCATATGACCCATTTTCTCTATTTTACATGACGTTTTCTGAACTATTACGTCAAATTATTTGCAACGGAACTGCCAAATAAGGTCTGGACTTACCAAGTCTAATTTGGTGGTCTTCATTCTCTGTGGCTCCAACATGTAAGGCTGGATGGACAAGTCTTCTGTTGTTGATATCTTTTAATTCATTTGTAAATAAAACATTTCTGCGCCTCTCTAACCCCGTCTATCAAGCTGGAATGAACCGGTCTGGAAGCTGGACAGGGTGAAGCGCCTCGTTTGGATTTGAAGGGACAGCATCAAAACAAGCTGCTTTGAGACCCACCTCAGAAAAGGGGTGAAAGAGTGGCTTGTGGAGTTACAATAAGGAGGAATTCAGTCTCTTTTAAATGGACCTGCCTGCAGGTCTCATCAGAAACACATGAAGCATTATAAAACAAAAAATCAGCAAAGAAGATCCAGGACTGTTGAACAGCTAGAAACTGGAATTGGGGTTGCAGCTAAAAAAAACCATTTCTTCTCCACTTTGATGCGTCTGCAGCACATTTGTCATGCAGACGTTGTACAACAAGACACAGTATGTTGGGTCGTGCCAACTTCAGTTAACATTCGTTTTTTAAAGAGCTCATGCAAACCGTGTTTGGTTTGTGGCAACACTCTGCGGAGCACAATGATCAGCGAGCTGAGACGGTTTCAGTTTTAACCCAACAACAAAGACACAGACAATATTTGTCTGAGCAACCAGTCCCAGAGGAGCCCAGCGGTGGTGGTGAAAAAAAAGGGAAAGTTTTCACTCATCATGAAGCCCACCTGCAGTGCTTTTAAACACGCACTCCAATTTGACTCACTCCACTGCAGGCATGAATGCTTTTGTTTTTTTTAACTGCACCAAGACTCCCTTTCACTAGCAACTGTGTGCAGGAGGGTGTTATCCTAAATAGGTCAGCTTTCACATTTTCTGCATCGTTCTCAGACCATTTATTTTAAATTTCACCTCGTGAAGCTTTTCCCCCTTCAGCGTGAAGGATTAACACGCACAAACATCACCATCCTGTGGGTTTTCACGTGTTGGTGGATCATAACCGCCCCAGAGTCTTTCACTTATTCAATGTGCAGAGTGATGCCTGGGGGTCTGACAGTAATGCTAAGCAGCAACGCAAATAAACATTAAAGGACAAGCATTCATTGAACGATTGCATGTCACCCGCCACCTTTCATGACAGAGTTTTAAACCATCTAATGGAGGGAACACACATACCAACGTTAGTCTGGCCCAGTTCTGGCCCACACAAGGCACTAACACTGGACCCAGATACGGCAAAGAATGGTGGCCTTTTGGTGGCCCAGATGTGGTTTGCCAGAGGTGGTCCATGCATGGGCCAGCACCAGGGGTGTGGTGGCCATAGGGACATTTGGGAGGATTCCCAAATGGCCGATTCCAGGCTGAATCGGCCGGTACGTTGGATTTTTTTTTTAACTCCATAAAACGCTGTTGAGGCTCAGTGGCTGTGGCAGTGCGGCCGCAGCTTTGCAGCCACCCCCCCCCCCCGCGCGGGCACAGCCAGTGGAACAGTTAAACATTCAATATGATGCGAGCAGCCCGGTCCAACTTGAAAAAGACGGTGAAAGAAAAGCGGGTAAAATGAACAAACATGTCTAAAAGTAAGAATAAACAGATGAGTGGAGCAGAAAAGCTAACAGGGAAAAAAGAAAAGATTGGAGCAACATGCAGCCAAATGCGCCAAATTAACAGAACTTTTCCAGGATGGAGGGACCAAAGTCAGACAGGCCAGTGATGACACCGAGCAACATGAGTACAGGTTAGCAAACTCTGTCTACATGTTCTATCATTCAGATTTGTGTTTCTCAGTGTGGTCAGGGCTCACAGAACATTAAACTCAACCTATCAGAAATGTTTTACTATATGTGCATAAATCTTTATTCTGCAACTAAAATTGAAATCAATCCATACTGACTGACCATAAAAAGACACATTTCATTAAAATATTTCAGGAAATAGTCTTTGTTCTGTTTCTACATTAATATAGTTATTTTTGTTCAAGAAAATTATATTGCAGTGAGTCTGATCACTCTGTGTGTAGAACTTTCCTAATGCTGTAGGCCAATTTGTAGGGAATTATTTGCAAAAGTTCTATAAAATGTATCGTTGCTGTTTTTGTTGTGACAGTGGAGCAGGAACCAGTAAAAAAGCAGAGCCAGGTACATGTGCAGTGTGCAGGACTGTGTTTATGATGGGTCTTTGTGTTAAATTATATTAACCTCTTGAGATCTGAGGACTGTATCTAAATCTAGTCTTTATAACATCTGAAACAGGCTGAAAATTTCACAATTTACCTTCAAACATGTTTTTCTTTCTTCTGACTGATCTATAAATGTGTTTTATCCAGTAAGTATTCACACTCTCTAACCTGATGATTTAAAATGATTTTATTTCCCTTGTTCATGTCCACAAATGTGTACAAGGTTTAAAATAGGTACAATCTACACCTTTAATCACAGAAGACTCACTCTGGATAAAGAAAAAATCACATATTTCAGGAGAAAGTGAAAGAATATGTTTGTTGGTGTAACAAAGACTAGTTTTGGACTAAAATGCTGTGGTTTTAGGAGGCTCCTCCAGTCACACATTCAGCCTATATCCACCTCTGCAAGTTGTGTTAGTGGCTTCATGAATTAGACATCTGATTTAATTTCCCATTGGTAATGCACTATTTCTGATCTTCATTATTACTGATATTCTTTTAATGCTGAGCACAAGATACAGAGAAAGATGGATGGATGGATGGATATATATGTTGGAGTGTTACAGGTTTTAATACCTTTTGAGGTTGTTTTTTGTTTCCCAGTATGTGCTTTGATATTTAAGATAAGCTGCTTGTTATAGTTGATTGTTGAAATAAAAACAGTGTTTTAATGTATATGTGTTAAAATGTTTCTGTTTGCATCCATTGTGCCATTAGATAAAAGGCTTCTCTAAACCAGCTGCCGGGCCAAATTTTAACTCAGCCCGCCCCTGGCCAGCACTACATAAACCAAACCACAACTGGGCCAGTTGTGGCTTTGACAGGTTTGGGCCACATAAACCAAACAACTGGGCCAGTTGTGGCACTGAAAGATTTGGGCCACATACTGTACACCAAATCACCACCTGGCCAGTTGTGGATTTAGATGTGGGCCACATAAACAAAACCACAACTGTGCCAGTCATGGCATACCATCTTAAAAACAAAGCTATCATTGCCAGTCCTGGCCCACATCTCGTTGACAAACCAATTGTCATGCCAGCAGTGCCAGTTGGATACCAGATCTGGCCCACACCTGTCTGCTGTTTTGGTCCTTGAAAAAATTATATGTGCAAATACCTCATGTGATTCTGTGAAAAGTCACGCTCAGTGTATGTGTTGGGAATGACTCTCAGCTACTAACATGACAAATTTTAGCTCATTATCTGTAAAACTAACACGGGTATTGCAATTTTTGTGTTTTTTTTATCCAGATTACTGTGGTAGTCATCTTGAATCAGACCAACTTCAGAAATTAAGCAGTTGCAGATGTGCCTCCAGGGATAACGTCCTGACAGACACATTCACACCTGTGGGAGAATGAGGCTCCCGTTCACATCCTCCTCCTCCTGTGTTCTGTTATAAATACTTTCACACATTATTTTTCTTTAAAATCCAGAAGGTGCACAGCAGCAAAACAACCATTGTGTTTGTGTTGTGAGAACAAGTGTTCAGTAACATTCTGCAGCGTCTAAAGCTGCTTTGTGGTTAGTTTTTTTTAACCTCCCAGCTCTGCAGCTCAGAACAGTCAAATGAGCTCTGACTGATGCAAATCAAGCTGTCAGCTGTCTTTTCCACTCTGCTGAGTTCTGCCATCAGATAGAAACCTCTGGTACAGTCAGACGAAACGAGAGCCTTCCTTGTATTCAGGCACGTGTCACTTATTCTCTGGAACTCTGGAGGTTTCTGTTGTCCAAAACCTGTTTTAAATTAGATTAACTCTCAAACACAAAAAAGTAAAGTGTGTCACCTAAAATAGCAAATATCTGGGTCAGTTCAGTTAATTGTCCTTTTTAATCAAAAAGTAAGCAGTAATGTTTTTTGCATGTGTCTGTTAGCAAAATATCTCATGAACTACCAGACCAATTTTAATTAACCTTGCAGCAGGTAGTCACTGGATGTACAACTGATTCACTTTTGGAGTCCACCTAATTCAAGATGGCTGCCATTTTTATGAAACAGAGAAATGGCTACAATTTGGTCAGTTTTCCAGATATGCACCTAACATTTGTGTGGTAGTGTCTGACATTCATTCCCAACACATATTCTGAGAGCAAGTACATCATGTGAGAGCTCAGGTTAAGATTTTGCCATTATTTTTTTTTTGTAGTCAACTTTGTCTATCTGTTACCAAAACATCTCATGAAACACTGCACAGATTTTAATGAAAGCTTGAGAAAATAATCTTTGGATGTATACATCTATATTTGATTCAGTTCTGCAGCTAATTAATTCATGATGGTTGCCACAGCTAACTCACCTTAAAGAATGTAAAATATGCAATAATTTGATCTATTGTTCAGGTACTGGGCTGACTTTTGGTGTAGTAGTATTCGAGAGTAGTGCTGAACACATACCACACACTGACCGTGACATCTTGCGATATTGACATTGAACTTTGCAACATTATATTCAAGGTTTGATTAAATTGGCTACAACTTTATAATTTCTCAATGCCACTCTGATTTGAATATGCATTCTCTCAAGGAATGCTAGGCCTTTGGTTTAGTATCTGCTCTAGTGTTATCTGGCTAAAAGTCTGGTGTGAACACTGTGTACTCGTGTCACTAACTCCCATGTTGCTGGGAGATACATTAGGACTGTGTGAGAGGTTCAGGTGCTCAGTGATGAGCAGAAAATTGCACATTTCCTGGGGATTGTATGATTGTAGTGGTTTTCTGTTTGCTGACCCGCTAATTCAAACACATGCCAACATCCACTGAAATGTGTCACATAACTGGAACCAGGATGGGATCTGGTTGACGTTTCCTCTCATTTGAGCTGACAGTGGGAACGAATCACCCATGGTCAATATTCTGAAGTTTTCCCCAAAAATGGCTTTCAATTAGTCCAAAAGGTGCTGCTGTTGGACACAGCTTTACAGGCTGAAAAAAACCCAGGCTGCCGCAGGCGGCACAATGCATTAGCACACGATGAGCTGTCAGAGAGGATTATTTCACCACCACCACAGTCAGAGAAGGGGGTGGGCGCCGCTCTGCTGCACTAAACGCAAGGAAGGGTGGGCGGGAGGCAGATAAAGGAAGAGAATCACACAGAGGAAAGAGGGGAAAAGAGTAGAAAGTGTCCGTTGCGCCCGGGTGGATCTTTCCAGAGCACTGATGTTGGAACACTCCTCTGAGCTGGCCCTGGTGCAGAGTCTGTATGCCAACAGCATGCGCTGCCCCCCCTCTGCGGCCGGGATCTCTGTCAGGAATGAGGACCTGCCTATGAGGTATGTTGGGACTGGGCCCCCCCCTCATTCAGATCTGGTCCAGCTTTTGTGAAGCCACCCTGTTTGGACTGCCTCTTTGTCTGTGTTGCATGTTGTCATTTTGTTTCCAGTAGAGCATTCTCCCATGCTGAGCCTGGAGGCAGAGCTGCTCCAGTGTGTATGTGTGTATGCGTGTGTGTGTTTTAATGGCGAATTCAAAAGAAAAATCTGGTAAAAATGAGTTCAGCCTTTTCTATCAATTTAGTTTTACAAGTGAAAAGTAATGAAACAAGAACAAATTTGAAGCCTTCTCATCAAATTCACCCCCTGATTCAATTAGGTCCCTTAATAAACAAAGAAAACCAAATGAACTGATGGAGATGTTTGCCTCTAGATCTCACTAATGTGACACCAACGAAGGCCTTACTGCTCTGAGTCACAACAATGTCAATTATCTTAAGAGGAGTCCAAACATAAAATTCATTGCCATTAAGAGAAGGCAGTGTGAGAACACCTTGGCACGGTGGATTTATCCTTTCCAAAGCACGATAAGATGCTCTCTCCATTTTGGAGAACCCTTGAGCCGGGTCGCCATTCGGCAAAACGATTTCATGAAAAAGGGGGTCAGAGCGGAGGAAAACGGTACGCTTTCAGGTGGTGAGTTTCAAGCAGACCTATTTTTACTCTTAGTGGTAAAAAAAAGAAGTGGTGCAGGCTGAAATACAGCCAGACGATGAGCAAAGTGCTACTTCTTGCTCCACTGCATGAGCGAGGACAGATGTAAACAAAAGCGAGGCACATGTGTTGGGATTAAGATGGGATTTAGGAGAAAAAACAATGTGAGATTAAAGTTACTCCCTGTAAACTTTGAAATTCTACATAAAAAGAGATTATCCTGAGTTATATCAAATGGTGCAGTTTTAAAGACTGTATACTAGTACTTTTCCACACATGTTGACGTGTATTTGTAAAATGTGGGTACGCGCTCAGTGTTAACAAAGCACTGGGCTGGTTGACTTACATTAGTCTGTCTAAGTAAACAGAGAAGTTTCTGCACACTTTATTCAACAAATCTTAGCATGGAAAGGAAACAAGATTTCAAAATTGACAGACTTCTTGGGCACAAATGACTCTTTTATGAATATTGTTATTGTTGTTCTATGCAGTTGATCTGCTGTTTCAAAAAACCAAAAAGATGAGCATGGAAGTCTCAAGTTTTGCTTTTACATTTAAAAGGAATCTCCAACTACTCGTACATATTAACCTTAATGTTGTTGTTTCTCTACTCTACTAAAAGTTGTTGTTTGTGACACAAGAAAACTCCTAATTACTTAAAAAACTACATGTTTATTACATTTTTCACTTTAGCACGTTGCCATTTTGTTAATGAGGCAATGCATTCTGGGCATCATGATGATGATGGGTTACAGCTAATGCTGCGTTCAAACTCGAAGTTCTGAAGCTAGACTGACGTCAGTATAGATGTCAATATATGTTAAAACATATATTTTAGTTATCACTATAAATCTCTACAAGTACATCTGACTTCATGTAAAATAAACAACACAGAACTGCTAGAAAAAGTAAAAGTTTCATGCACACAGCAGCCATATTGAAATGATGACGTAACACATGCTCGGGCTGCTCAGGTATAATCTGGTTGCTCCGACCTCTCGACTCGAAACTACGACTTCAGGGGGCGTTCCAGTTGCAAGTTAGAACTCGGAAGCTCAAAACTTCGATCCTCCAAGGACAACTGGAACGCAGCATAAAACTGAAACACAGAGTCAAGGATAAAATGATTTAATGTGTGACAATAAAGTTACATTTTGTATTAGTTTCTATGTTCTGAACAATATATGGGATAAAACAATCAAGCGTGATGTTTAGTAAATTAGCTCTGGAGCTAACACCATATAATGCCATTATATATTAGCTCAGGAGGTAGCGTCATAAATAGCCAAATGTAAATAAGCTGAAGATAACGCCATATATCTCCATTATATATTAGCATAGAGCTAATGTCTTTAATTATATATTAGATTAGGAACTAATGCCATAAATCGCCATATGTAAATTATCTATGGAGCTAACTCCACAGATCAACATTAAATTTTAGCTATGGAGCTAACACCATTATATATTAGCATGGGAGCTAATGCCATATATTGCCATTATATATTATTTATATTATTATTATTATATATTAACTCTAGAGCTAAAACCATATGTCGCCATATGTAAATTAGCTCTAGAGATAACACTATACACATCACCATCATATATTAGCATGGGAGCTAACACCATTAAATATTAGTTTGGGAGCTAAGGCCATACATCGCCATCATGTTTTAGCTAAAAAGCTAACACCATCTATGGCCATATGTGTATATTAGCTTGGGAGCAAACATATATTGCCACATCATATGTATATTAGCTCAGAGCTAATGCTATATATTGCCATCTTATCGTGGAAGGTAATGTGAAAGGTAAAAGTGTAAAGATCATGTGAGCCTTCCACTTACCAGCTCTGTTGTCCTCAATTCTTCTTTCCTAATTCTCAGTTTTAGGCTGTCATTTCTCCTCTCTGTCAACACATGCCAGTTTCATTTAAAAGGACTGAATGTCAGAAACACCAAAGATACTGTGAGTTGTTCAAAATTAAAGATCAAGCTGGATAGATTGTTGTCGTCATTTACTCAGAATCCTTTAAATAACATGGCAATGTCTGTATGACAATACATTTTTTTTATTTCTAAAAACAAAACAGCTCACAGTATTTTTACAGTGTTTAAATAGTTGAAATAAATGCTTATCAAATAATGTCTAATGTTACAACTAGTCGGAGTTCCTTTTAAAGACACAACTAACAATATGAGGAAAATCTCTTATGCAAATTCAGTTTCTGATTTGTTTTTCTTTTTTGTTTTTGGGAAACCTGACTTTATGACTGGGCAGTGAGAACCTTTAGTAGTGAAGTATTAGAGACAGCCAGAAATCAATTTGTTGAAAATCAAATTCATGCTTAAAGTTGGGGAAATTTTACAAATCCACAAAAAAAACACAAAAAGAACTTGTTTTCGCCATATAATCTAATTGAGTCAAAAAAAACCCCAACACTACAGATGGTATGATATTGTGTTTTGCCTCCATTTTAATGACACCTGGTCCAGAGAAGTTTGTACAGTGTAGTTTTATAGCAGACCCTTGGTTGTTATTTGGTGGTGGGTTTGACATTGTGGAGGAAAACAAAACCCTTTTTTCAGACACTTTTTAATAGAGCATGATGGACACGGGTGCACAGAATTTGCCATGGATACAAGGATTAAGTGGGATTTCATAAACGGGGTATTTCTGAACGCTCGCTATGAATAATATTTTAGGATTGTGCAGCTGTTGGAGCAATAATGAACGGTCTGATAATTAGGCTACCCCTCCCCATGTGTGTGGTGAACTGCACTTGGCTCCCCGCTCCATTCCCTGCTGCCGCTGCCTCCTCTCCTGTGCGAAGGCCTCGCCCTGCAAATCCAGCACAACAAAGGAAGATAGGTTCCCCCTCCCCCAGAGAAACAACAGCCCAGCACAAAAGGGGGTAACATGACCTATGACACCAGCAGTGGTGAGAAGCAGAACTAAATCGAGGTGGGAAAAAGATATAAAAGGCCATTTCAGCTGTTTTACTTCTGGCATTTTTGCAAAGTGAATTAATGAACAATCTGGAAATTTTCTGCAATTGTGACAAAAAGGTGAACAGATAAAGAGGGAAATGGAAAGCTTGATGGACAGCAGAGATTTAAAGGTTTTTCATGGCTTTCTAATTGGTCTCAGGGGATCTCTAACTGCATGAACGAATAGAACAAATAAAAACAAATGTACTCTTTTACATCCTATAAGCTTTAAAAGAACTGTGTCCAGCTTTAATTAGTTCTTTTTACACTTTAAGACTTTTAACATCTTAAAGATCAGATAAATATTTAGCTTTTAGACAGTTTCTGAATTTCAACATCTTTAATTAAAAAAAAAATTACGAAATGTCTATATTATTAAAAGGGTCAGAGAAATAAATGACCCAAAATTACAAAATATTTTTCCCATTTATTTATATGAATATAACTTTACAACTGCCATTACTGTATCTGTGTGCAAAAGTTTAAAACCACCCCAAGTTTATTTTCTTTGACATGAAAACGCGGAGAATTAAAGGCCTGTCAGTCCGTGTAGTGATGCATATCTCCCACCACCTTTCGTACCAGTTTTAAAATAAATCTACTATAGTGGTTGATATGATATTTTGCTAACAGACAAACGTAGCTGATGCAAATAGTTAAAAAATTTATAAAAACAGATCTTGTGTTCAGAGCCTGTGTTGGGGATCTCTCAGCTACTTCCACACCACATTTTAGCCTAACGTCTGTAAAAATGGCAAATTAATTTGCTACTGTTGCTTTGCTGTGGCGACCATCTTGATAGAACTGAACCAAAGATTAATAAGTTAAGAATGCATCCACTAATTAATTTGGAAGAGTTTTGTTAAAATCTGCGCGGATATTTTTGCTAACATGTCTGACAAGTAAACACATTGATAAAACCAAAAATATTGACTTCATTGAGGCAGGTAAAGGGTTTTGTTTAAAATCTGTTTAATAGTTGTCAAAATATGCAATTTTTTCATGTTTATGGTTTGAATTTTATGCATCCAAAATTAAACGATTGTTTGATGGTTAATGTAAAAATACTCATCAGGTTTCTAAAACAGCAATTATTCCTCATCATGTTTATGACTAGATTACAGAAATCCTCCTAGATTATCCCCTCTGAAAATCTCAGAACAGCTCATTTTTCATTTGATCTTAGCCCCAAATTTAACCATTTCCTTCCCCGACATGACTCCAATCCTGTCCACTCTCATCCTTACACCTTTAGTCACTGAAGAGAGAGGAACTCTCCCTTTTCATTTTCAACCTGGTGTTTCGGATTCTGTTCTCTCTCTGACTTTGTTTACATCAGAGGATTATTGTATCAATTCCCACAAACAACTCGTAATTGTTGGCAACAAAACAAGACTCTGCTGAGTTCGCTCATTTATTACAAATTATGTTTTCAGACTTTTGGTAGTCTAAACATGCCTGCTTTTTGGACTGTGATAGAAAGTACCCAAACAGGACATTTCTATGCAAACACCATGCAGAAAGACCCCAGGCCCTACCACAGAGACTGAACCCAATCCCTTCTTTCTGAGACCATAGCGCTAACCACTAATCCACTGTGTCACCAAATGATTTGGTGTAAATAATTGTCTTATTAAAAGGAGCACAGTACCTCAAACCAACATTATTTCCAACAGCTGCTGCAGGATGCTGCTTCTGTATGCCTCAGTGAAGTTTATGACTCAAACAGACCCTTTTCTCTTAAGCTGTTGCAGAGCATCTGTCTTTTATAAAAACACCACTGCAGGTAGCTGATAATGAAGAACAGTTTGATCGATTTAATATCTTTATATCACCAGTCAGAGGCTCTGGGACCGGGTCTACGTGGTGAAAGCAGCATGGAGGATCAGACTTTTCAGTAGTTCGGGCCACGCCTCGACTCCACTGCAGTTCGGTGAGATAGTTCGGGGTTTTATTTTCGCTGAGAGAGAGAGAGAGAGAGAGAGAGAGAGAGAGAGAGAGAGAGAGAATGAGGAGAGAGAGAAATAAGGCGGACACTGGTTTCCCCTCCCTCCGTTCTCTCGGGCACCTTTTGAAGAGGAAGCCATCCCCTCCCTCTCTCCCCGCCTGCACCTGCTCCGCTCCGTCTTCTTCCTCTCGTCTCGCAGGAGTTCAGCCTCTCGCTCGGTCGGCGCGGGCGTCGCTTCTTTATTGTTCGACGTCGTTTTGAGCATGACTTCGACGTATAACCTGGATTTCCTCCCTCTCGCAGAAAGTCGGCTAATGACTTCGAGCGACACAGTGTAAGTAGTCAAGCTTTCGATTCATGTCGTGTGGCTAATTTTTGTTTTGGCCGAGTGTTTTTTACAATACAGTTTGCGGGGCGAAGTGTGTATGTATGTGTGTGTAGGTGGGGGGAGGCTAGCTAGCGTTAGCTTGTATGCTAACGGGGGATCGCTCACCTGCCTGAAGTTTCAAGTTGTTTCTTAAACTTGGACATAAAAAAGGCTGGAACTGTGTCGTGCTTTCGGTTTAATAAAACACGGCGCAGATAATAGTCGCGGGTAAATCCGCTTTTGATGCCGAAGCCTGCTCCTGGAAGAGAAAACGCAGTTAGCTTAGCAGCGTTATTTGACACTAACGCTGGGGCGCTAGTCCAGTGACATGTGCTTCCGGAGATCACACGTTTCGGTATCAGTTCAGAAAAACAACCCAAACTCGCTCGTCCAAACAGATTCTGTTCCAAGTATGGCTTGGTGCAATAGTACAAACACATCTTGGGTGTTTTAATGCTGTGTGTATTAGGTGAAACAAGTTTCCAGCCCCGAACCGGAGGCGTCAAATATCAGCTAAATAAGCGGAAGTGCTTCTGATAAGAGTTACTTAAGAAGCTTTAGTCGTATGTTTTATTTATCAAAGCTTTACGTAAAATGCAAAGACTAGGTTTTGAAGCACTTTCAGTGTTTTTGCTGCTTTCTTTTTTAGCAGCAGCTCGCAGACATGGGAGTCCATGTTGGATGTGCCTAAACAGCAGATAAACACGTGGTTTGGTGCTTTTTATTGAGCCATTATTGGGAATCTTGTGACAAGACATTTAAACAGTGGGGGCAATAACATTTATCGAAAGTTTGACAAAAGCTAGACGTAAACAATCTAAACAGAATTATTTTTAAAAAGGAGAATTTGCGAGTATGTACGTGATCCACTTATAAAGTATAAAATGTTTGTTTATGCATTTTATAAAAAAAAAAATCACATCTAAAGCCTAGCAAAGGTGAGAAGAGTAGGTTACTTTTCCCTCACTACGTGTTACTATAACATATTTGACCAGCAATGTTTGAACATGAAGGAAAATTTCGCAAAAACACTTTTTGTTTGTGCAGTTTTTTGTAAACATGTAGGGGCAAAATGTGAACATTGGCTAAATGCAAGCTTTTAAATTTCAGGATTTTGATGAAGCCTAGTCAGAATTTTACTTGTCTTCATGATTTGTATCTGTTTAGCATAGTGTTATGTTCAGAAGGGCTGTAAAATAAAGTCTGGTTTAATTTTCAAAGTTTGTAAATTGACAATATGATATGAAATGACTGCAAGTTTTGATCAGTATTTTTGATGTGTAGTCACTGTATGTGTGACTAAGTTGTTCAGACAAACGGTAGGTTTCCACTGAAAAATCAAACGTTTTAGCAATGTGCCAAATGAGGTTAAGTCGACAGAGCTCTGTTTAGTTGATTTATCTGATTGGTTCTTGACAGTAGGGCTGTGTATCATGGCCTAAATAGAATTTTCTTGAAACCAACACAGCCACAGTGGGTCAGCTAAGCGTCACTGTAATCCCTTTTGTTGTGTCCAGTGAGCTGTTGATAGTGTGAAACATGGGGTCTTCACTCTGATCCGGGGGGTGGGGG
Organism: Cynodonichthys magdalenae; assembly: GCA_031762555.1. NCBI lineage: Eukaryota > Metazoa > Chordata > Actinopteri > Cyprinodontiformes > Rivulidae > Cynodonichthys > Cynodonichthys magdalenae. The sequence continues at coordinate 21,659,660 of JARVJO010000002.1, forward strand.
TTAGCTCTAGCCAACTGTTCTGTTTCCCCTTTCTGCTGTTGAAGTTGAGTGTCATGTAGCCACATGTTGAAGGCCATGAAAAAGAGAGGTGTTCTGATCCAGCTGGTCACCTGTTTCTCAACCTCTGCTGCTTTTTTTTTTTTTTTTTTTTTTTTTTTGAGGTTATAATTACAAGGCTAGCTGCCCTGGAGCCACATGCACTGCCTTGAAATTCTCATGATAATGTTTTTAATCTCCAGTGTGAGGTGGTTGGATTGAAGGTTGAGCAACTTCTGCAAACTTTGCAAACACACGCCAAGCAAAGGAGGGGACAGGATTGCATAACGCCAAACACAAGGGTTGTAAAACTATTGATATTTTGTTCCCAATTTAAGAAAAATATCCACCAGAGGTACTTTTTAAGTGTTATATTAGCCTGAGATTACTAACATTTCTGCCACTAAATATCAGATTATGTGTACATGTCAGGGGGCTGTGACTGAGAGGTTAGTCTATTGTCCACATGAAGGGGAGTTGGCTGTTTGGTTTTAAAGAGTTTTTTTAGTGGAAAAAGTCAAGTGTAGCTTCAGCTGATTGGCCTGAAAGCATGTGAGAACAGGAAAAGTATCTTTTCCTTTTTTTAGGTTGAGGCAGAAGACAATTGTGCTCTTTATAGAATCATGTTGTCAATTAATGTGGAATATTTTTATTGCGTGAGTGTTATGCAACTTTAAGACTAAATATTTGAATAAATTGTGTATTTAGTTGGATATTAAACTGTTGGTTTGCATGAGCTTTAAATCAGCATCGTCATTCATACCCATCAGGGACTCTTGGTGTGATTATGGAGCTAATGGGGCTGGCCTTGTCATCAGACGCTGGCCGTCTGTTAACATGCCGCCTGCTCAGAGGCTGATTGAACACGTCTGTCTTCATCAGGGAAAAATGCAACAATGAAATTAGGCCACTTTGAGTTGAATTGGAGTTAATGTTAGCAGGGAGAAGTCTTAATTTCTCATCAGGACAACAATGTGTTGATTAGCTCAACCACTTGGTATGGAAATCAAATGACGGTGCCCTTTTTTCTGCTTTGTCGCCTGAAGCAACATAAATTTTTAGCTGTCGCTTGTTTTGCCAAAACATAAGTCAAAGCAATTCTTCATTGAGTCCTTTCATCTGTAATGTAAATTTTCTTCCCGTGGCTTTCTTCTTTATGCACAAGTCTGAGTGTTTTTATCTGGAGTTCTTGAAACTATTTATTAGGACTTCACAAAATCATTGCAGTCACCCCCTCTGCTGCTTACATAGTTTATGAAAGTTCATGAAATTTACTTGGAGTAATTAAAAAAAATTCTTTATGAACATGAAAACCAACAGGGTGTTGAGGCATCGCCAGATAAGAGGGAATTGTCAAACAGACTTTCCTTCAAATACTGGAAAACGTACACCAACAAGTACCATCTAAACATTAGTGACTAGTAAAAAAATGCACCCTATAGCCATGTTCTTTATTAGAAATGAAAACCGCAGCATTACTTTTCTGTATCGAATTTCTCTACAGTATCATGTAATGTTTGCTGTAACCGTGAGGTTAGGATTGGACTACAGTTCAAACATACATGCTGAGTTCAGAAAATTATGTGCAGAATCAGGTGGAATAGTCGTCTATAAAGACGTTCCTGGTATGCCAACAGGACACATGTGGTCCAGATAAATCACCTGATGTTTCTAGGCAGTGCAGCCATGCAACTGTCGTCCTGGCTCTTAATTTGAGTGACTTGTCAGCTGCTGTGGAGTCTTGAAGCATGTTGCTCTGTCACATTGCAGAGCTTTTTATGGACGCTCAGTGAAAGACTCTTGACACTATGTGAATACTTAACTATGTGAAGTATTTATTTACTCTCTAATAGACCTGTTGCGATAAGCCATAAATAAAATTAAACACAGTAGAAATTAAAAGGTTGATTATTTAAAATGAGGAAGATAATTTTCATTTTTCTTTTTTTTTTCTCAGATTTTTGATCTTTAGAAAGTCTGACCTGCCGAATAGCTGACACTGTCAGATGTTATAAAGTCACAATACAACTTCAATGTTCAAATGTTATTTTACTGAAATACTTAAAACAAAACAATAAAACTTGTTTAAACTGGATATTAAGTAGTGCTCACAGCAGAGCAAAAGAAGATGGTGGCTGATTTTCAGACCTTTGTAGAGGTAGAAATGCCGATCTTCTCCACCGATCTTATCTAAGGATCCACCAATCTCCGATTTCAGACTTTTGGGTGCTTCATTTTCATACAATCAGAATATCAGTTGGTGGAAAAGTCTTTTGATGAGTTCCCGCTGCGAGTCGGCACCAGACTTCAACACGTTTGACAGCAGACCTGATACCTGAACCACCTCCACACCACTGAATTACGGTTATCTTTAACTATTTCTTCTGCTTCTCTTCCCAACTGTGGATGCTTGTTTACTTAAGCTGGGTTCACACCGGACGTGTTTTGAGCAGCGGAAGCAGCCAGTTTACATGCAAAGTTAATGGTGGACATGCGTCTAGGTCTCTCGCGACGCGTTTAGTGCGTTTCGAGCAGCACGCAATGAAGCGGTAGGTGCAGTTTGAGCTTTTTCCGTGGATGGGGAGCGTCCAAAGCAGCCGACGCTTGAGTTCAACTATCTGAACTTTGGCTGCTGGACGCGCTGCGTCAACCGATCAGAGAGACTCATTATTCCACGTGACGGTTTCCTGAATGTTGCCCGCTACCTGAAACAGACAGGAGCTCTTTAGCTGAAATGGACCGTCTGT
>JARVJO010000002.1:21662542-21695574 GCA_031762555.1 Cynodonichthys magdalenae
CTGGTTAGCACAACGTTCGCTTGCTCTCACTAAATAAATCAAAGCCATTTTCTTTATTTCATCCGACATTAAAGACGAACCGGGGAAAAAAAAAAGACGCTCCTCCCATTTAGCTGCACGTCTAGTTTTGTTCTGGTCTGAACGTAGCGCGTCCAACTTGAGGCGTCAGTCGCGTTTTAGATGCTGAAAACGCGTTTGGTGTGAACGCAGCTTTACAGCGGTTGAGCTCATTTGGGCGCTGATATCCACTGTATTACACTGTGTTGTTGGCACGGTGATCACTGCCGTTGATACTGATGTGAAGTATATCAATCTAAAAAATTCTTTAGTCATCACTGTTATTGAAACATTTTCTAATGTGATATGCAGTATATCTGTATTGAGATATTGTCCAGCACTAATTACAATAAAATTATTTTTATGAAGACAAACGTAATAGTATTTGCTTCGATTTTTATGTGATCTGTTGTTTTATAGCAATGACATTAGCATTAAATTCACCTGACAAGCTGTGTGTTGAAGATGTGGCTATGTGAGCTGGTTGACTCTGCAGCTAGCAGGCTTCCAGCTCCTACGTGGACCACATTACAGAACTGTCAGGCAAAGGGAAAGATGGAGGCATCTGTTTTTGCATCAGCAGTGGCTGGTGTTCAGATGTGACAGTGATCCAGCAACACTGCTCTCCCAACCTGGAAGCACTTTTACTCCCCTGTGAGTTCACTTCAATCATCTTGGTTGATGTGTACATTCCTCTAAGTGCTGACAGGAAAAGCGTGCAACTCGCACTCTGACTAGATCCTGTTTGTTTAGAGTGAACAAACACAAACTCTTTAGGTATTGTCTTCAGCAAAGTAAACCGATGCTCTTTCTGACGACGCCCCATAACATAACCGACAAGTGTTTTGACCACCTCCGGTTCATTTAGTAAACAAAATGAGGAGAAGGGGGAGACACCTCTGTCTGCTGCACCTCTTAACCACCAAGCAAGATTAAAAAAACACTTAACGATGTTAAGGGCAAACGTGTTAGTCACCAGCTCTGAAAACGATGGGCCAGTGTAGAGCTGGCTGACCACCCAACCACGGGTTTCTTAAATCAAACAAATAGTTGGCCTCCTTTCAAAATGAAACTTTCTGTGATTTTATTAAAAGATTTCGAGACCTGTGAGCTCCTTTCTGCAGGCGAGGAAATGACTACAAACTTTATCGCCCTTGCTAAAAGCATGCTGCAGCGTGGACACAACTAGGGATGTCCCGATCAGATACACAGTATCGGTATCGGTGGCAGATATGGCCATTTTTTTGAAAATCGGGTCGAATCCGATTTTAGTCGCGTGATCGGGTTAAGACAGGGGTTTTCAGTCTTTCCAAATAGTAATGTATTGTTCTCTGTATTTTGCACTTTTTTTGTTATTGTTGTGAGAAGTTCAGTACCAGCGCTTTAGTTTGAAAAAAGCAACTTGGTTATTTTTAAAGGATTATTTTAAGTTGAGTTACCACCAATACATATACTTATTTGATTGTTTAGGAACCCACTTAAAGCGTACAAGTTGCAGATTCAAGTTTAAATAAGCTGTAATAGAATGTAGGGCCTTATAGTAATGTTTTATTTTTTTCTATTCCTGCTACAATTTAGGAAGTTCACTACCAGCACTTTTAACGAAAAAGTGAGAAAATATTTTGTTATAATGAATGTTGAGCTCAGATAGCTACATGATTATTTTTCTTAATCTGTAAATCATTTATTTTTATGTCTCATACTCAGAGTAAGTTTGTTACAAATGCAAAGCAATATTGTTGGTCATGTTATAAAGCAAAATAAAAACTGTGCACTTTTTTTGCACTTATCGGATCGGCATCGGAAAGACTAATCACTAAAAAAAATCGGATTGTATCGAGAGCCAAAAAATCTGGATCGGGACATCCCTGGACACAACCATTAAAACTCCAAAACGTGGACCTATTTTGTAGGGGTGCAACAATACATGTATCTGTATCGAACCGTTCAATATAGTGCCTTAGGTCCAATACACTCTTGTATCGAACAATACAGATTTTTAAAAATTGTTTTATCAACTTGTCTTCTGAAGATGCTCTGTGTTGAAGGATCAGTGTATCTGTGTTCGACTGCTCCACCTAGGCTGCATTGTCGAGCACAGATCCACTGAGAAACTTGCTGTTTCAGCAACATTTCATTCAAAAACTGTACTTTTGAGGTTAAACAAACGTTCAAAATTAATTCCAATAAATTACAAGTTAAGAAGGGCATGGAAATTGTCCTTTTTTCTATCGAAAAAATATCGAACTGTGAGACTAAAATACTGAACCGAAAATTTTCTGTATTGTTGCACCGCTATTTGGATCTGTTCAACGTAATAAGGGACAGGAGCCATTCTGACTCCCCTCCTGAAGTTGCTCTGAGTGACTGCAATGTCAGATTAGAAAATGGGTTAATAACAAAGATACAATTTTACATGCAGTGACTGTTTTATGACATCGATTTCGAATGGTGTGGTTTTTTTTTTTATAGCAAATGAGACATAGTATCAAACTAGTATATTGGGTAGTAATTGAGTGGTAGTATAGCTAGATATACGTTGGTAGAATCTCTTGAGCAGCCTCTACAATATGAACATGTAGGAGCTTTGTGAATGTTTAGGAACTCTTGTGTTCAGGAGAGCCTTTGTGTTGTTTGTTTTTGTCACTAATCTAGTTTTTCAAGAGAGGTTTGTTCTCTAAGCTACTAGATTTGATCAGAAGGCCCTCAGCAAAATGGTGTCAGTGCCCCAGTGGCAAAAATGGATAGTGTGTCACGCACCAGGGCTGAGGCCTTAGGAGACGAAGCTCCCGATGTGTTGCAAAGCAACCCTCTGACTTGGCCTATTGTGCTGCAGAGGAACGGTGAATAGCGTTCTCCAGCATGGGGGAACAATCACACATTGTTCCCCTGCTGTGGCGAAGAAGCAGTGGGTTACTCTCTGTACCATCGCCAAAGCGCCTGAAGAGAAGATGCGCAGCAAAATCTGTGCCTTCTAACCAAGGTTTAGAGCTCTTCATTGCTGTTTTCTCATAGCTGGTGGAGAGGGGGGCCATTTGCCCCTGTGTTTGGAGCAGAGTGGCTTTTCTTGTAACGAAGCGTATTTTGGATTATGATTTGAATATATTGAAAGCCTCCAGGAGAGACAAAAAACAGTTTGTACCAAAGTGGGGAGTTGGCTTTCAGAAGAACAGGATCCGAAGTGATTTGTTAGCATGTCGATGAAGTCCTTGAAAGAGTTTGGTGTTTCTGTGGAAAGACTGGGCTCCTTTTGTAAAATATGGATGGCTCGTGTCCAAAGGTTTGTGTAGAAATGCTTTTTATTACAAAGTATTGACCTCTTTCTATTATTTAGGAGCTTTACCAACCTATTTATTAAATGATATTTTTGGTTTAGCTCATCTGTGTCGTATTTTTAATGTCTGTTGGTTCATGTGTGACATGTTTTCACATAATCAATGCCTCAATAGGTTTCAGTTTCTGCCATGGCTTTCAGTCCCTCTGCCCCAGTGAGAAAATGTTGGACTGATTTTTGTGTTTGACACTAAGGTCCTGTAGCTGTTTGTACACTTGTGGATATTGATTCTGTCTCTATGACTTACCTCAAAGGAAACGGCACACTTCAGAATTTCATTGATCTCCCACTATTACTTTTAGGACCACGAATAGTTGCTCAATATGGACTAAAGAAAAAGATTAACTGAGATTTCTGTTTTTGTTTGGACATTTTAAGATGTCCTGACTTTTTAAGCTCTATAGCAGTGTTTCCCAACCCTGGTCCTCGAGGCACACCGTCCTGCATGTTTTAGAAGTTTCCCTGCTTTAACACACCTGATTTAGATGATTGCTGTTCGACAAAAGCCTGTTAATCAGTTATCAATTGAAATCAGCTGTGTTGAAGCAGGGAAACATCTAAAACATGCAGGACGGTGTGCCTCAAGGACCAGGGTTGGGAAACACTGCTCTATAGAACTAAGTTTGGTCCCCACACTTGTACAAGTCTGGTAACTATTAATTATTTTTTATTCATATCTGATTTACCTAATTTCTGCACCCATAACTCACTGTCAGTCTCTTTTTCATTTGCACTCAGAGTTTGGTGAAACACACAAATTACTCAAGATGGGGACTTGTTTCATTGTTATAACTGCATTTAAAGCCTCCTATTAAGTCTGATTCAGTTTTAACAGGTTTATGGCAAACACTTAATGAGGTTTTGAAAGTACTTATCTTTTATTCAAAATGGGGTGTGTCGCTTATTAGCAAGTATTTTTTTCTTTAAATCTTCATCTGTTACCCTTTATAAAGGTTCATTCTCATAATTACTGACTCCTAAAATCTAAAATGTAAAAATGTTATTTTTAATATATTGTCTGACAAAAATCATTCTGAAACCACATAGTTTCACAATGTGAAGTCATTTTTTTGTGCAATCTCTAAACGGAACAAACTCAGACACTGTTTATAGGTTTGACTTCTCTAAAGGCTCGTGTCACTTCCCTTGTGTTTCTTGGAGCTGCCAAACAGTTTTCAGGTGTGACCATTATCATCTAAAATGGATGAAAGGGAGCAACAACGTAAAGCGGTTCTTGCTCCCAGAACTTCCTGTGCATCTTTGCGTTAGGTTTTATTATTAATCTAAAGAAAATGAATGCTCTTGCACAGGGTTAGGACAAACTGTTGAAACAAAATCATTTACTAAGTCATTCTAAGCCATCAAATTAATGCATTTCATCATTTTAGTAGTTACTGTGGTAACATTTCAGGGGAAAATATTGTAATGTTTTTGGTATTTGAGTCATTTACACGTCTTGTTGCTTTGTATAGATTTGACAGTTTGGTTTATTCTAGGTAAACCTAACAGGAAAATGACCGATGACACGAACATCTGAAAATTTGCTGAAACCCAAAAAAGGTAATCAAAATTTTATTTTATTTTTGTCCCTTGTAGCAACGGCAGCAAGATGAACGGGTCACTGGAGCACATGGACCAGCCAGACCCGGATACAATCAAAATGTTTGTGGGACAGATTCCACGTTCCTGGACAGAAACAGAACTGAAAGAGCTTTTTGAGCCCTTCGGACCAGTGTACCAAATCAACATTCTTCGAGATCGCACCCAGAACCCCCCTCAGAGCAAAGGTATGATCAAGTGGAAAGTAATTTTTTGTTTGTTAGATTTGTTGACTTAATAACATAAACTACAATGCAGCACTATCATTAACTTTGCCACTGTGAACGCTTGACTACAGACATGAATTTTTAATGAACATTTAAGTAGTTCTGATTTAAACTGAGCTGCTGTTCATATTCCATTTATGAACTGTATGTACCTTTAAATTATAGTAGTCAGGGAAATGTTTTGGGGGTGGGGGTATCTAATTTTATTGTACTGTAGATCTTCAGTGTCTCAATTTATGTTTAACGGTGTGGTACATATATTTTGTTTCAGTGATGAACACATTTCTAATTGCATTAACTTTTCTATAGTGATTTCAATATGAAGTTAGCATCTATGCTAATTTTGAGATACTTAAACATTACTGCTGCATAAGTAATTTATTTTGCTACATTTGAAACTGTTTATCTTTTGGGAAATTAGCATTAATACAATTGAATGCTTTATACATGGAATATTTAGGAAAATGGTTTATTATTATTATTATTATTATTATTATTGGCAGTAATTGCTTCATTGGTGGGTTGCCTTCCAAAGTTAAACATTTTTGTAAATTTTGCTCTGTTGACGTAAGTGGTCAACCACAGTCAATATGAAGGTGCATTTCATTTTATTTATATTGCACCAAGTCACAACATGCGTTGTCTCAGGGCACTGTACACAAAATTTGGATACAACATTAATAATGGACAAGAAACCGTGGGAAGCTAACACGTTTTTCTAAATTTTTATTTTCTGCTGACAACTGCAAAAAATTTAAAGTTGCACGCTCCTCTACTGTGAAGATAAACAAACCAAATAAGGTAATACCAAAGACGGTGGTATGCAGCTTTAATGGTGCAGTAAAGTTGGTGAGGGGTGTAATGGTGGAGACGTTCAGAGCTCATTGTGTAGTGATTTATTAAAAATAAAAAAGCACTAAGTGTTCTTCGTGTACCTGTGCTTTCAGCTCTTTCCCCTGCAGCGGTGTACAACATATCATGCCTTTACACGTAGTTTAACTATGTTAACGCTCAGAAAAGATGATTCAACCGACTCTTGTCAAGGTTTATTAAAGTATGATATGAGTCTTTTACAGCCATGTGTCACACTTTTGTTCCTGTCATGCTGTTTTCAAAGCAGCGTTGTATGAAAGAAGCGTTACTCTACTGCAATACTCCATTAAGACATCAGTCGAAGCTCTCACCTTTTACTGATGATTCTCCAGTTGAACGATTCAGTTTAGGTTGCAATTATAAAAGACATTGAGGTAAAAACCGGGTGTCTGCAGAGATTTGATAAGTACCACTCAAAGTACTCACTCTCATAACTAACTGCAAGTAAATAAAGTGCTGATGTTTTTCTGATGGAACGGGTCAACTAAAATCTGATTGCCTCGGTGGGTAAATGACTCAATATAGCGATCAGACAATAATCCATTATTTGGGATTAAAGTGATGGGACTGTTGATTTTAGGCCCTGTTAACATGTGAGCAGTCTCTGGAAATGTTTGTCTTGATTTCTTGTTCAACACGTGAATGCTCACAGACACATTTAGAAAGACAATGATAAATACATGGGCCTTCATTTGGACCATGAATGAGGTTTGGTTGCTCCTACATGCTGAAGGGGGTTAGTAAATTCTGCTTTCCACCATTGTTACTGTTAATCTACTCACGCACATGCAGAAAACCTATTGAATGCAGTCATCAGCAGTGCACATGTGCGATTTCACACCAATTCATTCTTAAAACTACTAGTCATTCTGTCGGGACAAGCCCTTTTATTGAAATCAAGATTTTTACTCATGCTCAAATTCATCTGTTTAAATTGTGCACCAAAAAACCTATTAAAGCTCTGATTGTACATATATGCTCTCAACACTGTGCAGTTCATTAAATAAAAGTTCAAAGCCCCTTATTTTTTAAAGACAGCCCCTCCCTGTTTGAGTGTCAGCTGTGATGTCCTATTGACATGTTAATGCAATGTTAATGTATTCTGATAGATAATCTGGCCTGATCACTGCCGTCTTTAGCTCACTGAAGCCTGTGGGAGTTGAATTTGCTTAGCGACACCATTACCACATGCTTTTACTGAGAGTGATTTTTACTGAAAACACAGCGGCCTGCTGATATCTGGCTTACGTTGTGTGAAAAGGGTTCACCCTTCTTACTTTAATCTTATTCTGCATCAGTGTTTTCTTTGCTGTACTTCTACTGAGGGACATTAGACTTGTGCTCCATTTAGGCCACCAAATAAAATCCTTTGACAACCCTCGTTCCTGGTGTTTTTAGCTAGCTTGGTGTCCAGACTGAGCAAAAGAGAGAGAACACTCAGCTGGTTGTGAGAGAGAAGAGTGCAGCTTGATGCATATTAGAGTTCAACAGCCCTCCCCATGGCCTGGGAGCTCCAGTAGCAGAATAATACACACTATGTAGGTCAGAGACGCTGCAGTGCTCCACTTCCCCAACCCAGTGAAACTGACGGGCTGGAACGCCACTGGCAGTCTGCTGGGAAAGGAGGATGAGAAGCTTCTTTTTTTATTCTTCCCCCACCCTGCTTAATTTCATTTCTTTATCCCTTCCCCCACTATCTTTCTTTTTTGCATTCGTTCCTTCCTTTTGTCTCTGTTTTGTTTATACGCCTACAGTATGTATGTTAGATGTTCAGTTTCTGGTGTGGAAATACTTGGACAAACGTGTCGTTCTCTCTGCCCTGGCGTGCCCGGGCTGTGTTGACCTGCCGACTGTGCGTCAGTGTCCTCTGACATCTTTCTAACCTCGTGGTTGTCTCTGTGGCCATGTCACAGCCTCATCACAACTCATCCCCGTTGAGTTCTCGATGCAACCGTCCACATGGTCGGTGTGCACCATCTCTCATAGCACTGTTGGTTCCAGGAATAACCTGCCACGTTCCAAACATGACACCCTGGCATCTTCTCTGTTCTGTAGCAATCAGGGTGTTAAATTTACTGTCTGTATGTGCTGTGTTTTTAATGTTGTTTTTGTCTCCTTCTCCCCTACCATTGTTTGTCCCCCCCCCCCCCTCCTCCCTTTTTTATATTCTTTCACTTTCTAGGATGCTGTTTTGTAACTTTTTATACAAGAAAAGCTGCACTGGAGGCCCAGAATGCACTGCACAACATAAAGACCTTAAGTGGGGTGAGTAAGCACAGCATGGGCTGCTTTTAGCTGCTCGAGCCCCCCTACGTCTCCGGTGCAGACTGTGAGCCGTGTTCCGGCCAGTAATGAGCTCTCGGTTCACTGAATGCCTGTCTGGCCCGTGAAATATTTCAACCCCCCCGCTATCGCCAACTGAGGACTGCCCTGAACTTTATAACACTTGAAAATGGATCGTCCCAAACACGAGAGCAAATGTGATGCAAAGTGTGCTTTAACCATGGTGTTGGTCAGTCCTTATGACACGACACTCAATCCCTGTTGAGGACCAGCTTTATTAACTCAAATACATAAACTGCTCATGCACATGTACTTTTTTTTTTGTCTTCTTTCCACTACTCAAAACAAGATCCTTAAAAGGGCGAGTCTCAAAAGAGAGCAGTCACTCCTGAGTGTGGCCTCATAACTCATCACCTGATTTATCCAGAGATTGAAGACCACTCGACTGGAATAAGTGCAGCGGCTTGTTAAACCACTACGAACCTGTCACGCCTGTGAATCGTTCTAAATTGCTCTTTCCAATCAATTTAATCCATACCAAACAGCTTCAGCTGTCAATTAAAACTGTAGCCCAGTCTGTTGTAAAAAAGAGCCACTGTCAGGGAGGTTATAGATACATATTGAAGTGGGTTGATGGATGAGTTCAGCAGGCTGAGCAAACAGTCCTAACTCTGTTCACTGGAAGACTATCAATCATCCAGACATTTCAAATAAAGTGTGGATCGACAGCTCAGCTTTCAAATCTCAATCCTGGATCCTGTTGATTCTGGCATTTATGCAGGTGACGGAGTTTGCTTTGTGTCACAGTAGAAAAACTGGTTTCACTTTTTTTTTTTTTTTTTTTTTTTGTCCCTTCTGTGCCTCTGCTCGGTCATTGATGCTAGCCAGTCTCCATACCGTGCAGGCCATCTGTCCACTTCCCCTTTTTAGAGCTCGTCACAAACAAACCCAACAGTTTTCAGCTACCATACCCATCTCACGACTTGAGTTTTCTGTTTTTTCTTTTTGTTTTTTCAAAGCACATCATTTGTAAATGTTCTACAGCTACATCTGTTTAAAGCTCTGTCTCCTAGGACTAAAGTGTTTATTAAAGGACAGGAAACAACATCCAACAAAAGTAACTCTGTCTTCATTTTCTCACACCTCGAGCTTGAAACTGAGCAGCGTGTTTAGGCTAAGTATAGATTTTTCACAGCTATGAATTGTGAATTCTTTGTTTCCTTTGTATGTGGTGTGTTGGGGTGTAAAGACGGCAGCGTTTAAAAAAAAAAAAAAAAACTTTCTGTACATTTGGAAACGATGTTAAGCTTTTGTGGTTGTCAAACATTTGCTGAAATTCTTATAAAAACTGAAGAATGTTGACAGAAAAAAAATCAATAAGTTCATTCAGAAGCTTACACTATAGCTTGAAGTGAAATTGGATCCTGGAGAATTTGATACCCACCAGGAGACCCCCCCCCCCCCGAGTCTAGCAGTGATGAGGGATCATTATGGTACTGAGTGAACAAGAGATTGTGTGAAAATAAGATACCAAGACCAACACCTGAATACTGTAGTTTATACTGACAACTAATGTTAATGTGTTGCTTTTGTTTTTTCTTCCTCAGATGCATCATCCTATCCAGATGAAACCTGCGGACAGCGAGAAAACAAGTGGTGAGTCCTTTTTTTAACGTAATGATACTAAAGGCATTAAAGAAACAAATACCAGATTTAAAATAAGATTAAAGCTCTGCAAAATTGGGTTTGACTTTGATGTGAAAGCTAAAACTGCCCTAATTTAGAAAAGTGTAAAGGGAATTTTGGAGGCTTTCAAAGGCACGAAGTGTAGAAAAGGGTACTGGGGTTGTACTTTTGAGTACAACATGTATGCTTTAGTGTGTTGAGGAAAAAGGAATACAGAGTAAAAACAAAGCTGCAAAGTGCCAGGATTTGCACAAGAAGCTGGGACTTTGAGTGAGAGGCAGACGTTACTGCAGCATTACACAGAGAGAAAGTGCCAAGATCTACTGTTGGATATCTGTGCTGCTAACTGTTTGTTTTTTTTCCCCCCAATCCGTCTGCAGCAGTGGAAGACAGAAAACTCTTCGTGGGAATGGTTTCAAAAAAATACGGCGAGAACGAGGTCCGAATGATGTTCTCGTCTTTTGGACAGATCGAAGAGTGCCGAATTCTCCGAGGCCCTGATGGTCAGAGCAGAGGTAGGTGTAGTTTTAGTACATAAGCACTGCCCTCTTAGCCTCTCAACAGCCACCGTGATTCAGATTTTATACAGACGCACACACTTCAATTTAAACCTAGCATTTCCCAAATAAAGTGTTATTTTACTCCCAGGATCATTCTTTCCTGTCCTGCCTTCACCGTGACTCCTTAGCTTGCACACGTCACAGTGAAGAGCCGCTGCATTCGCTGTCCGGCACAATGGCCCCCGTTGCCCTGGAAACTGCTAGCTGCTGGTGTTCATAGGCTCAGCTGGCGGGCGGCTCAGCTCAGCTGCTCCTTTACCACCTCCTTAATCACACACCGCAAAGGCTGAACTTACCTCGTCGTCGCATCTCCAGTGTAGCTCTCTGCTGCATGAAGCAGTGGGCTGTAATGTTTGTATATAAACCCTCACCAAGCACCCTTAGCTATTAGGGGTGTAATGACATCGATCTATATTGATACATCGATTTGAATGGGTAATGATTCAGTTATATCGAGGCGAAATGAAAATATTGATCTATATCGTCGTCATAATCTCGATGTGAATATGCCCATCTAACACAGTCGTTAGATGGGCATATGATATTGTATTATCGATCGCAGACTTGTGAATTGAATTGAATTGAAATCATATCGTGACAGACTTTGTGATATCAAAAATATTGAATTGTCATCCAAACATATCGATGTAATATCGTATCGTGATAAAGCTGGTGATTTACACCCCTATTCGCTATGGATTTTAGCTTTAAGTTGTTTAAAGGAATTGTTTTTAAATCATATTGAGCTTATTTTTTTATGATTGAAGGCTTTATTTATTTCTGCAAATCAGTCTGTTTGCATATTTGTCAATATAGTCATGCTGACTGTCTCACCATGACACCACATAGTCGAGCCCCTTCTCCAGACGTGGATTTAATCTGTTGATCATTGTGCTCATGTGACACGTGTTACTGTTCTCCTTGTTTTGTTCTTTCTCCATGTGCTAACCAGTGAGGGTGGTTCTGTGTGCTTGGGAGTTGCCATTCTCTGTACTGTAATGTCTTTTTTTGGGGTTCATAACGAGTTGTCCAAACCTATTTTTTTGTCTTGTTTTTGTTTCTTCTTGTCCCTCCCTCCCTCCTCCCCCCTTTCCTATTGTTTCCCTCCTCCCCCCTACAGGCTGTGCGTTTGTCACATTTGCTACCAGGGCAATGGCACAGAATGCAATCAAAACCATGCATCACTCTCAAACTATGGAGGTACTGTACCCCTTAGCACCTATTTCTCATTTACCCCTTTCCTCCCCCCTCATACATTTTACTGCCCCCATGTGTTTGAAAGACGAAAGGCTCACCCAAACAGATGGCATTTGTTCATCAGAGCATGACTCATTCCTGAAACGCTCTTGCTAACTACAAAATTAAATCATTGTCTGTGAAATAATTGAAAGTTAAAGCGGAGCTAACAAGCTGCTATAATCTCTTATTTTAAGATGAACTAAATGCGTCTCGTTTTTTTGAGCATATTTTTAGTCTCTACAAATTTGTCTGCCATTGTCGGCCTATATTTTGGACCTCAGGGAAGGAAGAATAGAAAAAAAAAAACTCCCATCAAATTTGGGTTGACAAGAAATTAATGGAGACTACAGTGGATCTCTTCAGAAACTGGGACTGAGCTCTCATGTATCCAGTCAAGTCTCTGCGGAAGTAGAGCAGCAATAATTTGACAGCTAGGTCAGAGGCTCCCCAGTGAGGTGTTGGACCAAGTCATATTAGGAGTTCAACCAAACATAACGTTTCTTCTACCAGATTAAATTTGGGCCCCATCGGGGGCACCACCTTCTCCCCCCTCCTGCCCCCCTGTATCATATCCTCCCTCATTTCTAAGCAGCTGTGGGAGGTGCTGCTGGTGCAGAAGCCATATTCCCTGTCCAGCCTGGTCCCCGTCTGGCTCTCAACTCAAAATGTTTGCACCGCATGCTTTGTCCATGCGTCTGTCTCAACAATTTGTGACTGTGTGTTTGCGAGATCTTGTGTATTGTAATGCATTTTTCTTAATGTCTACTGACAAATCCATGTTTGAATGTCTGTATTTCTTTCAAACGTGTTCATTTGTTTGCTTTTTTATTTTAAATCTGTGGACTGAACTTCAGCCCCGCAGAGTGTTTAAAAACGATTTCCCCGTCTGCACCAGTGTCCTGTACCTATTTTCAGATTGTAGCCTGGCTCAGCTATGCATGGCAGATGTCCTGTGTGTATTAGCTTTGATATGTCTGCATACCAAAGCTAATTCCTCGCCACAATGTGACTGCATTGTTGATGCAAACAGTTAATTCCTCTGTGTGCTTTGGAACCGCTCTGACGTCTCTTACCTCTTATCGCTTCAGGGCTGCTCCTCTCCTCTGGTGGTGAAGTTTGCCGACACGCAGCGGGATAAGGAGCAGCGCCGCCTGCAGCAGCAGTTCGTGCAGCAAATCCAGCAGATGAACAATGCCCCCTGGGGAAACCTGGCAGGGCTCGGGACCCTGACACCACAGTACCTAGCTGTAAGTGATGCTCAAATGCCTCGCATAAATGACCTAATTACTCATGTATTGTCTATTTTATGTATATATTAAAACAACAAGGTTAAACAGAATGCTGGTTATATAATGCTGGTTTCTGTGGTTTATAGAAAAACTACACAGCTACAGAAATGGCTTTAAAAACGAGGCGAAAAGGATGAGAAAGTTTGGGTGACAGTGATGTGTTTTGACATTTTATTTCAATTGGCTCAGTAAATGATGACGCCTCGGAGTGTAAAATGTAAAATATTGTGTAGTATTCATACAAGAACTATAAACTGATTCCCTTGGCTCGGAGTGGGAACATCTTCCCACTCGGTTTGTGTTCTGGCTGAAGAATGGTGACACGTGACTTGTGTAGTTCTGAGCCAAAGACCACGTGACTTAAACATGAACAGACGAGCTGTTTATTTTTCCTGCCAAGAAAATCAGGACAAAAACTGTCAAGCTGCTATTTCATCATCTAAGAACTATGTGTTTTGATTAGACGGGAGGGGAAAGGGAAAGAAAAATGCTCCGGTAACATTTCAAAGAAAATGCAGCTTTTTTTTCTTTTTTTTCCTGTTAACATGCAGAAACACAGCACCAGCCTTGGTCTGGTGTTGATGCTGATCCTAAAAATAAACTCATTGGTCATGTACCCCCTTACACAATCAGTTTGCACATTTTTAGGTAATTTGTGTTTGTTTTTTATGCTCCGCAGTTGCTCCAGCAGGCCACGTCGACCACTAATCAAAGCAGTTTTAATAGCCTTCAGAGGCTAGGAGGTGAGTTCATCCCGTTCAGATGTCAAAGCTACTGTGAAGGTACCGCTTCTCCTGTCACCAGCTCTGACACCGTTCTTTCTGCCTGCATGGTTTTAGGCTCTGCTCTGATCAGTGGCACATTAATAATCAGTGTAAGCCTGTGAAGGCAGGATGATTAGACGTAGCGAGTCAGGGTGACTCTGGCACATTAAGAAACACAATGTGAATGTTTTTTGTTTGTGGAAATGATTTCATGTCTGAATTTACAGGTTATTCTGTATTTATATATAAATTTGAAAATGGACAAATTAATGCAAAGCTTGGTACAAAGTACAGCACTGCCAAAACACTAGAGAGCTTGGGTAAACATGTAATCCAACATTTAGCCTCCTAAAGAGGCGTCACAAAATGACTTAATATTCCTAAGCCACATGTCAAAAATGAGGCTCTTGGGTCAAATCTTGTTCTCGTTAACGTTTCTTCTGGCCCCCAAATTTTAAATGTGAATAGTTTTATAGTTTTTTATGTCCCATTATTCTCGTGACAACCGCCCAACTGCAGAACCAAGAAGATTAAGTTTAAATTTTTTTCAGTAATCCTTGATTTTATTGTGGAAAAAAACAAGAGAGAATTGATTTTTAACTATTTTGTTGCATTCTCTTTATTTTAAAGTCAAATAATAGGTGAGTTTTCTTCTTTCACCTGATTTGCAGAATTGTGATCAGATGTAAATTTAAATAATAAATGAAAAAGATGTTAGATGAGGCATAAGAAATGAATGCTTATGAGTCTTTCTAAATGCAATTTTTTTTCTTTCTGTTATGTTTTAAATGCTACATAAAACAGTCTGGAAAAGATCTTTTGTGTTTCTATAAGAATATTTTAACAATTTTTCAATAAATATTGACAAATTGCCAAAAGTTGAAGTTTTGCCCCTTTTTGTACTTAAGTTTGACGACCCCCCCCCCCACCAAGACCCAACTGTAGAATCATCCTATTTGAAATATTGGTATTTTTGTGACACTTGTCTGAAGTAACAGACACAAGCGTATGTGTTTGTTTGGTTTTTCTTTTTTCTAAAATGACTTGTTTGTATTGTCAGGAGGAGTGAATCCCCTTCAGCTGCAGAACTTGGCCACATTGGCAGCAGCCGCAGCTGCAGCCCAGAGTTCTGGCAGCCCGAGTTCAACCAATCCTCTGTCTACGAACAGCGCTGCTCTGGGGGCTCTGGGCAGTCCAGGTAAATTGAACATGACCACCAGCTGAAATGTTGATCTCTGTCTTACGTTTGGAGCCAACAGTCCACTAGGTACTCCACTTGGTTTAATATGAGTTATTTTTATAACTTGTGTTTTTTCCATCTGATGTTTCTTTGCCCCCACATTTAACTTATAACTCTGAAGGATAAATATTATTTACCTTTTTAAAACTAAATTTCCCCGGTCTCCCCTCTCTCAAACATCCCTGATCAGCTATTTGCCTAATGACCTTCATCCCTTCGCTAATATACTTTGAGCTTTAATCAGCCACATAAAATTTAACGAGGAGCCATTAATTTCTAATCTGTGCAGGTGTTTACTTTGGTAATGGCCACTCCTCATTAAGTCTTTGAAAGCTCTCCTCACTGCCACACCGTGCGCTCATATCGATCACAATGTGTTTTTTGTTGTTGTTTCTAACAGTGGGGTCCACAGCAGGGTCGAGTGCTGGTGCTGCCATGAACACCTTGGCTTCTCTGGGCACCCTGCAGGGTCTGACTGGCACCTCTATGGGCCTCAACAACCTTAACGCGCTCACAAGCAGCGTTGGTGAGAATCTCCTCATTTTCAAGGTTGAATTAAAGAATAGAGAGTTGATTTCTAACATTTAGACAGAGCTTCCCATGCTCTTCCATGTCCTTCGTTGCTACAGAACTACAGGAGATATTTCTGACAGGTGTTAAATGTTTGTGAGAGTAGCTCATCAGTTTGTTTGGACAATACAGGTATGGGGGCCATGAATGGTGGCCTAGGAGCCTCCTTGGCCAACGGGTCAGCTGCCAGCTCCATGGACGCTCTGACCCAGGCCTACTCAGGGATGCAGCAGTAC
Organism: Cynodonichthys magdalenae; assembly: GCA_031762555.1. Classification (NCBI taxonomy): domain Eukaryota; kingdom Metazoa; phylum Chordata; class Actinopteri; order Cyprinodontiformes; family Rivulidae; genus Cynodonichthys; species Cynodonichthys magdalenae. The sequence continues at coordinate 21,678,500 of JARVJO010000002.1, forward strand.
ACAGCTTCCGCCCTCCCCTCCCTCTACAGCCAGTCTCTGCTGCAGCAGAGCGTGGCTGGCGGTCAGAAGGAAGGTGAGTGTAGTTCCTGAACTCACTGACAGGGTCAGCTCTTTACTCTCATGAGCTCGGTGATTCTCCATGTATCCCAAGATTTGTTAGTAAAGTGAGTTCTTGGGTTTTTTTTTTTGTTTACCAATTGGAGTAGGGCCAGAGGGCGCCAACCTGTTCATCTACCACCTGCCACAGGAGTTTGGGGACCAAGATCTTCTGCAGATGTTCATGCCTTTTGGAAACGTGGTCTCTGCCAAAGTCTTTATTGACAAACAGACCAATCTGAGCAAATGCTTTGGTAAGTGTTGACTATTTTTTTATTTATTTATTTATTTTCCTGAGAGAGCTTTGAATTCCTGTAGTTTATCTGAAAGATATCTTTTAAAAACTAAAATGAGCCTCAACAGATTGCTGTAGTCGCTTCATAGTTTTGTATCACAAAATAGTTTTATTTTAATCTGTTTTTCGCTGCCGCAAAATATTTCAGAATCTCAGATTGTGTTGCTCAAAACATGGTAAGTGGACTGAACTTGTATAGCACTTTATCAAGCCCCATGGGGATATGGGGACCCCAAAGTGCTTTACATTACAATCATTCACCCTTTCACACACTGGTGGTGGTAAGCTACACTGTAGCCACACTGACGGAGGCGGGGCGGCCGTGCACCGGCGCCACCGGACCTTCTGACCACCATCAGTAGGCAGGGCGGGTGAGGTGTCTTGCCCAAGGACACAACTGAAGCAGCTGGAACGGGACAAGGGACAACTCCTCTAACCACTCCGCCACAGCTGCCCCTGACATCACTTATTTAACATTTTTTGGAGAAAATGCCAAATGAAAAAATATTTACTTGTGATTAACTTTGCAGTAGAGAATAAAGTAGATTTTTTTTCTTATTACTATTTTTGGTCAACCTACAAGTTTCACTTTTTTAAAAAGGTACACAAGAATTGGTGTTTTATAATATTTAAGGTAGAAACCTCAAAGTGTTTGTAGGGAGCAAATAAAACATTTTAAAGGCACTCTGGAATGGAAAAAGTGTTAAGCTTTTCATTTTATTGCCCTATATTACCTCTTGGAGTAACACAGTCGCTCATTAAGTAGAGCTGTTGCCTCTTAGCAAGAAGGTTGCTGGATTGAATCCTGGTTGGATGGTTTTATTTCTTGGAATTTTAATTAGACTTCAGATATTCCGAAAATGTCGCTGCCCATTTTTATCACTTATATAGAACCTTTTAAATATGTATGTTTTATTTACTGTTTGGTTGTGTATAATGCAACCCTTCATTTTTCTATTTTTATTTTAAAAAGTCTTGTAAAAAAACTAATCATGTAAATTCCTGCCCCTAATTTCATACAGACTTCTGTATTCTTCAGCCTTTGTGGTGCACCCTCTGGTGGGGAAACAGATTATTTTAGGGGACACCTACCGGTACTTTCGCACAAGGCTTGTGGTTGTGTGTTTTAGGTGGGGGCTGGTTGTTAAATTAACTATACGGACAGCTTTGAGCTTTTTTCTAGTCCTGTTGAGCACATTGACTCCTGTATCTTCTTTTACACCTCATGGTTAACAAGAACACACAAGGTTTTCAGACTTAGTCCAACAACACGAGCCTCTATTAAACGTCTGAGACACCATAGAAAAAAGAAATAACTACTGTTGTGCTTAGCTCTGTGCAACATTCTACAGTGGGCGGGCAGAGAGAAATTATTTATCCCCCGCAACACAAAATTTCATTTGTATACAAGAAAATATTTAAATTTACTGTGGTAGTACATCAGCAAGGAAACTGAGTTTACTCCTGTGTAAAATCCAACCCCCAGAATGACGTGGTGATTGTATAACGCACACCTCCACTTTGTTCTCAGGGTTCGTCAGCTACGACAATCCCGTGTCTGCGCAGGCTGCCATTCAGGCCATGAACGGTTTCCAGATCGGAATGAAGAGGCTGAAGGTTCAGCTGAAGCGCTCCAAGAACGACAGCAAACCTTACTGATCCTAGGCTGGGGGTCCCCCCCCCTCCCCAGCTCTAATGCTAGCACTGCTAGGGTAAGTTCAGCCTCCAGCCAAGGTCACCACAGCAGAGACTCAGGGGGGGCAGGGGGAACAGGAGCCCACCACAGGAGGGAGACTCACCCTTTTCCTTATTAAAATAATAATAAAAATAAAAGGTTAAAAAACAGGAAAAAAAATGCAATGATCTTTCCACATTTTGTTGTATTTCATTCCTGCGGTTTTATCATGTACTTTGAGTCTGATTAAATATTTTATTGTATATGATTATTTATGACGATCACTGGAGTCAGTGTTTGCTGGAGGTACTTGGTGTCACTGTTTGTTTAGTGGAGAGCATCGGGCGCGTTTCCTCACTACTTCATTGCCTTCAGGTCAAAGTGAGACAGGTTGAGGATCAGTTAGGTTTTTTTTTTTTTGTAAAGGGCTGAAGCAAAGCCACACAAACCCTGAGCCCTGCGCTTCAACCAGAGTTTGATTTCTTAACGCGTGGTCTGTCTCATTTGTTATCGTTAATGTGAAGAGAAAACTAACTTTGCAGTCTAGACGTTTTTCAGTTTCTTCCCCTCATCTCCTCTTTGTCTGTTTTTTCATTATGTAAGCCATGTTGAGCTAGGCTACCGCCTTTTTTTTTCTCCATTAACTTCCTCCAGTCATTCCATCCATCCTCCCGGTCTCCCTCAAAGAGACTGGCTCTAGATGGATCTCTTTGGGTGCCAAGTATACAGTATGTGCATGTCGGAGTCTGCCATATGTCCTAGTGGTGTCACTTCCTGAAATCTGTGTATTGTTTTTGTGTGTCGGGAGGGCGGGGTGGGGGCGGGCGTTGTTTACCCTACTGTGTCCGTACTGTTTGTGGTGACTGGCATTACTTTTGTTGGTTATTGTGCCTCATGGCTAAATGATTCTTGTGCTGTGCCCCTAACTTTCTCTTCTCTCCTCTTTTGTTGTCTCTCTCCTCTCTCTTCGTGTTTTTTGTTCCCTTTTTTTTAATCTATTTTTTTCTTAGAACAAATCTCCATGCCTGTTTGCTCATCATTAGCCTAGCATGTCTTCATGATGTTGAAAGCCAAGCCAAACCCCCCTCTGGCCTCCTCATCCCACCATTGTCTGTGATGTCTCTCTAAGCTCGCCTGACCAATACCTGGCCACCCACTGACCCTGACCTTAGCTCAACCTGATTTTTCTGCATGTATATTCATGTTTTTGTGTTTCATTTTGTTTCTTTGCTTGTTTTTTTTCCTCTGTATAGAAATGTGAAGGGCAGGAGAGAGGTCAAGCAATTTATTGTGAAAATGATTTAATTTAGGAGAATTATATATTTTGTTTTGTTGCGAGTGTTTTAAGAGGGGGAAAAACAACCTGTGGGATTTCTAACTTTTAATTTAGCGACAGTTTTTTTTTTTTATGTTGCTTTCTTTTTTTACTTCTCTCAGTAAAGTTCACTTGAAGGTTAAATACAGGGATTGGCATCCAGCTGTGCTATCTGGTGCCATTAGCAATATTTTGGCTTCTTAAAAAAAAAAAAAGAAAAACTTATCCTACAGACCACTTTCCAACACTTTTGAAAGCTTGACCAGGAAAAATCCCTCTCTATCTGTATTGATCTCTACATTACGTGGGCAGTGTGACGATTTTACATAAACTCTCCTTAAAAATTTTATTTCCAAAAATTCTTCAGTGTATTTACTTTTTTTTTTTTTCCCTTAAATTATCGATGGCACAATAAAAGGTACATTTGCTCTGAGAGAAATGACTACCTACACGAGTCGACTTTTTTAGAACTGATTCACAAATAGACAATCTGTGGTTTAAATGCACACTTAGATTACCTATATTTTATACCATTGAATCTATAGAGGTTTAACTAACAGAACCCAGGCACAACTTTGGGTTTTTTGTAGATTTATGTTGTATTGTCATCTGTGTTTGAGGGGAGGGGGCGTTCAGTGTATTACTACTTTTTTTTTTTTTTTTTAAATGACTAAAATTCAGTTTAATCAGCATGACTGTTTGGGGATATTTGTAAATTTAAAAAAGAAAAATAAGTTTGAACAATTTTTTTTAAGGATGACATTTTGAGGCTAATTGTTAAGAAGTGTTCAGCTTCCATGGTACGTCTTGTTAACTTTTCTGTGAAATTTCCTCCTGACTAATGTTCGACTTTTGGTTCAGTTCGGATGCCTCCATGTTTGAAAGATTTACAAAATCTGTTCATACAGATGCTAGACAATGTTTTGTTAGAGTTTTGAAGTGCCCATGTGTCAAACTCTTTTTTTTCTTTTTTTTGAATACACAACTGTTTTTGCTGTATCATCTAGTTTTTCTTCACACACACTGCGACACACACTTAGTGGTTTGAACAAGTGGGAGCCCCTGAAGAAGAGATCATTTGGACACAACACAACCTGTGGGTTCCATTTTTTTTAAAATGCATGTTTAGCTTTTTATCTTCTTTCTTTCTTATTTTGAAGTGACTTCAGCGTCATGTCTCAGTTTTACATCGCACGGCACATTTAAAAAAAAAAAAAAAACGAAAACAAAACAAAAAAAAAAGACAAAAAATAAAAACTAAATCCACCACAACTGTGTTGGTGTACAAAAACATTCCATTATTCTGCACCAAGTTTACACTTTTTATCAGGGTGAAACCTCTCTGTTGTGCTACGCATTGTTTTAAAAAATGCCCTGGTTTAAAAAAAAATAAAAGACAAAAAAAATCACTCCCCCCACCTCCCCACCAAAAATAAAAGGGGTCCCAAAAACTGCTCACCTGGTGGCGCTAAGAGTTGTCAACTCAGGGGTTTTTATGTGTTTGAAACTCAACAACGCAGGACACAAAAAAAATGCACAATTTTCACTATTTGACCTTTTTACGTTTAAATTCTTATTTTCCCCTTCACCCTAAATCCCATTAATATTAAAAAAAAAAAAAAACAAAGGAAAAAAAAAACGATTTGAAACACTGCTCAAGAAGTGGTCTAGTTTTGTAAGGAAAATGTTAAGCACAATTTGTGGGAGTTAAACACTTTGACAGAATGTGGTGTGTGTGATTTTGATCCCGAACCTTTTCAAGGTACCACCGATTCTTTTTATTTTATGTTTTTCTTCTTTAAATATACTATGGGCATGTGCTTTTTACAGTGTTTTTTCTATCCAAATGCAATACAATATTCAAAGTGCCATATATGCGTCTAGAAACTGCCTACACATTCTTATTAGGCCTTGGTTTAGAGATTGCTGCAGTTTGCCTTTTTTTTTTTTTTTTTTTCCTCCTTTGGTCTGTTTATGCCAGTGTCATGAAAGCTCTTATCACCTGATATCCCCCTTCTCCTCACCCCTCCCCTCTTTACTCTGTGTGTTATTGGTAATTGTATTTTGTGATGTACTCATTTTGAACAGTTTGTTTTAAAGCATTGTAGATAAACAATAAACTTCCCTTCTACATTTGAAAGATTAAACGTCTGTGTTGGTGAACACGAGTGCTGCGATACCAACTGGGGGTCTTTTGTGTCGGCGAGTTCAACTAATTTGAGAAACGGGGGGGGAAAGAGCTGAAAATTGGGGTTTAGTGGATGAGTGTTTGTGTTGAACGAGTGAAGCGACGCAGTTTTCAGGTTTTACTGTGAAACGACAGAACCAAAAACTTTAAAAAGTAAAATTGAAAAAGCACAATGTAAAGTCACAGCCATCCCAACAGGAACTCACTTCAGGGGCTTCCATCACATCCTGATCAGCTCTAACAATCACTTTTTGTTTTTTTTCCTCTGGTTTTTACACGTTTTATTTTCTTGGTGTGGTGAGCTTTGCGTTTCTATAAATATTGGTCTGACAAGTTAAAAAGAAAAAAAACAACAAAAAAAACTTCTGATAATCAATACTTTACTAGGTGTTTTGTCTTGTCTTGAGGAAAGCCAAAGTGATGCATTTTGATGTTAGAAACAGTCCAGTTTTCTTCAGTTTTTTTGGGGGTGGGATTTAAAGAGACAAACAGGCAAATTTCTACAACTGGTTGTTCATATAGATTTTTGTACCAGTGAAGCTTTTTTATATTGGGGGAAATTAAAAGAAACTAATAGAAGGAAAAAACAATTGGCTGGCTTCATTAAGTAGTTCTTGATTTTTCTGGCTTTTGGTAACGTCCAAATAATTGTTTTCCCTTAATTTTTTATTTTGCCTCTAAAAGAAGCCTGGTTTTGATTTAACTCGATCCTGGTCTTGGTTTTACTTGGATCTGTTTGTTTCAGTTAAATTTTTGGGGAGGGTTGGGATCCTCTATAATCGTACGTTTCATGTTAGTGTTTGTGCTTTCCACATAATTTAATGGTCGGGGTTTTTGACAACTTGTGTGGATAATTGTTTTTACTTCAAGTTAACTGAGTTTGAGCCATGATTTTAAATTGTGTAGTTATGTTTTTTCTTTTTGTTTAGATTTTTTTTCCTACTTTAGAGGAGTGCATAGCTGAAAACTGTTTTTCTGTTTTTTTTTTTTTTTTTTTTTGGTCAGTGTTTCTGTGTGGTGTGTTTCTTTACCTCTGTCTTGAAATTAAACCATTTCCCTTAATATGAACTGTGTGTCTTTGTGTGTTTGTGTTTGTCCACTGTTGTAAAGACATTTGACAGACCCCCACCCACCCACTCCTGATGTCCCTCAGTGTGTCCATGTCTCTTTGTTGTGCTTATCGTTGCTGTAGACATTTCTAATGTTTTTTTCTTTTATAGCTGCACTAATAATTTTGTGTCAAAGATAAGTGTTGTCCAAAGAAATATGGAAGGAAGAAAATTCTAATTTTTGATGAACTGACAAAGTATTTTAAGCAACAAAGAGGCAAACTAGTCCAGTTTTTAAAAAATACACAACTCACAAAGTTAGGGATATTTGGCTTTCAGGTGAAATTTATGGAAAATGTAAAAAAAGTTGAGTTGAAGAAAAGTTCATGCTACAGTGATATATCATGAAAGTAGGACATTTAAGTAGAAGGATGCACTGGTGATGTCCTCATCGCAAACAATAGTTAACAATGGTGGGTACACAACAAAAAGTTAAACTTCTCAATAACTCGTCATGTGACCTTGAGCATCAATTACAGCTTGACAACAACGTCTCATGCTGTTCACAAGTCCACTTATTGTCTGCTGAGGCATGACATCCCACTCTTCTTAAAGGGCAGCCCTCAGGTCATTCAGGTTCTGGGGGGCAGAGTTTCGAGCCTCTACGAGGCGACTCAGCTGATCCCACAGGTTTTCAATAGAATTCAGGTCTGGAGAAAGTGCAGGCTGTTCCATTTGAGGTACATCAGTCTCCAACAGCTGTACCCTGATGTGACTTTGATGAGCTGGAGCATTGTTGTTCATGAAGATGAAATCAGGCCTGTGTTGATCATGTCGGGGCACAATCACTGGATTAATGATGTTATTCAGGTAGTATGGGCTTGTCACTGTACCATTCACAAAGTGTAGGACAGTTCTGTACCGACTGGACACACCTGCCCACACTGTAACACCACCACCTCTGGTGACAACAGTGGCTGATGCACAGCGCTCTCCTTGACGTCTCCAACATCGTTGGCGGCCATCATTTCTGCTCAACGTGACTCGAATTTCATCAGAGAACAGCACTGAGACCCACTGGTCCTTCGTCCAGCATAAATGCTTCCTGGTTCATGGAAGACAATGATGCCTGTGCCTGGTGGTGTGGTCAGGTACCCTGCAGGTCATCTAACACGCAGACCACGCTGATGTAAACAGTTTTGAGAGGTCTGAGGTGACACTTGGGTGCCTCTCATCTCCCTTAAACGTGTCTGGAGTTTAGTGGCATTCATCATCTGGTTTCTCAGGGCATTGTTCACAATGTAGCAGTCATCAGCATGGGATGGGGCCAAAGGATGTCCACTTCTACACCTTTCTGTGACTCTTCCAGTCTCTCTGTATCTCTGTTGCTGATGACACTCTGTGACAGTCTAAGCTCAGCGGCCACTTTCGTCTGAGAACGTCCTGTTTGAAGCATCACAATGACAAGGTACTGTTGATCCATTGTTAGGTGTCGTCTTGGTCTCATGATGTCAAAATGTGAAAAGCATGTTGAGGACGTCTGTTTAAACATCAGCTCTAATTGAACCAGAACATTTATTGGTCGATTCAAGGATCAAACACCTGTTGTGAATTTTGCCGTTAAGCTCCTCATTAGAGAACAGCAACTTGTGTAAAAAGTACTGAAACATTTAACAGTTGCACATGTGCATTCAAAAGCTTAGAGAAGGTCACATTAAGTTCACCTGTAAAGGTTTGAATGCATTTTAGGCTGGTCATGAAATTTCACCCAAAAGTCAAATATCCCTAACTTTTTGTGAGTAGTGTAGATGGTTATATTGTAGATAGATACCCTTACAGAAAACACAAGTTGACTGTTTTTTCACATGTGAAAAATCATGTAAACACCTATGATCACAAACAGGCTGAATTCAAAATTCAGATTTACGTTTCCCAATACAAAACACATTGGACATAATCATATATGAAAATAATGTGTTTTCACATGAAAAAACATGATTTACACATATGAGGTTCATATGCTGCTCGAACTGGCTGGCTCGTTTGGATCATGTGGGCTTCTCTGGCCGCCTCTCTGGACGGGGTTGGGGCTGGTGCACGGACCGGGTCGTTCGGGGATGCCCGACTCTTGTCCAGACTGACGAGCGGCTCTGCTGCTGCTGAGATTTGGCTGACTGCTCCCCTCCACCCCGAAATGAAGAGTATTACCTCCTGGGTCCAGATGCAGGCTGTCCCCTGCAAAGGGTGAATGCGTGTCCTGGACTGGTGGGTTATGCCTCTGCCCGCCGGTGCACTGGTGGCTCTCAGTGTCTGGGGTGCTCATGTATGTGCCAGCTCGGCCTGGTGACTGCCTGGTGGGGCCTGGGTCCTCTGGCCCTGACAGGCCTTGGCTGGGGGGGTGCATCCTTGGAACTCTGGGTCCATGGTCGGATCGTTGTAGCGGGTGCCGATGGAGCCTGTGGGCTTGTCGCTGCTGGCCCCAGGGGCTTCTGCATTGTGGTTGCTCTGGGTGTGGATGTGCTGTTGTTCCTGCGGTGGCACCCCTGGGGTCTCCACACTTGGGGTCCCTTTCGATGCCTTTGGCTCTGGTCTTCCTTATGTCTGCCTCAGGCCTTAGGGGTCGGATCTGTGGGTCTCCACAGTCACTATTCATATATTCTTTCTTTCTTTCTTTCTTTCTTTCTTTCTTTCTTTCTTTCTTTCTTTCTTTCTTTCTTTCTTTCTTTCTTTCTTCTTTCTTTCTTTCTTTCTTTCTTTCTTTCTTTGTGTAATTCTGAAAATTCTGTGTAAATTTCAGGGAGATTATAATAATTATAGACACATACGTTGTTGATTGTTGTGTTTTCTTTCTGCTTTGTTTTCTTTCTTGCTGCAGGTCTAGAGGCAGACAACAAATGTGTGTTCTTGTGTTTATGCTTCTTTCTCTTCTCTACTATTATCTCTTTGTTTCTCTTTTAAATCTCTTTCTTCACCTTTGTCCTTTTCTGTTCTGTTTTCTTTTCCATCTCTGTGTCTGTTATATAAAAAACAATCCCAAAATAATTTCTAATAAAGTTTAAATATATATCAAGTGGCGCATCATGGTGTAAACCATTATGCTGCACTTGTGAAAGTAAAACAGTTGGGCCTAATCTTTACACTCAGACATTAATTCTGAGTTTCTGCCGGACAGGACATGGTAAAAAGATTACTAAATAAAATAAAGTGTTTTCATTCCTTAAAAAAAAAAAACTTTAAAAGCTGCATTTCTTTACAGCTTTCCACCTTCACACGTGAATGAAGACTTTTTATCATAAACGTTTCAGCCCTAAGAACTTTCTTAGAGCTGATCTTAAGAAAAAAAGTAAAGTTATATTTCTTTTTTTTAGTTTTATTTCAGTCGTTGGCAGCTTTTAACATTCATTTCTTTGTTGCAGTCTTTTCTACAATTACACTCGTTCACTGAAATAAAATCTTTTTCAAAATTTTTTTGTGTAAAAACCCATGAAGTTTGCATTTTCGTCAGGGTCTAAAACATTCATGTTATGTTAATTAACTACTCTAAACTCTCACTAAGGTGTGAGTATAAGAGAATGAATGGTTGCCTGTTGCTTGTCTCTCTGTGGTCCTGTGATGGACCTGTGACCTGCTCAGGTAACCCTGTCTCTTGTCCAGTCACTGATGGAGACAGGCTCCAGCTCCTCCCGACTCTAAACGAGAACATAAAGAAAAAAAATGGGTAAACACAAATTTCATGCTAGTATTTGACTAATCATTGTATTCACAATAATAATGTTCAGTACAGTCAGTGTAAACATTTACAACCTGAACACAGGAAGTCATTTCTGTGCTCTCTGATAAGACCGGGGCCTCAGGTATGACAGTAATGAGGTGACAGTCATGTCAATATCTCAGAGGTTGAGGCTGAGCAGAAAGATTTTTTTCCTTTCTGTTTCCCAGGGAATCTGCATTCTTGCATGAGCCACTGGCATAGATCTTTCCTCAGGAACATCTGGGAGCCTCCCTTTGACCAAGGAAACATCATCAGCTCCTACAGACTGAGCTGTGCTGGAAAGAAATCAGAAAATCTACATTCATATTAACCTGTTGACAACCAAACCTAATGGGATGTTTGCCTTACATTACACCATACAAAGGGTGACATGTTGAGATGTACTTTAAGGGGTTTGGAGAGCGTACTCTGTTTAAAAAGCATTCCCTTCCCTATTTAGTGTTTAGTCGTTAACCCTTCCCAGGTTACTAATTTATAGTGTTTTATTTTATTTGGCTTCACCTGACCCTCCCTGTCCTATTCCATAAAATCTAAGAGGGTGCCCTGTAGCTTTACAACCAGTTAAATTACACTTTGATGTTTTCTCTCTGTTTTGAGCAGTGATTAAATTGCTGACCCCAGTAAACATCTGACCTCGGCTAACTGAAGCGGTCTGCAGCTTGTCACAGAGACGCTGGCAGATTACGAGACGAAACCGTCGATATTTGCTGCGTTGATGAATGCTGAAAAACAAGAACCGCTGTCAAAAACACATTCCTCTGAATGCCAGAAAAAAAAAAAAGAAAAAAAAATAGTTGAGAGCCAGTGCAGAGGAATTTTGGCTCCCAAACGAAAGCAGTGTGTGATGGCTGTGTTTTCCAAAACAGCGTGCAGAAGAGACAGCTCAGCATGCGGGACAAGTCGGAAAAAAAAATGTTTGTGGCAAATGAATCTGTGTGGTTAGCGTGACAGAGACGAGATGAGTTTGGAGGAGCAGACAAAGAAAAGAGGCTGATTAGTGCAGATTCCAGTATTAAATGTGATAAATGTCAGCTTAGAGATAGAGGAGGAACCTTACAGATAAAAAAAAAAGTTTATCATTTGTTTTGCTAAGTTTCACACTTTTCTGATAAGATTTACCTTTAATTTCATGTAAAATGTTGAAGTTGCAGAATTTCAAGTCCACACTGAAGAGAGCTCTTTTCTTTTCCACTGTTTTTAAACAATTCAAAATGTTCTTAGCCCAGGTTTTCCTCCATCAGTTAACTACATCGACACATCTCAAATAATATTTTTGTTCTGAATAAAATGATCTAAAACTAAAACAAATAACCTTTAACACTTTCTATATATCCTTTATTAAAACAGTGGGACACACTTAATCACACTTTATGAAAGAAACTGATGTTTTTATCTCACATTTGAGTTAAAATTGTTGCTACAATAATCAAAATTATTATTATTTGGGGTTCTTGTGAACAAATGGAAGGTCAAGATTGTGAGTAGCCCATAATATTTCACTTTTGTCACTTAAAATTTTGTTTTAATTAACACTGCTTCCTCATTTAAAACAAATTCCATGACAATTTATAAAGAAAGCATTAGCTGATATTTTTTAACACCTGTTGTTTCACTGCAGCAGGTTAACAGCTCAGTCTGAATTTTCACTGATCACATTTTCTTCCTAATTGTTTCCTATTTTTTTCAATCATTATTCCTTCAAAGTTTTAAATTGAAAGTCTGCTGCGACATGCCAGAACAAGTTTTTACCATTATTTTTTCTTAAAACAGCTAAAATAGATTACAGATAGTTTGCATAACTCAGGGGACGCCCATGCATACTTTTCACCACAACAAGGTCTACTTATATTTGAAACATACATTATAATTCAGTTTAGTTCATTTTAATGCCATCAGTGCACAACATAATTCATCTCGGGGCACTGACACGTCAAATCAAACAAGGCTATGTTAACTCAGTTATCTGTGATCTGATTTTATCTAATTAACACAACATGTTACAACATGTTCAGAGACTAATTTGATATCTGAGGTGTGGTGAATGACGCTGTTGCTTTGCTCATAAAAAGGTTCACAGTTTGAACCTGGAGCTGGAGTTTAAGTTTTCACCTCAGCACCATAGCTTACTGGTGTTTGACTTTAGGCTTAAGTGTATAGTTTTTGTCTCTGTGCTGAAATTATGACCTGTAAAAAAATATACCTGAACTCTCACTTTATGGTAAAAGTCACTGGCCAATGTAAAGCAAGGATGGAAAATGAATAACTGATGCAGAATATCAAGCTTCATGAACAGATAAAAGCTTATTATGATTTCATGTTTTGGACACATGAGCCCTTTACATTCTGTCCATTGCATAATTTATTGTGCCTAACAAGACTTTTAATACTTTTTTATTATAGTCTTAAAGCTGGATTGCAATTTATTCACATACATAAATAACATATTCTAGTGATGTCCCAATACCAGCATTTTTGCAAGTACTTGTACATTTACAAAACACTCTGATACCCAAAACCAATACCAGAATACTGTCACCATGTGTTACAGTTTACATTTTAAGTGAAGTTTGTCTGTTCCATGTTGAATAATTTATACAGTTGAAAGAAAATCTTTAATTTTCTTTATTTTAAAATGTTGCAACAGTATATATTGTGCTGTATGTTTGATTAGTTACAGTCGGAGGAGCTGAAGGCCTATAACTAAGGAGAGACACCTTATTTTTAAAAAAAGAAATGTGTTTTTAAAGCCATTGTGTAATTTTTAGGTTTTAACTCTGTCAGTACTCAGTATTGGTATTGGTATTTGGTATTGGCGAGTACCCAAACTGAAGTACTTATACTCATGCTTGGTTTGAGAAAAACACCCCTAACATATTCACTGATAACAAGAAATTGAGATATAATTATCTAAATGGGAAACTATTTCATAATAATTAAGTGGCAACATGACTTTTTGAACTGTTCAAAAAATTAACAAAACATCTAATCAGTTGTTCAACGTTCTGCTGTAATAATAGTTGTTAAAATCCATCCATCCATCCATCCATCCATCCATCCATCCATCTTCTTAATGCACTTGTAAAATGGGGAAGAGATGCCTATTTGCAGCAGTCACTGTGCTAGCAGCAGGAGACACCCTGGATAGGTTGTAAGTCCATCACAGCATAAGGAAACAAATAAGAAACAATCATTCACTCTCTCATTCACACTAAGTGACAATTTAGAGTTACCAATTAACCTGAAATCCATGTTTTTGGTTTGTGGAAGGAAACCGGAGTACTCTGAGAAAACCCAAAGGTGCACAAGGAGAACATGCAAACTCCATCCAGAAAGGCCCCAGGCAATTATGCAACCTTCCTGCTGAGAGGCGGCAGCTCCCACTGTGCCGCAGTACCACCAGTTAGAATATTTGCATTTGCACTGTTTGAATCTATGTAATAAAATTTCCTAAAAATAACTTTATTTAGTTGTTGAAGCCAACAACTTTTGTTTTAGTCAACTCAGCTCAAAACAGTTAGATGGGAACTTTATATTTTACTGTAAGTCATATTAAACTACTGAACTGCTCAATCCTTCACTTTTTTTGTACAAGTCTGACATTATCTGATCTAATTAAAACAAATATGCTCATATCCCAAAATGCATATGCCAGAATAAAGAATGAAAGTTAATACTGAGATGAAGAATCCTAAATATTTCCGTGCACCCTCTCGCCGTCTTCACATCCCCTCCCATCTGCGCACCCATCTATGTTCTCACAGGATGTGTGCTTTGCTCAGGGGCAGAACTGTATTTTTCTCTCACAGACACAAATGCCAGGCAGGAACTTGGACTTGACCCGTCGTCTTTTGCTAACATTGAGGCAATGCTCCTGCCCAGGGCTGGGTTAAAAAAAAAATTACTGCTCCGTGCATAAAGACAGGAGGCCAACTCAGGGGCTGGTGATGTCAGAACATCTGCTAGCGTGGAGAGCGTAAAAAGGCCTGACAGGTAGGCCACGGCGATGTGAGGTCATGAACTCCAGCTGGGAGAGTTGTGTTGTTCCATTAGCCTCTCAGTTGGGACGAGTTTGAGCCCGAAGAACAGGGGAGAGAGCTGCTGCAGCTCTGAGGCAATGACTATTGACATTTCACTGAGGAATACTCCAGCCAAAGACGTCCTAGTCTATAAAAACAAACATGCATGTTGCTGACAGTCGCCGCCTAGATTCATCACTCTGAAAGTATTCAGCCATCAACTTCTAAAAAAAAAAAAAAAAAAAAAAAAAAAATAGTCTGAACGATTTACAAGTATAAAACAGAAAAACAAACCCTTTCTTGGATGCTTCCAGAGAAATTAACGGAGTTTCATGAGTAGTAAGTGACAAAGTTAAACACATTAACGAGTTTTTCCTGAACTTCCCAAACTACAAGACAAATTGAACTAAAGTGATGTCGGTGTTGCACAAGACTCACAGATCCTGTTTGTGTGTTGGATGCTATCATGAGCTGACTCCCGTCCAAACAATTTACGACGGCATGGTCTTCGTGCCCAAAGCAGGGAAGGCAAACAGAGGCTGACCGAGCTCACTTTTCTCCCCAGCCTGCAACCAGAACCCCTCTGCTTATTTATTCACACGTCTGTTTGTTTATTAAAGGGGAAAGGACAGCTTTTTTCATCTTCGCAAAGAGAAACAAACCAAAAATAAAATAAAAAATCCATCATGCACTGACAAGAACAGAGCAAGTTCTGTCAGTAAATAGTTGCCCTCCAAATTAAAAGCGACAAACACAATGTTTACATCTAAAGATGTGGGGATGGAGCCGTCGCTAACCCCCCGCTATCAAGAATGGCTCGAGATGGAACAGATTTCACGTGGCTCCGATTTCAGATTAAAGATTGAAAGGAGAGGGCCTCGTGTCACAGGTCACGCCGACTTGCAGTGACAAACCTTTCAAACAGAGATGGCATTTCCTCTCATCAGTGTATAGATTTACCACTCACACACACGACCTTTGAGCCCAAAATAAAACATTAACAAGCTGAGGTATGTTTAATGTAAGTGCCGTTTTATTAAACACACACATGGGAATGTGAGGAATGCTCCCCTGTGTTAGTATAATAAGCAATGTAGCTTTAAATGGTTTATTAACTGATTGCTTGTTACGACAGAATAGAATATAATTATCTGTAACACCACAGCTACTTCTGTTGCTTGATAAAAAAGAAAATAAATTTTGTGAAGGGGCAAGGTTGCAGCCTTTTTAGTCAAACCTAGAAAATAACAATGTGTGCAATCTCATGCCGTAGAGAATTGTTACTACGTCAAACTTTAGCTCAATATCTGTAAAACGGACTGAGTTATGGCAATTTGTAATGTCTGATGGCTGTGAAAACATCTAAAATTTATTTGACTCCATAAGATTAATCAGTAGTAGATGTACAGCCAGTGGTCTTTTCCTGGATGTTTTTTATATTCTATGCAATTGTTGTTGATGTTTTGCTAACTAACAGACAGAGTTGTCTCAAAATACATTAGCAAAGAATTTGAACAGACTTTTTGCAATCTGGTAGTGGATTAGAATATGTGTTGTGAGTTGCTCTCAGTGACATGTAAATTAAATTTCAGATCAGTATCTGTAAAATTGACTAAGTTTTTGTTTCATATTTTTTTTAACGGGTTGGTTGTTTTTGGCAGCCGTCTTGAATTTGGTTGATTAGTTGAAGATGTACATCTAATGATTTAATTCTGCAAGCATCATTACAGTTTGTCCATTGATTCATAAACTGTATTTTGCCAACTGACTCACACATATGCACATACTCATTTACATGCACACACAAAGACATGGACAAAAACATTATTAGCTAGCTTTTTTTGGCAGTGGGTGATAAATTGCAGTGTGGAAATAAAAAAAATTTAAAAACTTGAAATGGCTGATCTCTAAAAGAACTCTTCGCTGCTATCCTTCATCACACCTTTTCACTATCTCTTCCTTACAGGAAAAGACAACAGTGGTCTGACTGAGTCTGAATTGCCTCCAAACATTGACCCTCCCGGGATGGAAGGCAGCTACCTGAACCTAAAGGAACCCAGTGTGAAGGGTCCGAGCGAGCGCCCGGGGTCCGACCTGTCCAGCCCTTTAGACAAAGGCGAGGCTGAGAGTAACAAAGGCAAGAAGAGACGCAATCGCACAACGTTCACCAGCTACCAGTTGGAAGAGCTGGAGAAAGTCTTCCAGAAGACACATTACCCAGATGTTTATGCTCGAGAACAGCTGGCTCTGAGGACAGACCTGACAGAGGCTCGAGTTCAGGTGAGAATAAAGAACCAGGTTCTCTTCATCTTCCTTTTAGTCTAATCTAAACTCTTTGGGGGAAGTTATGTTAATTTATGCTTCTAGAAACCACAAAAACACAATATTTTAGTATATCTGAACCTAAAAGGCTTTGGGACTTTTTTACTGGAATGTTTTACTTAATTTACTTAATCATGTTTTTTTTAAACAAACATTGCAACCTAAGGATTACAAGACCACAGAACTGACCTCCAAGCTGCTGTTGTCCCAACAGTTTTAGTTGCATAAAAAACACATTTAATAAGCACTATGACCATTATATATATATATATATATATATATATATATATATATATATATATATATAGACACACACACTACACACAGCTCTGACACAAACACTGGTG